>OW052220.1:273346037-273940298 GCA_932526605.1 Nephrotoma flavescens
ACTATCGATTTCGCAGAACAATGTGCAATCCAATATCAAAGAACCTATCATTAGTAAAAAAAAACCAAAGTTACCGTTTGAAATAGTAGCTACAGATCTGTTCCAAGTTGCAGGGTGAAACATATATAGTGCTGGTGAACAACTACTCTGGGTTTGTCGAAATTGAGAAACTCAACAATATAACATTAGCGAAATATTCATTAATATTCAGGAACGTAAATAACATTGAATAATTTCAACTTTAGTGATTTTGCTCATTTTTCAAATATGGTGTGACTTATAAATTTATAATTATAAATCACGCTTAAGCAAACAAAATCAATTTATAAATATCGAAAAAAGACATAGTAATTTTATCAGTTGTAAATCGAAAACCATTTAATATATTTGTGAGCCCTCATCAGTGGTAAGCCCCAAATATAAGATTACACAACGATTCGAACATTGGTCCTTCGAGCTAAAAAGAACAGCGCTTACAAATACACCATAAAAACGTAATAATCAACTACAAAAACATGGATACCGTAAAAGCTTTAAACTAATCTTAAAAAGGATGGAGCTACAAAAGCAACGAAGAACAAAACAATATTGTGACCATCGACCCACAAATTTGTAGTTATTTTTCGATAAATTTTCACCCACAGATGCTGCATTAATGCACGCTCTTATAGAGGATCATTCGTACATCGCAAAACATTTCTACGATCAAGTTAAACAAGCGTTCGAAGAAACAAATTAAATACTACTAGAAGCCAGGCAAAAGGTAGCAGGAGATGAAGAAAAACCGGATTAGAACAAACATGTCGCAGATGCTTCATCATATGTACTAATAGATGAGCAACAAACAGGGGGCATATTATGAAATTTTTTCCGACATCGTAAAATCCGTCTCGAGTCGGTTATTTATATTATGAAACTAAAAAAATCCGATCCGCGGGGATATTATACTGTTATGAAATAACAATCGGAATTAGCGGTTTTTACGACAAAATTCAATTGTCAAACCCGACAGCTAGTTAGGTTGAATGCCATGGAGGTCACCGGTGACCGGCACCGAGTTTGCTCGTAGTGTCACGGGGGTCACCAGTGACCGGTGAAGCCAAGATTATTAGAAACACATAATTCGAGTAAAATTTTAATGCTTTTAATAAGTGCCTTTCAGCACCGTGGGGGTCACCGGTGACCTCAGTGAATTAAATGCGTCACGAATTATTACAAAAATTAACTGTTATGTTGTAAATAATATTTCATCAAAATATGAGAAATTCATTTTGGCCAGACGGGCAGCCATATAAAATTAGCGTGGCATTAAATGTGTTAAATTATTTTTAGTAAATTTAAATAATGTGAAACTTATATACTGAAAATTTTGACGACGCTATAAGACTCAACACGCAAAAGCTTAAATATTTCGAACAAGTATTAAAGCCATACATCAAGCCAAGGATGCAGTGCAGCACTCAAGGACGTATTACGAGTTGAAGATCAAACTACTAAGGAAATCCAAACAGTGAACGATTTGTAGCCTTCGTACAAGTAAGGCTCTAATCTCTGGGAGTACTATTCCGAGATAAAACGTATAAACAAGGCAGAAAACCCACAAACAATTCATCTAGTAAAACTGTAAATGTCGCTGTAGCCAAAAAAAAAACGATAAATGTAGCCTTTGCTAGGGAGGGCACAATCTACTGGAATGATAAGAAATTCCAAAACTTACTACAAATCGAAAGAAGTAAGGCAGTTTAATATAAACCAGTGTGCCAACGATGCTTGCTTCCAGAACACAAACTCCCATGTAATAAAAGTTATGAACTATGCAAAGGTTCACATCACAGCCTGACTATAAAGCCGGCAATACAAACGTAAAAGTAACACATACATGGAATGGCAAGTGCATCCTACTAGAAACCGCCTTAGTGAAAACGCTATCTGGTACTCGCAATGAACTGATTCGTGTACTAATAGATCCTGGACCTCAAGCAACCATCTTTACAGACGGAGCCTACTAGACATTAAAATTAACAAAGACCGCAGCGTATGCAGAAGTCACAGGCATAGCAAAACCCCAAAAGTTCTCTCTTTTGCTATTATAGGCAGCACTAAAATTAAAAAGATTTTCTTGATTTTTTTTTGTGTTTGCTGTCATATTGATATTGATAAGAAAAAAATTGTAAACAAACAAGAAAAATATTTTAATAATATGTTTTAAAATTTGGGTCTCATAATATTATTATAAAATTGTGCATTTTAAATTGTATTAAATATGTAAATACGTATAAAATATGCACGCATTTCGTATAATTTACGAGAAGACATAACCTTACTTTTAGCACTAGTATAAATTTTTTTCTGTTTCTTTTCGTCTTTTCTTTTTATGAACATGACTGCCGCCTACAGTTTAAAGAATAAACTGTAGACATAAATTTAATGACATAGCAAGCAGTGTGGCCTGTAGTATTCTAGGTGCATTGTCTAGACCCATGGAATTTCAAACACAATTGAGAAGTTTCTGGGAAATAGAGTAAACGAGCATTCAGCAAAGAAGAACTAGCGTGTGAAAAAATATTCACGACCAGTCACAAATGTCTCAAATCTGGCCGCTACGCAGTCAAGATTCCTTTTGATATTGAATTATATTATGCCTAACCCATTGGGATGCTAAAAAAGCGTCGTCAGACGAGTCACGCCATCACGTCCATTTACTAACACAGGAGTTGACTACACTGGACGAATCTCAGTCACTTTAACGTGGGCTTTAAAAGATTTATGACTCGAAGAGGACTTTGCCAAAGGATTTACAGCGATAATGGAACCAGTTTTGTTAGAGCTTGGACACTGCTAGGAAAGAATAAACAACAAGCTCTACAACTAGCAAATTTTGCCGTCCAGCGAATGTTAGCTGACATTGGGATTCAGTGGCACTTCATACCAACGTCTGCACCACACTTTGGAGGACTTTAGGAAGCAGCAGTGAAATCTCTAACATTCCATCTAAAATGGGTAATTTTAAGAGATACAACTCTCTTATGAAAAGTTAGCAACGGTTACATTGCAGATGCCTCAATTCAAGGCACCTTACGCCAGTTTCATCTAATCCAAATGCGTTGATATTAACACCGGCACATTTTGTAGTACGTGATTCATTAATTACTATCCCAGAATCGAACATATTGAATGAAAATTCTCGTCAATCATCGGTGGGGATTGCTACAAAACTACTATCCTGGGGGCCTATCATGATCTATCCCATCATTTATCTTGTGATTTCTTCTTGGGGAATCCAAGAATATCACGAAACCATATTTTCGTGACTTCAAGTAGTGCGCCACAAACCTTTCCCGTAGCAATGTTTCAGGACACATTTCCGCCTCAAAAGTAAAAGACATGCGGATCCATTCGTATACGGTCTCCGTCCACTGGTCCATTGAATTTACTATAATTATATTTCGATTCGAATTACCAACTCAAATTTAGGTGGACCAATGAATTGAATTTAGTTCTAGAAACGGATTAAATTTATTCAGTATGTAAGAACTTTGATACGTGGTTCGGTTTCACAAAACTATTACGTAAAAATCGCCAACTTTTTAACGGATAATTTTAACTGAATAATCTGCGAATAAGCATTCACAGTCAATCGTAGAATAAATATTTTTTGCTACGACCATAATACATATTCAATTTCTACTTACTGCAATTCGCATCACAATGAAATAATTTTGGCGATAGATCACTCATTTCAAAATTTCGTTCGAAATTCGGATAAATGAAAATTTTGTGCCTGGAATAATAATGAAAAAATTAAAACATTTTAATTTAAATTATGTTTGCAAACCATTTACTTACGACAAACCGAATTTAATAAACAATTCCACAGTTTTATTAGAAAGACCCACCCTATCAACATTATTGAACATGCCGCAACCCACATTTAATATAATATTGTTAATTTATAATTATTTATTTGTTTATTCAATAATTTAATTTATTTTCGTAAAAACTTTTTTTTTTATATTTTTTTTTAATTTTATTATTTTAAATATTTTATAGTAAAAAAAAAACAAAAAATAATAAAAAAAACAATAATGACAAGTATAATATTATTCAATAATTTTAATTTAAAAAAAAACGTCTAATAATCATTATTTATTTTAAATTTCATATATGTCTTTCAAAAAAAAGATCTCTAAATCATATAAAACAAAAAAAAATCAAACAACGAAACTAGAAAAAAAACAAATCAAATTCTCAATTCAAATATTTAAATATTATTTATAATATATTTTAATTAATTAATCTTTTTATCTTGTTTAAATGCTAAATTAAATATGTTTTAATTTTATTTTATTAATTTATAATATTTTTTTTTAAATTTTTTTATTTAGATAAAAAAAGATATATTTATAGTAATAATAATATTTGTTTTTGTAATTAATTAATTTTTATAATTTAATATAATTTAAAACTTTTAAGTGCCATTCGCTTTAGGTAATGGCCGCACTAAATATAATTTTTCACCTTGTTTATTTGTGTAAATTGGTGCTCTTTGGTAATGATCAACTAATTGATCGAGTGTATGGAATTTTCGTTGCCCAATGCAGTACATTGAATTTTCAACTTGGACACGAAAATGTTTATTACGTCCAGGCGCTTTTAACGAGACTGAATAATCGCCAAGCTGCAAAAAACAAAATTATTTGTTGCGTAATATGATTTAAATTTTGGTGTACAATAATATTTCTTACATTGGTCTCACTATCCCTAATCAAAAAGTCTCCATCATGCCCGTGCTGGTTGAGTATTGTATCACATTGATTTCTTGTTATTGCACCATAGTACCAACTTTTTCCAGTTAAATTTGGTCGTTCGATGCCTCCGCCGACGCCGCCTCCGCTGCCACCACCGCCGCCGCCTCCTACTCCACCACCCACACTACCGACAACGCTCGCCGCACTATTATTCGGTAACGGTGGTTGTGGTAGAGCAGGTTGATTAATTGAATTTGCCATTTGATTATTTCGCCGATCCATCGAATCATTACCGGGACCTTGGGAACCACTACCACCACTTCCACCTCGATATGGTTGTGATAAATATTCAGATAATTCTTGCAAATAATTTCGTGGCACTAGCCCTATTAGGCCGCCTTGAGCACGTGCCTTAAACCATTCCGGATCAGATGCAGGTCGATCAAGAATTTCTAACCGATCGCCCTTTTCGAACGATAACTCTTGATCGTTATTTGAATTGAATGAGTATAGGGCGACCATAATGTCGATTACATTTTCGGCCATCGCATACGTATGTAACGTTTCGTCGGCATCACATTCTTCTGTTGTATAATTACTAGGGAACCAGCCTACATTGTTACCACTTTGCCCGCGCCACCAACCATCATTCGATTTCTCGAGTATTAAAATCCGAGTACCTTTTTGCAGTGATAATTCATCGGCTTGCTGTGCTTGATAATTATATTTAACTATTGCTGTTCCAATAGCTTCAGATGGATCAGCTGGTAATCTACGTGCCATTGTTGGACTTTCTACTTGTCGCGATGGTGAACAATTTGGCAGGGTTTTTGAACCGGAACCTTTTTTCACTTTTTTCTTAATACTATCAAATAGTGATGGTTTCTCCTTTTTAACATAATTACTTGGTACATATCCTGCTTGATTTCTATTATTTTGTACACGCCACCAATGTTTTGAATCATCTAATAACATATATCGTTCATTTTTTCGTAAGTCTAATTCTTGAGCACTCTGGGCTGCATAATCATATTTAGCAACCACATAGCATACGTCTTCTTGTGTTTTACCTGCATTTCAAAAAAAAAAAATAGGAGGAAAGAAAAATTTAAATCGACAATATCAAAAACAGGTATAGAACATAAAGAAGGATTTTATTTTGAATATTTGGGCTAACTTCTTTACCTCAGCCCAAAAGGCGATAGACAGTAAAAATCCATTTTATGCTTTCTGCTTTATCTGTAGGGTTTTTTAATTTATTGGCTGGAATCATTACGAGTTTTGCGGCGCTCAATGCCACTAATAGCAAAACGTGTAAACCAACGATTCAATTCTACTCCGAATAAACACGTTGCAGCCTTAACAAGCATAAGTTTGAACCAAGGTAGAGTAGGATGTTGGCCTACATTCAATAATTAGTAGGTTACAAAACTTCATGACCTGTAAGAGTCATGCACCAAAATATGCAACCGGTCTTTACTTAAAGACAAATCATATCGAGTGAAAGGCAGATAAGGCGCACAAAAGAAAAATTTCGCCTTGAGATAACTAGATATTTTAATACCGTACAGACCACAGAATATGGAGAAGTATTCAAACCAACAACGAATAATTGGGCCGTATTTTTTTGAAAATGCGGCTGGAAATCCGCAAACTGTTAATGGAGTGCGGTATCGCGAAATGTTAACGGAGTTTTTGTGGCCCGAATTGGACGTAATTGATGTGGAGGACATGTTTTTCTAACAAGACGGTGCGACCTGCCACACAGCACGTGAAACAATGGTGTTACTGCAGATTAAGTTTCCAGGCCGTGTCATTTCTCGATTTGGCGATCAACATTGGCCACCAAGATCGTGCGATCTAACATCGATGGACTTTTTTCTTTGGTGGCTATGCGAAGGAAAAGGTGTAGGCGAATAAGCCTGAAAGAGCTGAACATCTTAAAGAAGAAATACGGCGCGTTATTGGTGAAATGCAGCCACATTTATGCGAAAACGTTATTGAAAATGTCAACAAAAGAATAATCCCTGTGCCAGAGGTTTTGTGGTGGCCATTTGCTTGATGTTGTATTTCACGTTTAATCGGATATATTTTTCTTTATGTTGAAATAAAAATGTTCGCTTAATTCAAAAATAAATGTGTTTTTTTTAAAATTAAATCCGGCGCTCTTGTTGAGACACCCTATAGAATATAAATCAGCAACGTGGCAGACTTTAAATATCTCCGATCAGTTATAATTTTAACGAATTATGTCCTGGAAGATATAAAAGCCCACATATCAGCTCGGCATCGAGCCTTCTACATCCAGGTTATTGCGATTAAACTACTTTCGCGGTAGTGTGAGCTCGCAATTTAAAAAGCTTTACTCATAAAACCTGTGCTAACTATCGGAAGCGAAAGTTGAACCATAACTTCTACGCAAGTAATTATCTACCTTTGAGAAAAAGGTCATTTGCAAACAACAAATAAACAAATATAGGATTCGAATGAATCTCGAATTCCCTTGGAGACCGTAACATTATCGGGTTCTTTAAAAAGACTTAATCACAACGAATGACAAGAAAAGTATCCCATTAACAATCCAATCCGCGTAGGTAAAAAGTAAGCAGCTTTAAATCATTCTAAGAGGCTTTTTCCACAATACGGCCTTCCTATATCGAGAGGGAAATTAGCCAGATTTACACGTACTGTCCCCATCAAGAAGCAACTTTGGAGCTGCGCGTACTGAAGCGTATGATAAAATAATCGATAGACATCAAACGAGTTTGTCCGAAAAGTCGAAAAAACCTAATAAAAATTATAGTTAACATCACGAATGATTTTAAAAACTTCTTAATTTTATATTGTGTTGGCTTAGTACATACATAGTGAAAATTTTCAGAAGTTTCTGATTTGGTGACATAATTCGCTAAATCGATAAGCTCTTGATTTTGGACTATCGGTACAAAGCAAGAGTTGAATTTTTGCAGTTTGGTCATTACAACCTGATGAGTAGACCAACTTTTTATCAGTACGAAACCAAGTTCCCAAAAGAAAGTTCTCATTTTTGCAAGGGTTTGAGTATTTTTACACGTTCCCTTGGGGAAAAAATGGGGAGGGGAGTGCATTTTTCTACTTTTTGTGGTAGATATATGGTGAGTAAATAATCTCTTTGTTTTATGTGACTAAAATAGCCATAAACATTGTAAGATGCCATTAAAATTAATATTTTGTCCGAAAAGCCGAAAAAATCTAATAAAATTTATAATTAATATCACGGAATATCAAGTTTCCCAATAAATACAACGAACGAGAAGATTGTCGCAGCTTGCTGGAATTCGAGAAATATTTATCACACTACAACGTTAAAGGGTTCCAATTTGCTAGCTAACTAAAGGCACAAGTACCAAATCTGGAAAGGCTAGCTACTGCATTTAAGTTTATATTGAGAAGGCCAGGAAATTAACGTTTAATTTGCAGCAGTCGAAGTGGCCCTACCAATTACGATTCAGGAGATTATGAAAGTTTGTGAGAAAATTAAAAATTGTAAAGCCCGGGAAACCGCACCGGTCCCTTAGATACTAAATTTTTTTTATAAAACGCTCCGAACCAAGATAAAATAACAAAAATATTGTACTAGACACAGTAGAGGCATGCTACTAGAACGTCATCTGCAACATTCTCGGGGTCTATTCGCGAGAGCTGAAAACCTTATGCAACATTAATATGGTTTCAGGAAAGCCCATTCAACGATCTATGCTATAAACTTAATGATAAATACTAATAGTAAAACAATAAAAGATAGCAAGCAGATGGAAGGGGGCTAGTAAAAATATTTTACTAAGATTATACAATTTTTTTGAATAAATAATGAGTTAAATAATAAGAAAAAAAATACTTCTTGGTGTTACAACAATTCGTTTGTGAAAAAATTGGTTTTAATTAAAAAATGTTAGCTGTCCGGATTTTTTTGCACACTACTGTATAACTCCATTCATCCACCGGAAAGAGCAAGAGAAACTATAAAAACACAATTTAGAATCAAATATCGAAGAAGAAACAATGTAAGTCACTACTGTAAGAGTCCAAATTAAACACAGACAGCTTACTATCTCCGCAATATATTGTCCTCCCCGGTATAACTTGAAAAGGGAGGACTATACCTAGAACTATTTAAATCGCGTGGACATGATTTTATTATTGGAGGTGACTTTAATGCGAAAAACACCTATTCTAGACTTACAACGTCAAAAGGTAAAGAATTGCTTCAAGCAGGGCAGACATCAAAATGTGAATTTTACTCTGATGGTTCCTCAACATACTGGCCAAAAATACTTGACCTAATAGACTTTTATGTAACAAGAAGTATATCCCAGAACTACATTTACATTGAAGACAGTAATTCTCTAGAATCGGATCATTCCCCGGTTATCATCACAGTCAGTGAAATGGTGGTCAGGAAACTGGGATCTCTTTCGTGAAGTAATGGAGGAAAACATTAATCTTCAGGTACCGATAAGAAATTTTCACCAGTTGGAAGATGAATTAGAACAACTCAATGAAACAATTCACTATGCTGCTTTGGCAAGTACCCCCATTATACAAAATAAGAGGACGCTTAACATATCCTACCCAAATGGAAGTTAGAGAGACGTAAAATCTGGCAAATAACTAGAGTACTGAAGAACAAAACAATTCTTAACAATTTGATAACAGTCTCAAATCTCTTCTTAAAGAAATTAAAAATGCATCAATCAACAGATATCTAGTTAACCTAACCGTTGAAAAAAATTCTGATTATTCACTCGGACGACCCAAAATGCAAGTGCCTCCACTTAAAAAGGAGGATGGATTCTGGGCAAGAGGTCGAAAAGAGAAGGCTGATCTGTTTGCGGAGTATTTCGAAGATATCTTCCAACCACTACCAAGACAAATGGCCAATGAAAATATAATGTCAATCCACAAGTTAGATGATTTTGATATACGCCCAGTAACTCTTAAAGAATTAAAAGACGAAGTAAAAAGCAACATGAATGTTAAAAAAGCCCCAGGGTGTAACTTGATTTCGTAAGGTATTACACATATTCAATGCAAGCTTTCGGTAAACTATGTTCCGTGGCAATGGAAAGTAGCAGAAGAAATCATGATAGGAAAACTTGATAAACCACCTAACGATAAAAAATCATACAGGCCAATTATTATTAAAAATACTTAAGCAAATAATTGAGGATCGACAACTAATTCCTGCACATCAATTTGGATTCAGAGAAAAGCATTCCACAATTGAACAGGTGCATAAAGATAAAGTCTGGCATAGTAGACTAGAATTCAAGCTGCATAAAGATCTGCCAAGGCAGTTCTATACCATACTAAGATCTTATTTATCCAATAGACATTTTCGTGTGAAATATGAGGATAGAAAATCTCTGCCGGTGTCCCGCAGGAGAGTGCTTTAGGACCAATCCTGTATTTATTATATTCAAGGGGTATTCCAAGAACAAATGAAGGAACCATAGCCACCTGTGCAGATGACATAGCAATGATTCAAAATGGAAGTAATGTCGCTGATGCAACGAGCAAATTCTAGAAGATTACCAATGCAGTTTCTAACTAGACTAAGCGCTGGACGATCAAGCTTAATGAAACGAAATCCACGCATATTAACTTTACATATGAAAAGGCTTTCCATCTACCGATAGAAATTAGGCCACAACCGGTGCCATATGCAAACAACGCTATATATCTTATCATGACCCTCGATGCCAAGCTCAAGTGAAGAGAGCATGTCAAAGAGAAATAAGAAGAACTTAACATTAAGTTCAGAAAAATGTATTGGTTCATAGGTAGAGGCTCTGAGCTTACCGTTCACAACAAGCTGCTACTATATCCTGATGTATTCAACTCTGGGGATGTACTAAGCAACGCCAAACAAGAACAAAGGCTCCATCCAGGAACACGGAAACCCTAGTAAACTTACCAAATTAAAATTAATATTTTAAATAGGTTTAATTAATTATGGGACTAACCTTTGGATTTCAAATCAGAATTGTTTAAGAAATGTAAAATTTGTAAAAATTTAAAAGATAAATTGCTAGATGAGCACAATCTCAGTTGTAATTAATAAACGGGAAAAAATAAAAATTCGAAATATTTCAGATTTAAATAAAAAACAGTTAGAAATAGATATCTCTCCTTTTTCGAGAATATTAGAATCGCATCCGCGGCGCCATCCTAAAATTAACTATAACATTTAGCGCCATGTTAAACACGCATGCTTATGTGGTCAATGTTCTGCAGAAGTCACGATTAAAATCAATTTCATCGTAGTCTAAAAACTTACTTACCGTTTTTGACATATAATTTTTTTTGTCTGGTAATGAGGTGAAATTATTCCGTTAAATAAATTTCAAAAGGCGTTAGAGATTTTGTTGCCGCCAACTACTATACGGAAGTTCCATTGACATTAACCATTTGTGTAATGACCAGTAATTAAGAGATTTAATATTCAATGTTCCGAATGATCGCAATTGTACAGATTCAAAAAGGGAAATTCGTTGTGTAGTACAGAATAAAGAAACCAAAATTAAAGCCAACATTTTTTAAGATAATCAGATGTTACAGAACTATATACACAGACGCACGTTATATTTAATCTTATATTGTTTGTAAATTTACATAAGTTACGTCGAACCATCTGACTCAAAACTATTATCTTTCTCACCATATTTTTACGAATCATTGGCAGATAATCCCACCAAAATTTAATTCATACCAAATAAATATGTATAAAATTCCCCATACCGCTGCTACATAAAAAATTAAAGAACTTTTGGAAATTCGACACTATTCCACTAACCGATTAGAGTTTAAATCAAAAATATATTTATAGAGTAGCGAAGCGATTAAACCAAAACAAAACTGTTCATAAAAATTGCAACAAATTTTATAAACTACCGCCTACAATGGAGTCATCCGTACTCACCGTGTTTCATATTGCCCGCCATCGATTTATTATTTATAAAATTAGAATTATCGTTTGAAATATAAATATTATTGTTATCGTTAAATGTTACGCTTGCTGTCCTTGTGTGCTGTGGATGATGGTGATGATGCGTATTTTGCTGGCTTTGCTGCTGCTGCTTATTTTGATTCCATAAAATACCATCAGTTGTGGGAGTCGAATTTGTTTGTAATTTTTTTGATGCGGTTCCGCCAGTTGTCGTGGTCGAACCAGTTTTATTATTTGTTGAGGATACGGGGATGCTTTGCACACACCGAGACTCAAACATAATTACACTCTCTGTCTACCGACAGAACAACTGTGTAAACTATATTCAATTATGATCTTGATGAGCATTTCTGGAAAAAGCAAAAAAAAAAAATTGTTAAATGTTAGCATAGTTATTAGTAGTGAGGTAGATTAAAACGTACTTTTAACAATCCCAAACTTATATACGATTTTAAAACGCATCATATGACACAGATCATATTCCCCCCAAAAATAATAAACATTTTATGAATGAAAATTTTATTTTATCCAATATAATCTAACCGAAAAACCACATCATAAACCCGATAAAATATAGTACAGGTGACAAAAAAAAAACTCCCTAACATTTTCTTCTAATCCGCATATTTTTTGCACGAGCTTAGACATTATAATTCATGATTTTAAATTTTACTTTTTTGTTTTGTTTTCCGTCTTAATTACACATTCAAAGGTTTCTTCTTTTACTTTTAATAATAATAATAAGACAGCGCGCGTAGCAGTAACAACAACAGAAATCCGTCAAACTTAAAATAGATTTTCGTTACTTTGGATATGACGATGATGATTTTAAATTAAAATTTATGTTAATTTTTATAATTTAGTCTCTTATATTTATTACAGTAGCCTGAGTAGACACTTACAGTACATATACATGTGACAAGTTTGATGTACTGAAGAAAATAAGTAGACAAAAGAATACAAAATTGTAAAAGAAGTATTTACATCAAACGTGCGTCCGGACACAGTGGGCATATTTTGGATAGTTGCGGTTTGATAGGAGATTTTGGAATCATGTGTATTAAAAGCGTTTATTATAAGCGTTCGGTTCAGCTATTATTTCATCATTTGCCAAAATCTCTTTGCACCGAGCAATTTCTTCATGTTTGGCAATTCGAAGCATTCATTCAATTTTTGTTGTTTTCCATCAATTTTTATATTCATCAGCGATGATTTTGCCCTTCTCAAGATAGTCGATGCATATTATGTCTTGTGGATCACAACATTCAGTTGTATTACGCTGTGAACACGTTCATGTGAGATGTTAATAATGATTTCATAGACTCTTTCGACCATTTCTGGTATTCTGATCGTTTTCGTTTAAAATAACATTCTTCACGACAAACAAAAGTAGATGTTCCTAGTGATGCATAGATGGCGTTATTCTAAAAATTTATCAATCCACCCTCGTAGATGTCAGCTTTTCCCCATATAATTTTGTTTAAGTTCGTTCAATAAAGTGTTCATTGAAACGATTTGTTTACAAATTAATAACAAAAAATCATCTTTTAATAGAATTTCATTGATGCAAGTTTGTTCTTTTGTATGTACTAACACTCGTCTCGAAATGTATTGCATAACTTCCATTCTTTATTCAAATAAACATAACTTCGTTTCTGACCAGCTTTCAACAGTTTCCATCTTGAATAATTCTTATGTAAAATTTTTGAAGATATTTTACAGACAATCAAGCTCAAATTTATAATTTTTCATAAGTTCTGTCCACGCAAAACACTAATGCTGTGTGCCTCAGGTCGATTTTTTCGGCTAAATTATGAACTAAACTTTTTTCAGATGACCTTACGCTATTTGTCGCTAGGTTACAAACGAAAAGTGTCCTCGCGAGGTATCTTTTCAATTTAGTTGTCAGATGTCATTATGGTATTTAATACAAATGTATTATTGTGTAAAATATTTTCAATGTTTTTTTATTTATTGAAAATTATAAACAATCAGTTAATAACGAAAAATCGACTAAAACTCGACAATTTAGTATTTGGAATAGTCAGGCGCTTGTTTTGTGGATGTTACTGCCACCTACGAATGTTTATTGTGAATTATTGAGTAATTTAGTTTAGTTCATAATTTAGTCAAAAAAATCGACCTGAGGCACACAGCATAAGAAATATTGACAAATTGTGGGTTTTGGGTAAAAATTTAATCTACCAAGTAGGTTCTGACAACAGAAATTTTCAGTCGATTAAGGGTTGCCGAAGCCAAGAGATGACAAGAACGGAGAAAGGCGTATTAGTCTTTGTTCCAATCATTAATTAAATAAAGGAGGTACAAAAATCATTATCCTCATGTATACAAATACCCTTAGCGATCACCAGATGGCCTAAACACAATCAAACGAATAATATTCCGATTAACAAACATTATCTAAGTTCCCTACAGGACATTTTGCCCATGCCCATCTCGTGGAACCTATGCAAAGGCTGTTGACATAATATTTATGGCGTTTTCTTTTTATAAAAAACTGGCAAAATTTTTTGATGTAAATCTCATTTTCGCGTTCTTTTAGCGGAAAAAATAGCAAAAAAATTTGACGCACATCAAAAAATGGAAATGTTGATTTTTACTTACATTTTAACTACCACATACAAATATTTATATACGTATAATACGTCAATCGTAAATATTGTCAAATATGTCAACGCGTCGTTTGTTATTGTTGTAGATTTATTGTAGATTTTTGAATATTTTAATTAAAAAATTTGTTCAAAAAATTTAAAAAATCACTCGATCGATTTCGTCTTGTTACGTCATCATCATGAGTATCTACTGATTTGTAAAAGTAAAAATTTGTTATATATAGCAGAAAAAAACAAAAAATAAACAAAAGAAGAAGGGACAAAAATAAGCAATAAAAATTAATCTATTGATCGCGCAGGTGTCATCGGCTAAGTAACAAAATTCAAGGTATATTGAAGTACATTTAATTACCCGACGTATTACTCAAATTATAGAAAAGGGCGGGTAATTGATGGTCTGTAATTGATGAGAAACGAATTTCTCTCTGTTCAACGAAGGATATTTTAGTTAAGAAATACTGATTTTCGAATTTCGTAAGACTCTAAGGTATCTAAACGTCTGCCTTTAGGTTGTATATGTAATATGTCTATATTGTTCAAGCTAGCTGTATGATTTTCTAAAGCTAAATGGTTGAAAAAAAATTCTATCTTTAGCTCTAACTGCAAAATTGCGCCCAGTCTGGCAAATATAGGAGAAACTACAATCATTGCAATTAATCCTATAAACACCAGACTTGGAAAGGCGATCAACTCTAGGTTTATTGTTAAAAATCATTTTCTTTATTGTGTTATTATTATAAAAAGCAAAACTAATATTGGTGTAATTGGACACGATGTTGCTAATTTGTTGGCTCGTTTTTCCTATATACTCTAAGCGACGCAAATTTTCCCGCGTTGGACCATCCGGGGGATAAATACCCGTTAGAGTTTTACGCTTTAGCTTTTTATTTAATAATTTTCCTAGTTGCATATTCGTTATTCGTTGCGATTTGTAGAATTATATTAAGCTCAAATAAAAGGCAGTTTAAGCATCTACAGCGAGATTCTCGAATGATCGAAGGCTGATTTTGTTTGGCGTAGGAGCAAAATTCACATCGTTGCTCAGCATTTGAATCTCTGTATCACAGAAAGCGATTGAGGACAAGTTCTTAAAACATGGATGAAATTCGAAACCAGACGAACCACTATTTCCTCTACGGTTAAATGGATAAGCCTTATCCCGCAAAACATATTGAATCTGTGAAATTTCCGCTACCTCTGCACGAACTTTTTTGTCCAGCCAATCGAACTCAACAGAGTGCAAACGAATCGCTAACTCAGTGTGAACAACTTTAAGATGGAGATATAAGTTGTTCCTGGTACCATGCCCTTTACGCAGCTCGTTATTCCTTCAACCTGCGCGATCATTAGATTAATTTTTATTGCTTATTTTTTCCCCTCTTTCTTTTGTTTATTTTTTGCTTTTTTCTGCAATATATAACAAATTTTTACTTTTACAAATCAGTAGATACTCCTGATGATGACCGAATAAGGTTCGTGCAGAAAAACGTGCAGAAAAACGAATAAGGTTCGTGCAAAATCATATGAAGCTATGGGCACGCTATGACACTTTTTAGGTTTAGATGTTTGCCATCCACAAAACCCCGATGTGTTTAAAAGGTTATACCCTATTTCGTTTAATTTTATTAAATTGTATTTCGTTCATATTTTTTGCACGTGTCCACAATGTGATCGTTGGTCTCAATTATATTGCATGTGTCGCAATTTTTGTTGTCTTCTTCCCCTATGGTGTATTTATATCTTTTGCTTCTGGCGTGGCCTGTTCTGAGTCTAATCATAATCCATTTTGATATTTTTGAACCAGGGGGATTTAGGTGTTTAGATTATCAGTTTGTTATATTTTCCGACTGTATTCGTGCATATTTCATATTTTATTTTCCAGTCGTTACTTATTATATTTTTCTATGAGGTGTACCACTTCTTCAAAGGGGATGCTGTTTCCGTATTGATTTTGTATTACTTCGTTTGCTAATAGGTCAGCTTTTTCGTTCCCTGATAGTACTGAGTGTCCCGGTATCCACTGGATTACAATCTTTTTTGTAGAGTGTTGCTTTGCCAAATTCAAAATTTCACTTTCAAAATGTTTGTCGTGTTTTTTCTTTTTAGGTAATATCAGCACCCAAATTCCGGTTTAATGATAAATGGTAATGGGAAATGGTAATGGTTTTTTTTCGACCAGTCATTTACCATTACCATAAAATTTTCGATTCCGGTTCAACAAATGGGTTTTAACCTGAAAAACATTTAATAAATTACGTTTTTTGGTTTATTGGGCTATATTCTGACAGAAATTGTTTTTCTTGCGATGAGCAAACATATCAAAATACATAAAATATAAATATGTATATGTATATAATATACTACAAAATGATTGTAAGAAATATTCAAAATAAATTACAAAATTAATTGAATTTTAACTTAATTCTATTTTCAGTAAAAAATGTAAAAAGTTCCGTATCGAATACAATCGGAAATATTCTGCTACCACAAATTATGGGTGAATTATAATCGTAAATCCTAACTAAAATCGAAAGGAAGTAGTTGACTGAATACCACGTCGCCGTTTCACCGTATGGATTTTGGAGAACCACCTATAAAGCGTACGACTACCAGTGCATCGAAAAGGGATATGTAGTAAGCGCGGTCTAATATCTCAGCGATACACGAAATTAACGATGCCATTGAATCTCTATGTAAAGGGAATTACTATCGTTGTCAAATTATACAAGGAAACGGATGATCCGTGCCCAGCTGGAATTTTTGATAAGTGGTCGGAATATTTAATGTTTTGTAGAAATTTTGTAGGATTAGGGCTGCTGTAAGTGATTTGGCATCTTTATATCCACTTATGTTCCAATATATACTTAATATAAAATAAATCTTGATGTTACCGCTATCAAAATAATATTTTTTTAATTGGAAAATACAAAACCAACCAATTCTCATGAAAAAAATTCTTATGGTGTTTTTTGACATTAGTTATGGGTTTTATTTTCTCAGTCATTTAACAGGAATCGCTTTTCTGGGTTTTTATACCAATTGCATATTTTCGACTAATAAAAACCATAATGGTAAATTTACAACCTAACCGGAATTTGGCCGCAGGAACGTACAGGCGCCGGTTAAAATCAAGAGCTCTTTTCTTACATTCATCTTCAGGGCTTCCTCTATTGCTATTTTGATTGCTAGAATTTCTATCATTTTGATTGTAGCTTCTCTTTTTAGTGCAATGGATATTTGTATTTTGTTTTTGTCGAAGTATATTTCTATTCCTCCTTTATCGTTTTTTTGGATCCATCAGTGTAGATGTGAGTATACTGGTTATTACTTGATATAACTTCTTTTGTCCTATCCTATTTAACAGCCCCATTGGATTTGTGATTTATTTGTTGGGGATATGTGGCAATCAATAAAATATTGTTATATTCTCTTTAGTCTATGTTTTTATGTTGCTTCTGTGAGATGAATTGGAGAGAGGAGTGTTCGTTGTATAGCTTCCTGAACTTTGAGAGAGTTGTATAGTTTCTAATTTGGTTTGCCAGTTTGTTGTCTCTGTTTAATTGTTTTGCCATATATTTAAGCGTGATTTTTAGTTCAGATGGAAGAGATCCGGCTTCCCGTGCATATTCGTATGCTGCTATTGAGGATTTTTGTTTGGTTTTCATTATGTATTTTTAATCCGTGTCCGTAATGACATCGGCAAATTGTGTTCTTTTGTTTATAATGGCCTTTTGGATGTTTAACATGATATATGGATGAGCTCCACCTTTTGTGTGAGCTAACATTTTTAATAGGTTTATTGTATTCGGCATCTCTAGTTCTAGGTTTTTGTAGTGTGATGAAAGTGGCATTTTGTTATTGATTGTAATACCAAGTATTTTAGTGTTTCTATTTTCTTGGAGATGGATGTTATCTATTTTTGCTTCAAATGTGTGATTTTTATTTTTAAATAGCCTCATATAGTGACATTTTGTGGGGTTAAATTTTTAATTTAGTTTGTTTAGTTCTAGTGATAGGTTCCTAAATGTTCTGTTTGTTACAATCTCTGCTTTCCTATTTATTAAGATAGCTATGTCGTCTGTAAACTGGTAAACTTAGACTCTATCTGTTTGTAGTTTATGTAATTCAGTTGTATGTAAGTTGAAAAGTGGGGCTTAGACAGCTGCCTTGTGGAATTCCGCTATTTGTTACGTGTTTAAGTGTGCTGTTAAACCCAGTTTATTATCTTGTGAGGAAAGTTTTTTCTTTTTAATATTTCTATTAATGTGGCATTGTTGACATCATAAAATGCGTGGAGACTAGTATTTGCGTTTTGTAGGTACGTTTTGCTTCAAATATTTCTGTGAACAGGTTTGAAAAATAATCTATTGTTCCTATGCTAGCTCTAAAGGCGTAAAAGTTATGTGGCAGAATGTTTTTTGCCTGATGTGGCCATTCATATCTTCCAGGATAATGTTGTTGAATGTTTTAGACATTGTATTTAGTAAGCATACAGGCCTAAAATTTTCAGTCAGCAACTCGTCTTTATTTGGCTTTTTGATAGCTATACATTTGGAGATTTTCCAGTTTTTTGGATAAGTTTGTTTAGTCCATATGTTTTCAAAATAGTTTACAATATTACTCAGAATATTCTCGTTACTTTTAATCAACATTTTTAGAAACTTGTATGATATTTTGTTCTCGCCTGGAGCCGTGTCCTGCTTTGATCACTGTGTGATTTTGTTCTCGCACGCATGGCCATATGACGTCTTCTGTTGATTCTGGAAAACTATCCTGTAGCTTTTTTTAAACTGCACACTTGTTTGGAATTTAATAGAAAAAAGAAACTGAATTAAACTGCTGTTAACCAAGCCTGTTCGGAAATACTCTAAAAAAAACCTTAAAGAGGAATTTAACTTCACGGAACGCCGAATAAGGAAAATAATTAGTCACGATCAAGATTATTTTACTAATAGCATGGCCATATTTCACATGTAAGAAGCGCAACATACAGACACGATGTGTATAGAGTATTAACTTCAATCCACAAACTCTTCAATCCACTTTTCCACTGGAGAGTGCAACGGCTTCTAATGTGGAAGAAAACTACCTGCCAATACAAAGATAAAGAGTTGTTCCTCACCGCAATATTTTTAACGCATCAGATGGTAATGCTGAACTGGAATTATAAAATTCAGTGACCTAGACATGTTGATAAAAAAAGTATACAGTTTTTGAACCATGTCCATTTCTAGAATCATCGGGGATTTTTTTTTCAAATTTAAATAAAAAGTGAGAATATTTTTTTCTTTAAGTGATAATTTTTATTTTTTATTTTGTACTACTTAGCTTCGAAATATGGAGAAACGGCATCCTATCGTTCAATAGTGCCTGTATTGATAAATTTTATACCCCTCTATTCTATCAATTTTTTCGCCTTTATCATTCTGTGTAGGATTTCTAAATAGCTGTCATACCCTGTGTAAATGTGCTATTGATGACGCAGATGATCTACGTATTTGGACTATGTTATGGTTTTTCTCACATCTTTTTCGTGTAATAAAACGTGTAATTAAATAAAACGTAATTTCGTGTTTAAAAAAAAAATAAAAATCGTGTAATAAAACTCCGTATAGTTTGTCCGATGTAGAACGCCTCGCAATCGTTAGATTTTAGTTTGATTACTTCAATCTGTATATAACCGAACACCACCCTCATCTAGGCTAATTTGTAAAAAACATATTTCTTTAATCAAGGAAGTTCCAAAGAAGATTTTTAATTTTTGGCTTTGATTTTGCAGATGGGGGTGGTATTCGGATATATAGGTAAAAACCCCGTTTTAACTAATGAGTTATTATGCATTGTATAGTTAATAAGACTTTTTTTATGATTTAGTATTTGCAATCTGTTCTGGGGCCGGAGCACTCCCCTACGCATTACCTACCAAATTGAGGTCGTCCGCCTATAGGTCCGATTTACGTAGAACCAACTGCACATTGCATAACTCTATGCCAGCCTATAGTGTGGCATGAAAGTTGGATCGACCCATGAAATGTGTACTTCGATAAGGGCTCATATTTGTGATCATTTCCCTCACCGATCGCAATCAGATGATGAAAAATCGTTTTTGCATCTTGCACCTATCGGGATTCGAACCCGGTACCCCTCGATCCAAACGCAAAGATCTGGTATTTTATGTATGTCAATAGTATGATGGTTTATCGCTAGAGTGAAATTCACAGTTGTTCTCACGAGCTGCATTATATAAAATTTTTCCTTTAGAGGTTGTAAGTCTAGATCAGCTTGTCCCAGAATTGGGCGATCAAACGAAACAGGGTGATACAAGAGCCCGTATCCAACAAAAAACAGCCATGTATAGTTTTTTTGAATTATTGATGGTGCAAAAGTTATTTCATTTTTAGTTTTTTTTAGTGAAATCGCATACGCACCCATCAAAAAATTAATTTTAAAAAAACGAAAAGTTGTTTTGTTTAATTTTTTTAATGCGATCTAGAAGAGTGTGCCTTTCCAATAAAATCATTTTTATAAGCACTGTGTTATCTTCTCTCAAATAAAAACAATGGTTTTGTAAATCAAGTCTTTTTGTTTTTTAAAATTTTATGTTGATGTTTAAGTATCGCCAGCGGGAAAACGATGTACTAAGGTTGACCCACTATCAGAAAAATATGTGACACTAATGCAGATTTTAAAATGATATCATACGATATTGTTTTTTATCAAATTTTTTCTCAAAGTAAGTCATGTTTATTCAAAAATGCACTTAACAAACTTTCGAGATCTAAAATAGATGCTTTGTCAGAAATGAAACAAAGTGAATAAAATAATTATTTTTTTATTGATTTTAAATATTATAATACGTGTTTGAAGTGTCCAACATTCGCCAAAATACATAATCGGCATCGACGTATAAAATTTTGCTTAATCCGTCTAAACGCACGTTCGTTATTTTTAATAATATTTGTCGCTTCGATTCAATAAAAATGGACCCTCCCGTTCCATTACAGCGGCTTGGATTATTTACGTTGAGATGTCGTCTCATTGCTAGCGCATAATAAGGGGGAGCTCTAACGGATGCCGCAGCCACTTATTTCCACGTGTTTGTAGATACACGTCATCAAGTCGTTTTGTAGAAAACTTAAGACTTCCTCGTTGATTCGACATAGTAGTTCAAATGGGCCAATCAATTTTCCGACGACTATTCCCGCCCACATGTTCACTCCAAATACTTGTGGATTTACGTGGACGCAATAGTGCAAATTATGGATATTGAATATTTCCTCCCTTTTCCCTCTTTCCAGAACATCGCGTCCTAAAATGTTGTTAAAAAGTTGAGAATTTTCTTGGAAAAATAACACCCTTTCTTCATGGTCAGCAGGTGATTTGTGTTTTTTTTTTTTTAAATACGATGCAAGGTGGACCGTGGCACTCGCGAACGTTTTGAAAAACAAAGAACACTTATAGGTGGGGGTCGTCTATCACCATTCCAATTACTCTATATTCGTTTATATCAAGCTGAATAGATGTTTCATCTCTTCTCGGATAACCAGAGACACCGCCTTCGTTGTACATTTGGTGTACGTCTTGAAATACTCTGTAATCGGAAAAGCGTTCCCGATTTGGATATCGTCTTTGGTATTCTCTTGCTGCGGCTCGAGCATTGCCAGTACATAAACCATAAATGAAATGCATTTCTACATATTCACGATGGGAATAAGCCACATGGTTTATTGACATTTTGATTATACATAAACGTTCGAATATGTATGGAACTAATATGAATTATATAATTCTTTTTATACCACAATTTTTGTTTATTTTGGGCTACTACCTAGATTTGCTCTAGCATCTATTTTTAAACTCGAAATTTTTTTAAGTGCATTTTTTAATAAACACGACTTACTTTGAGGAAAAATTTGATAAAAAACATTCTGTTGTGAATAGCCCGGTGTGTAATACCATTTTAAAATCTTCATTAGTGTCGCATCGCATATTTTTCTGATGGTTGGTCAACTTTCTGTAGTACATTGTTTTCCCGCTGACGTCATCAACAAAAAATTTTGAGAAACCAAAAGACTTTACAAAACCATAGTTTTTATTTGAGAGAAGATAAAATAAACAAAAGAACTCTTGATTTTTTTATAATTAATGTTTTGGGGGGCGCGCATGTGATTTCACCAAAAACATTAAAAGTGGAATAAGTTTTGCACCATCAATAATTGAAAAAAACTTTACTTGGCTGTTTTTTGTTGGAAATGAGCTCCTCTATCAACCTGCTTCGTTTGATCGTCCAATTTTGGGACAGCCTATATAAAGCAAGGAATGATATAGGTTTAACATAATTAGTGATTTTGGTGCATATATAATATAAAACCTACGAATCTATGTATTTCCTTGATTTTATCGGCATAACGATCACATGTCATTTGAGAAGATTTGCATGACCCGAATTATAAACCAGCTCCAATACCTTCTAAGGTTACCCGTAGTGCCACGTACTTTAAAACTTGTAAAGAATTAGTCCGCACCTAAACTCGTAAAAAGTTAGTTTACCATCAGATGACGATCTTAGCCGTTTTGCTAAAACAAGCATCAAAGGACGCCCAATAGGTTTATTGGATGACGGTACGACGGTCAATGTAAAACTCAAAAATAAAACTTCTATATTGTTCTCGATCAAAATCCTTGCTCTCAACCCCGATGTATCTGGGCATCGATTTTGGCATAAATTTAATCCAGATATGTGAAATGCAAATCTTACAGCATTACAGTTAACTCTAAAAGTTTAACCGGATCCTCATGTTTCATGTTTTTTTATCACAAAATTTGAGTTTTGAAGTAATTGATCACTTATTAAAAAGGAATAATAGTAACAGTGAATGAATTGTATAAATGGTCTTTACTGTACTCGCCGAATTGAAAATCACTCCACAAAGCACAAATTGCTTAAAAGCTAAAATATGCAAAGAACATTTTACTTAATATAATAGCGATAAGAAATTTGTGGTAACCATCAACCAGTAAATTAACATTAAATATTTCAATATACACTTTAAAATTATTGTAATTGAATTTAGGTAGAGAAACGTAAAAGACATACACATATCGTACGAGAGAATGTACATAGAAATTTTAGAATACAAAAACCAAAAAATAAAATATTCTATATTCTATCAACATTCTAATTTTCAATTAAATTAAAAACAATTCATACTAACTGTGTGTGTTATATATAGTTCTCGTATGTGTGTAGTGACAGCAACACAATTTGGATCATAAATTATTCGTTGTACGTACTACGTACACAACGAGTATGTGAAATGTGCCTACATGTCGTATACAAACATCTGTATGATTAAAAAAAAGAATGACGAACCTGACGTAACATAATTTTCTCTCTATACATATGTAAATATGACACATACCCGGTTCAAATCCCTGGTTATGTTTTGATTTTGTTTATAAGACATTTAAACTTATTTCGGTATAATCTTTTAAAACGAAATTTGTCATAATATATTTGCGGTTTGTATACAAACATTAGTAACTTCTGTACGATATGCAAAGAGTTCAGGCCGCATCACTTTAATGAGCTAGTGACATTTTCAAAGAAATATTCTTTATTATTGTTTGTCGCGCTATTCGATTAGCGCGACGAAGGGAGCGGAATCTTTTATGTGCGTATGCGCGTGTTGATAACATACGAAGCAATAAAGAAATATATTTTACAACTTCCGCACATTTTTACTATGATTTTTCGGCGAACAAATTTTTTTAAACTTCTGACTCGCGCGGTATCATCTGGAAATCATTTTTTGTAGTGTGTTGAAATAAATCTTTTCATTTTATCTTAAAATTCACATAAAAATTGAATTTGTAACAAAAAAAAAATATATTAAATCACAATGTTAAATTTAACTCTCTCACTAGACAAATAATCAGATTTTTTTTTATATACCAACTTTATGATATTTTTGGGCATGATGTTGAATACACACAGTGTGATAGTAGAATTATCTTATCTGACACAAATTTTTGAGGCACAGATTTGAAAATATTTGTATGTGTTTTATAACAAGTTATGGTATGGTCTCTCTCAATTTGTGTGCTGAGATTGCCAATGTGACTGAACATGACCAACTATGACCAAGTTGGTTTATGTTAAAGAACTTACGTAGTATCAATGATGGTTTTCAAAAAAGCTAACTTATAATGTTACGCATTCTGGTCCTGAATCGGATTAGGTTCAACCTATTCTCACTGTTGATATCTCATCTGCTCCCATGACTCATCGTATTCCAGTACCGCTAAGGCATGCAAATTTACCGAAAATTTCATTTATCGGTAAACGGTAATAATTAAAAAAAAAACGGTTGTTCGATAAAACCCGGTAAAAAAATTTATTTTTGTATTTTTTATTAAAAATAAATTAGTACTAACTACGTTTGCTTGCATCATATGAAATTTAATTTCGATTAAAAAAATATCGGTTGTTTTATAAAAAATAATTTAATTCATTATATTATTGTGTTCATATGGTTCAGTATTGCTTAGTCCATAATAAAATTAAAAGTAAAAAAATAATTTAATTGAAGCCGTTCCCTTTCAGTCTTCATCTTAAATTGTATATAAAAAACAGCCCCGTAAAAAGCGAATGGTATAACTAATATTGTGTCGTTGAGACTTGATCGAATTTTTGTGGCGATTTGGCCGGCAGTTGAAAAAGTCCTTTCAGATTCGACACTTGTTCCAAATTGGATGGTTATAGTAAATAATTGAACGATAGTCCAAAATAACGGGTGTTTTTTAAGCCTGATAGAACTTGAAATTGTAAAAAATCAGGGCATGTAATTTTGTTGAATTTTTTTGTAAAAAATCTAAAAATCAGATTTTCTTGAATAGAAAATTGTAATGTTGAACTTATATAACTTATAAATTCTCGAAAACAATTAAAAACTTTTTTTATACTTTAATTAAATATAAATTAAATCAGACAATTTTAATATCGAGGAATTATGATATTTAGTAAATTGTATTGCTTCTTTTATAAAATTATAAAGAAATTTAAAAATTAAAACCAAGTATTATTTATAATCATATGACAGAATAAAAGGAAAAACTGTTTTTATTTATTCAGCTACTTTGTCAAAAATATTAATTTTTCCGCTTTATCTATCCCTAGGCTATTTCTTAATTTTGAACGAACTAACGCAAAGGTTGAAAAAGCTTGTTCGACTCCAGCTGATGAAGCAGTAGCTGTTGTTATTTGTTGGATTTTATATTCGTCTAACGTCGCTATCTTGGTGTAAAGCAAATATCGATTTCCACCATTCAAAGGATGTCATATTTGTTATGGTTTCTTCTTGCATAACTGCGGTCCCGCAAATCGGGGTTATTATTTTCCTTCAACTTTGTATAGATTTTTAAAACGTGAAAAATAAAATAATTGAACATTTGACAGGTTGTATTTTAATAACTACATATATGATTCACCAAATAATATGAAATTAAATTTTTATTTCTATCGAAGTTTTGAGGTTTTCTAGTGTTACCACATTTACGAAATTAAGTTTCTTCGTTAAGTTTTATGGCTAAACCAGCGAATCAGTGATACATTTTTGTTAAACCTAAACGACGGTTTTTTGTTACGGAAAATTTGACTAGTCGGTTAGTGCGGCTGTAACACAACTTGTCAAATGCTTTACGCACAGAAATCGTCACAATTGAATTTTCCTTAAGTTTACACGCAATTTTTGGGTCTGCTAAGTGACGGACATATTTTCACGAAACTGAACGAAAAGATGTTAACGTTTCGCTGACCAGTAACCAACAAAACCTATTTATCGTATTTTTACAGTTGTTACTGATTCGCTGGTTCAGCCATTAGAGTGCGTTGATTTTTGAATGAATTTTTATACTTTATACCAATATGATTTAAAGCTATAACCAGCGAGTCTGTAAGAGTCAGTAACGAAACCTTACAGAATTTAACGGGAACGTTTTATTACAGAATATTTGACAGTTTGACCAGCGAATCTGTAACACGATTATTATTGTCAATTGAATTTTTAAATGTCAATCTGCCAAATTACAAATTAACCACTCCACGATTTTCGTCAAAAATGAATCTGTTTGAGAAAATTGAACAGCTTCTAACCCTATTTAAAGGACGAGGGGGCAAACATTAAAAAAACGGTCTTGTGGTAATTATAACTACTAGAGATATAATTATGTACATAATTTATTTTAGGTAACGATTTTAGCAATGTAGAATAGTCAACAGCAATTTTTTATTCACTCGCATGACATGTGAGGTTTTCATTCAACAAGCTGATGGACCTTGTGCGGCCACAAATGTTAGTGAACAAACGGAATCTATTGAGCTGAAAAGAGCTGATGAAAAATGTACATAAAATATTATTTAAATTATTAAAATATAAATATATATTTGTACACGTAAATTATAAAAATGTAACACATATACACATACCGCCATTTCAAATATACAATTCTGACGTTTCCTTCAGTTTGGGCGATAATTTTCGCTCTTGTTACAGATTGCTAAGTGACAATTCAAATTTAACGAAACTGAACGAAAAGTACTTTGAGTTTCGCTGGTCAGCAATGTCAATAAACATATATTTTTCCGATATCGCCTTGTTACTTAAATTTCTTACAGACTCGCTGGTTATAGCTTAAATCAAACATGTCTTGTAAAAAATAAAACAAAAAATTAAATTTTTATGAAAAATATACTCTGGCAGATCTCAGTATGCTCGGGCAAATCATCATGAATAGACTCACGCTTGAACAACGCTACAAAAATATTAAAATTTACTTTGAAAATCAGTCGTCGATTCGCGCAACTTATAGACGACTTCGTGATGTTCAGCGATGAGGCTCATTTTTGGCTTAACGGGTTTGTTAATAATCAAAATTGCCACGAATGGAGTGAAACCAATCCACAATAGACCCTACAGACTGCACTACATCCAGAAAAATGCATGTGCGGGTGTTACACGCTGGTGGCATAATCGGACCTTATTTCTTCAAAAATGAGGCCGGGGATCGCGTCGGTCAATGGAGATTGTTACCGCACACTCATTTGAATATTTCTAATGATTTTTTGTTTGAAAATATGGATGACATTGATCCGGATGAGATGTGGTTTCAACAGGATGGTGCTACGACCCACCCATACGGCGACCGCAACCATCGACTTATTAAAATCAAAGTTTTGCGATAAGTTGATTTCGAGAAATGGATCTGTCAATTGGCCTCCAAGGTCGTGCGACAAGTCACTGGTTTATGCTGATAAACCAGCAACAATTGACGCCTTGGAGGCCAGCATTGTACGTGTTATTCGTGACATACGGCCAGCAGTGCTCGAAAAAGTGGCCGAAGAACAGCCGCGGTGCCCATATGCCTGAAATCATTTTCAAATATTAATGCCATGTATTGACCTTTCGAATAAAAAAAACAAAAAATTTTGATTACAATTTAATTTTTTGCAATTTCAAGTTCTATCGGGCTTAAATAAACACCTGTTATTTGCCTCTTACTTTGTCGATCTCAACCCGTGGCGGGTTGCAGCTATCGGAGGGTCACATGGTGGATAGTGAACGGCCTATTGATAGGTAGGTTAACGGTGAATTAAATAAGCCGTTCCCAACCGCAGCTCTGCTGGGAGGAGTCTCAGCAACGGGAGAGTGGTTAACCTCTGTTCGAGCCCTCTGGATACCTGGCGACCTCCAGTTGTATTTAGCCTTACCTGCGTATACGAATCTCTGCGCATGTGGACCAGCATTTCTCCGATACTCGTGGGAGAAACATGGAAGATTTTAAAACAAAAATAAAGGGGCCACCACTCTTCAAAAACCGGAAGAAGGGAGTAACTCTAACCGTGAAGGTGGGGCTCCCTCATCAGAGGCAAGGGTAAGCGACACCTTGGCATCAAAGCCAGGTGGAAGCGCAACCGCCAAACAGAAGAGCGGGGGATTGAGAGAGATCCCCCCATCGAAGCGACGATACAGGTAAAGACGGTAGGCATTTAGAATTCTGGAGAAACTGGTTGCGACCCCTGAAGGACAGCTTACAGTAGAGCCGAAGTTTGTATCTAAAAGACAGCTTTTGTATCTAAAAGACAGAGATCCTACGAGGAGCTTGCAGTGGCCGAAGTAGGCGAGGTGTGGTCGGACGCGAGGCTTGAGACGGTCAGCAGAGGGGAAATCCCGAGCAAGCTGAGAGCACGCGTCTGGTTACCAACCGAGCCAGATAAGTCAAAGGAGGTCATTGAAATCATTCAGGCCAGTAATCCTGATCTTCCAAAAGAAGGATGGAGGATTATGAAGCAGGAGGAGGCTAAATGGGGCTTTAGATTTGTAATCATGCTGATCAATAATGAATCCCTGGATTCCCTTGCTAGATCAAAGGGAGTGATCAACTTCGGTTTCGGGTCGATCACTCTTACAGTTTACAAGAAAGATGAGGTCGATAAGGGTGCGGAAGACCAGCCTAAGGGCGACGGCGAACGGACCCAGCAGGAGACGGTCAAGCGGGCCGAGGACGGCCAGGGTAGCCGTTTTGATATTTCGAACGAGAGGTTGGTGAGGAGAGGTAGCCTCCTCTCTCTGGAGTCCGATGGGGACAAACCGTCGAACACACGACGAGAGGGGGCCTCGGCAGCTCTCGTGCTCAAACTGACTAAGTCAGATGAGGACTTCGTGTTAATGCAAGAACCTTGGTTTATGATGTATTCCATGATTAAATCTCTATGTAGATTGTCATTTCTAATGTACCAAGGATCATTCATAGTGCTACTAAGTACTTTGTTTTGAAATGTTTAAATGAGCTTCACTGTAGTTTTCCTTGCGCGGCCCCAAAGCTGAATACCATACGTCCAGATAGATTTTAGGATTTGTTTATATAACAGCAGTTTGCTGTGCGTTGTCAGTTCGGAGTTTCTTCCAATAACCCAGTGCATTTTTCTGAATTTTAAATTGAGTTCTTGCCTTTTCTTTTTAACATGCGCTTTTCATCTGAGTTTAGAGTCTAGCGTCATGCCGAGCTACTTAGCACTATCAGAATATGGAATTTGTTGTGAATTCAGTCTAATCGGAATATGTATATTCTAATTTCCTATTTGTAAAGTTGATATGTGTTGATTTCGATCCGTAAGTGTTATTCTCCATTGTTTTTTCCAATTATTCACTATATATTAATAGCATTTTGTAGTTTCCTTGTGGACTCAACAATACTAGCATCGGTGGTCATAACAGCTATGACATCAGCAAACTTCTTCTATGTTTGGCAGAACACTATCTATAACTTCTATACTTCTATAATACAGAACACTGCCTTGTGGAATCTCTGCCAATATTTTCTTTAGTTTTCAGTATTCCCCTTCCTGTCTCATCCGGAAGTAACGGTCGTTGATTCAAAATGTTGTTTTGATAAATCTCGTTGGAGCTTAAATTTCAAACCACGGTGCCAAACCTTATCAAATGCTTGGGCTACGTCTAAGAATATGAACATACTTCCTTTTTTACCAGCGCCTCCTCAATTGTATCAGTAATGCTATGTACCTGTCCTATCGTTGAGTGCCTATCTCGAAACCCAAATTGATCTGCTGATATGATTTCTGCTCTCTATAATTGGCATTAACCTCTTGAAAAACAGTCTCTCAAAAATCTTTGATGTTGTTGTTAACAAAGAAATAGGCCTATATGATATTTTGTCGTTTAGCGATTTATTAGGCTTTGGAATCATTATGATTTTCGCTACTTTCCACTGTCTCGGAAAATAACATATGCAGTCTAAAGATAGCATTGATTATGTTCTTTTGTATTTTTCTGGTAGAGCTTTGATTATTTGCCCCGTTATCAAGACGTATCCAGGGGCTTTTTTATTTTTGAGGTTTTTTACTTCTTCTTTGATTTCTTTCAGAGTAACTGGTAGCACAGATGCCTCGTCTACTTTGATTATAGGTGTTAGACATTCATTATCCGCTTGTCCACTTGGTCGTTTGAAGGTATTTTCTAGGTGTTCGGCAAACAGATCAGTTTTTTGTTTTTCACTGCGATCCCAGGTTCCATCAGCCATTCTAATGGGTGGCACTTCCATTTTAGGCCTTTTTAAACCTTTGGTGGCTTTCCAAATGGAATAGTCTGTGTGAGGTTTACCTGTCAGATTACTTAGGAAGTTTGCAACTAACTCATTCTTAATCTCCTTTATAAGTAGTTTAAGTTTGTTGCACAAGTTGTTTAGGATTGTTTTGTGTTCAGGGCTCTAGTTCTCTACCAAGTCTTACGAGCTCTTTTTTTTCGTTAACAAACTCTCACTCAGAAAAAAATATGATAAATACATGATTGCATTTACCATAACATCATCATTGAATGTTAAATACAATTATTTAAATGATTGATTTTGCCATACTATGATATTCTTCATCATTCTTCTTTATCATTCTTCATCATAACAATGATGATCACTGAAAAAAAAAAATTGTTGAGTGATCATCATTGTTATGATGAAGAAGATCAAGAAGAATATCATAGTATGACAAATCAATCATAGTATGATAAAATCAATCATTTAAATAATTGTATTTAACATAAAATGATGATGTTATGGTAAATGCAATCATGTATGTATTTATCATATTTTTTTCTGAGTGCACTTCAACTGGATAGCATATAATTTTGTAATATTTCTTGCTGATCAGGAGTACTTTCCCAGGCCAATTTTTATACATTTTAAATGAGGTTTTCCAATTCTTCTTATATCATGTAAGCGTTCGAGATCTGCACCTGTAGATTGATGCTTTTTTCAAATAGCTGTCGAAAGTATTCCCAGTTGGTTTTGTTATTTGTTAGTCTTGGAGGGCTTACTTTCCTTATTACCGTGTCGTCACTTATTATCATTAAAACTGGAGAATGGTCTGACGATAGCTCTTCTTCATTTTCAACTGCTAACTAATTTTCAGAGATTCCTCTTGATATATAGAAATCCAGAAGGTCAGGAATTTTATTTGGGTCCGTAGACCAGTAGGTTGGCTTTCTTCTGGAGTAAAACTCACATTTTAATAACCTGCCTGCTTCAAATAGCCCCCTTCCTTTGGGGCTAGTTCTATTTGATCCCCAGAATATGAGTTTCGCGTTAAAGTCGCCTCCAATAATAAAATTATTACCAAGCGATTTAAGAAGTTTGATGTAGTCTTATTTTTTGGGTTATATCTGGGTGGATAGTAGATTGCTGATATACTATAACTCTTGTTATTTTTGGTTTCAATAGATACTGTAGTTACTTGCATAGCTTCTTCCTCTATTTTTAATTGCTCGTGATGTTTTATATTATCCCTAACGAAGAATGCTATCCCGCCTCTAGCTCATTCTGGTGAATTCGAGCTTCATAGCACTGGTATTCATGTATTTTGGCATACGAGGTTCTGGTAAAATGAGTTTCTGAGATTAGGCATATATCAATTTTTTTTATCTTGGCTCGGCTATTGTTTATTTGAATATAAAATATACAAAAATAACGAATTTTTTTCTACGTTCGGCGAGTCACGATCAAAAAAATGAGTCAATATTTTTCCATATAAAAACAGAGTTATGACGTTTCTGTTGTTATTTTGTGTATTTGTCATCGTATAACAAATATCATGACACAAAAGGTCGCGAAAGTTCTGGCCAGCCCGTTCGCTCAACAGTGCTTCAAGTAATCATCAGCGACAATGAAACGTCATTTATATACATCCAAGAAATTTAAAACATTATGTAGGAACGCATTTTTATTTAATTATCGTTACACATCACACAGTACAACGGGCAAAGTTCCAACAATCTTCGATAACAATATGTTATCGGTTGAACACAACATAAACAGACATAATTTAAAAACCAGATGTAGGTCACGACTCACGATCGAGACAACAAAAAAAAAACTCCATTTCAATGCAGATGACAATGAATGGGTGCGAATGGGCAATCTATTGAATTGAACAATATTTTCACATATTTTCATTTCAACATACTCGATTAAATTTAATCAAATTTGCTTTAATGGATGTGAGATAACCAAAAAATACAATTTCGTTAATATTTTAAGAGTAATAACTACTCGGCTAGAAGCCGATCGTCGGTACAGCCTTTCAAATTGTATTTATATTCGATAGGACGTTTTCATTTAAAAATGCTCGACAATTTCCGGATTAGTTCACATTTAAATGGAAAATCTGATCCAAATTTTATTTTAGATCACAAATTTTGATTTGAAATCTAGTATGCACCTTTGAATGAACCGGATCAGATCAAGCATCAAGAAACACGATGAATGATGTATTTGTCGAATACAATTGTTCCTTTAATCTTTCGTTTATTTGTGTTTTCATACAAAATGTTGAGGCCAACTCTGATCATTTTTCTAACTATTCTGTGATTGTCCATTGCAATATTTTGGAACAATCGGTTTGATTTCATGAGCTCGCTCCTGGTACATTCAATACAGCAAGGGTCCGCCAATATCGAAAACAAGGGTCCGCCAATATCACCACCATATCAACAATTACCTACTTCTATTTCCTCAAGTTTTGACAAATCACACGTCAACGTAGAACACCAGGTCGTTTGGACTTGTAATCTCAGCACTCAACTGAGGTGGAGGAATGTTATGAATTGGCATTAATTAGTTATGTGGAATCAGTGTTAATAACATAAACCACACTCATTATTCATGACAGTTGTTTTTAGTTAGATTAAGGTTTTTCCTGTATCTACACGCAGAAGACATATGTATACATTCTGTGAAATAAAAAAACATTCAATAAAGAATCTAAGTTTATTATTTTAATCTGGAAATTGCATATTGTTGGGAAACACCACCATAACAATAATAATCTTAGCTTTACGTAATCAGAATTCGGATCGAAATAGCACAAATTATTTACAATTACGTCATTACGTGACATTACAGATTTTGGTGAAATTTTGTCTAATTCAGTATTGATTACCCTTGTTGCCCTTCCTACTTCCTGACGAAAGGGAGATATATATCACACGTAGCTAGAGCATTGTTATTCGACATTTTGAGTTATCCGAATATCAAATAACCATTTCTTTAAATATCCGAATATTCGGTTAATATTCGGAAAGTATAAAGAAGTACTAAGAACCATGAATAATCGGCAATAAAACAAAAAACATGCAGGTTTCGTCTAACAAATTATAAATTGAAAAAGGCATTTAAGAAATAGAAGTGCGTTGAGATGTTTAAATTTTAGGCTACTTGTCATTTTAGATTTCCCGCCGTAGAGAAATCCCTTTCAGTTTCTGTTGAAGTGGGGCTTATCGTCAATAGAGCATTATACAATAATTGTCTAAATTATCTGTTCTTTTTTTTGAACGAATCTAAGTAACAAAAAATTTTTTTTAAGCTACTTCCCGCGATTTGCATTACCACTGTTACTGTAACTCTTGGCGTATAATCGGTAATTGAGTTAATCGCTAGTTGCAGCTGTTGTTGCAATATATTTTCACATTAGCTGTTTTACTTTGGAAAAGCCCGTTTAGCTTACAATAACAATTGAACTGTATAAAACCGAAGATACTTTAATGTAAACTAAAAAAATTTTAGTTTTAAGAAAATAAAACCATTTTATAGTTAAACAAAGATACGGTGCAGGGAATCGGATGCACAGGACCGGCGGCTCTCGGGAGTGAGCAAGCGGGCTCCCAGTTGTCGAGATTGTCGACCGCAATGATGTAGTGATTCAAAGCTTGGTTACTACACCATATACAGCTACAAGCAATATCACTGAAGTCGTCAGTCTGGTGAGTGGTTCATCCAGTACGGCTGACGGAAGTAAAAACACCTTTACGGAATTGGACAATCCTTAAATAAATAAATAAACTCTCAGAAAATCACAGTAGCGACAGTAGCATGAAAGAAAGCACTAAACGCAATGTTCAATTGACACAAACTGGCATCGATCGCTATATTACAGTAAAACGGAAAAGGGATACATAGTCCAAAAACAGAAAACCTACTGATAAGTAAGAAATCATATGTCGAAAATTTCAAACTACCGCTAAACAACCGATTTGAAACGTGCATCGAAAATGATGCGGAAGAGAGACAAACTGTAAATGCAAATACGCAAAAACAGGCTATTCGAAAATACAAGTCACCTCCAATCTACTTACGTGAAATCGATACGCACAAGGTGGTGCAAGAACTCAAATCAAGCGTGCTAACAAATGAAAAAACATTTCACGTAACAAATTTACTTCAAGGCAAAATACAGGAAAAAAAATTCAAACGCATTAGGTCAACGACTATAGAGAAGTCATTAATTATTACGATGCTCACAACAGAAACTATTATACATACCGATTGAAGTCTTCAAAGAGTCTTTCTGTCGTTATTAAAGACATCGATGTCCATGTTGAGACAACCGAAATCGAGGCTGTGCTTGTTGAAGATGGATTTAAGATAAAAAATGTATATAGAATCATGAACCGCTTGAAGCAACCACAACCAATGGCCAAAGTTGAACTGGACCCATTCGAAAGCATTTTGAAAAACGGAGAAGTTCATCCAATATATAAACTAAAGTACCTCTTACACAGACGCATAACTGTTGAAGAACCAAAGAAAAGGTCCGGACTAATACAGTGTTTAAACTGTCAAGAATATGGTCACTCAAAGAAATATTGCAAGTTGATATCAGTGAGCATCGTATGTGGGGAGTTACACCAAACCAAAAGTTGCCCAAAACCAAAGAACTCTTCAACTGAAAGGAAATGCAGCAATTGCGGTGGAAACCACACCGCAAATTACCGAGGATGCCCAGTCTACATAAATATTAGTCAATTGTCACGTCCCAGGAGACAGTATAAAACAACAGCAGATGCACACCGCATATGCCAAATGACTCTCGTTCGCCCAGAACACTAATCAGCAAACCAACATACGCAAGCGTTCTTCAATGCAAAATATGCTACAAGCAATGCTGCAAAATCAAACTACTATGGTCCAGAAACTAGACTGTCTCCGATAAATTATCTGAAGATATGCCACTGGAACGCAAACGGTATAAGCCAACACAAACTCGAATTAGAACATTTCCTAGCTAAACACGAAATTGATCTTATGTTAGTTTCTGAGACCCACTTAACGGATAAACACAATTTCAGAATTAATGGTTACGAAGTTTATGATACAAAACATCCCTTGGGCAGAAGTTGAGGAGGAACTGCTATTATTATAAAAAAGTGGATTTGCCAATATGTTCTAAATGAATATAGCACTGAGGAAATTCAAGCAACCTCTGTATGTGTGGACCTCGATAAAGAAAGCTTAGTCATCGCTTCAATATATTGACCTCCAAATAATAACGTTTCGGCAGATATCTACAAAAGATTTTTTGCAACCCTGGGTCAACGTTTTATGGTCGCCGGCGATTTTAATGCCAAACATACCTACTTGGGTTCAAGATTGACTACTCCGAGGGGACGTCAACTAATGAATGTTATTCAAGAAAACCACTACGATGTTGCTTCGTGTGGCCATCCAACTTATTGGCCTACAGATCGTCGAAAAATCCCTGACGTCCTTGATTTTGCAGTCACGAGTAAAATACACCGAGAAATAATCCAAGCTAAACCTCTTTTAGAATTATCTTCTGACCACTCGCCGGTCTTACTACATTACTGGGTCGAGCAAAAGCCATGTTCCAGGAATAACTATCTAACAAACACCTCCACTAACTGGTTGAAATTCAAGATGTACATCAGTTCACATATCGACCTAACGTCTACATTGCAGACGGCTAACGATATAAACATTGCTATGGAAAACTTTAATGATTTACTAGTCAACACAGCTATTGCGGCCTCGCCTAAACCAAAGAGCAAACATACAAGACACACCATAACATCCGCTGAAATAGAAAAAATGTTAACAGAGAAACGTCGCTTAAGACGCATCCGGCAAATTAATCGATCGCCAGATGCTAAACATAACTTTAATCAGGCAAAAAGACAACTACAAAGCCTACTACAAAAAAACAAGATGGATTATATGCAAAATTATCTTAAAGAATTATCTCCCCATTCGGACACAAACTATTCATTATGGAAGGCCACTAAACACCTTAAACGGCCTCAGCAACCAAATCCGCCAATTCGTCTTTCTAACGGTGAATGGGCTAGAAGTGATGAGGAAAAAAGCTAAAGCATTTGCTGATCACCATCCATGAAAGTGTATTCACTCCAAAACCTTGGATTATCGGTGGTTCAAACAGAAAATATAGCAATCAGACCTGTGAGGAAAATTAAGATTAAGAAACCACAGGTACGGTTAATTATCGCAAATCAAATTCAATTAAAGAAATCCCCTGGAGTATGATCGAATTACAGGTGGAATGCTTAAACAACTGCCTGAGTGTGCCTTTGGTCGACTGGCTCAAATATTTAATTCAATTTACGAATCAGGATATATCCCTGAGCTGGGTTGGTAAAAAACATGTTTTTTGTTTTAAACTGTTTTTTTTGTTTTAAACTGCTTTTAACTTTTTAACTGTTTTTAGGTAGATTTTTCACGTTTATGCTAAACTTATTAGATAACACCCAATATCGGCTTAAAATCTCGTTTAACAAATCAATCAAAGTAATAGAATGAACTAAATTGAGCAATTGTTGCTCTAATACGATACTATGCCAGTGTATAAAACATTTAAACATACTTAAGTAGGTACAACGGGCGTTCCCTCTCACGAAGTCTAGATTAAAAGTGCGGTAAATCGATTTTAATTCAGTGAAATGGAATATTAAATATTTTCACCAAGAATCAATACATTTTAATGCAAAACTGTTATCGATAGTTTTTTTTATTGTATATTTATTAATTTCAACATTACATGTATTTGTGCTTATACAAATTTGTATTTATACATATGCGTGAAATCTATAATTTCACATATATCAAAATATAAAAACTGAAGTAAAATAAAATGTATCTTCCAGATAAATCAAAAATAAATAAAAAATCTTTGACATATTCATAAAACGTTTTCATAACTAAGCTACCTAGACAAAACTTTTACACGCTCTTTTTATTCAATTGCTGCAAAACGAAAACCAACTTAGCAACTTTATCAGTTCCCAGATTGTTTCTTAAAGCAGTGTGTGTTAAACCAAATTTCAAAAAAATTCTTTCTAGACCAGCCGATGAAGCTATAGTAGTATGCAGCTGTCCAAGAAGAACCATATTTTCATCCGAAATAATATGCGGATATAGCGATTGAATTGTCATCCACCAATCGAAATCAATTAGTTGTCCACAGTTCACAAAATATACAAATAAAATACAAATTTCTGTTGTTGTTGTATTTTACAGTTTTCCATGCCTATTTTCGTTATTTTAGATTTTTGTTTGAAAATGATGAGAAAAATACACAAATTGAGTATTTCACGAAAAAATAGTTTTTGGTTTAACCCTTTGCCAGTCTCATACATACATAGGCGGTTAACCGAGACGCTTCTGTATCATATTCGATACAGATTCTAAATTAGATTATGTATCACATATGATACAGAAGCGTCTGTGTTAACCGCCTATGTATCATATGTGATACATGAGACTGGCAAAGGGTTAAAACAGCTGATTTAAATAAAAAAAACAGGTTGTTTTAAACCAGTGTTTAAAACAACGTTTAAAACAAATCGTTTAAAACATACTAACCCTGTCCCTGAGTGCTGGAAATTATCAAATATAAAAATGATCCCAAAGCCTGCCAAGGATCCTACCAAAGCCTCGTCATATAGACCAATAAGCCTACTAAAAATCGTCTCGAAAGTATTCGAAAAAACTATTATCGAAAATATTAAACCGGAATTACGAAATAACATCCCTAGTCATCAGTTTGGTTTCAGAGCCGAGCACGGAACCATTGAGCAAGCGCACCGAGTAGCTACAGAAATAAGGTCAGCCTACGAAGAGAAAAAATAAAGCTCCGCCGTATTCTTGGATGTTGAACAAGCGTTGGATAAAGCTTGGCACGAGGGTCTGCTTCATAAAATTAATCTTAAATTGCCAGAAATTTACCAACTTATGAACTCGTATTTGTCAAATCGCAGATATTATGTCAAATACAACACCTCCAAATCGAACGAGAAAAACATTCTTGCTGGCACACAAAGTAGTGTGCTTGGCCCAACGTTATATATAATTTTCACTTCAGATCTATCAACAACTTCGCAAATTCTGACGTCTACCTTCGCAGATGATACGGCAATCGTATGTAGCCATAAAAATCCACAAACGGCGTCCGAAATTCTGCAACAACATATTTATGACATCAAAATATGTCTAAAGAAATGAAAGATAAAGGATAATGAAGAGAAATCGGCCCACGTAACATTCACTTTAAATAAGCTTACTTGTCCGCCTGTCACAATTAACGGAATACAAATCGCTCAATCAAATGGAGCAAAATATTTAGGCGTCCATTTAGATCGACGGTTAACTTGACAAAAACATATTGAAATGAAACGAGACCATATCAAATTAAAAATTTATAAAATGCACTGGTTGATGGGCAAATATTCAACTATTGACCTAGAATACAAACTTCTCCTATATAATACAATGATTAAAATTGCATGATAAACGCAATCTTTAAGGCGTAAAAATCTTCGCACCATCGTAGCCATCGAATTCCATCTTATTTTTATGTCGATAAGAAGGCCAAGTTTTTTATTTTATTGCTCGACCACATATTTTTGAAGTTCAATATTTTTGACTGATTTGAGACTGTCGACTTTTTTTTTAACTATTTCCCGTACTCTCTTTATAATAGAAGAAATATCCACGTTAAGCTCCAGTAGACAGGTATCTCCCGTAGAACAAAGAAAATTATCATTATAATTTTCGAATAGAAAGTTTGTATCAAGATAAATTCACGCGGTGTCAATGGTATTATCATCTAGGGTAGGGAAGATGATTCGATTTCACTATATTCCGATTCGCCATCAAATACAAATAAAACAGAAAATACACTTGTTGCACAAGTCATAAATGGCAAGACTGTTGTACATACATGAAATATTGAAATTTCCAAGTTTCAAGTTCGAAAAAGGAATGAGAAACCATTCGCAGTTTGGCTTACAGGATATTTTGGGAGATAAAAAAATATTCGCATATTTGCATATAAATATTCGAATAACGAATAAGTAAATTTACCCCAAATTAATCGGATATTCGAATATGTACTCGGTTATTCGGATTTGAATGCTCTACACGTAACGCTTTATTTATAAAACAAAGTCAAATATGTCAAATCATAGTCAAATATTTTAAAATTTATTTTGTTTATCTTAATCCGTGGTCTAACTTTGAAAATTACGATTAGATAGAAGTGACAAGCGAATTATTATCAAATTGGTATTTTTCTGAACCCTGCTTCACGATCGTATCGCTTCCGCTGAAAACTCGGAATGATCGGAAGTATAGCATTCTCTAACTTTGATTAGAGTGAATCTAATGCACTATACAAAGCTATGGTCAACACAGAGCACTCTAGTATCTAGTACCACGATAATTGAGACTTTACGAATTGCCAATATTAAATTAACGAGAATTCAAACAGTGCATCGATGCTACTAACTTTCATAAGCGATGCTTTCAGACGGTTGAAAACATCATTTGCACGATATAATCCACTAGCGGTGTACTAAAGACGGGCTAATTTGTATTTTATGAAATTAAATTACTCCAAATCTATGGACACCATTTCAGAGAAAAATCTAACGGTTAATGAGGAACTATTATGACTATTTCAGTTTGGCTTTGTCGTAGAATGTGACACGAGAAATTGTGACGTTGCTAACTGTACGATCCATCAACTTTTATCTGCAATCCAATTTTACTTACTATTTGCTCGCAGCTGAATAAATTTCTCTATAATAATCCTATGGTGCTGAAAATAAAAACAAAATACAAAACATTAGTAAATGTGAATAACCTATAAAATTATATCGTAACTAATCGAATTTTAAAATAGTTACACATAAAACTATATTTAACCAAAAAAAAAAAAAAATTAATTTAATTCACAAATCTCGTCGATCTTCATTCATAATGCGAGAACATGAAAAAAATATTTTCAATTCTAACCATATTTTAATGAATGAACGCGATCGGGTGCGGTATAGTGTTCGCAATTTATTCATCTTAAATTACACGGTTTAATAACTACACACGTCTGTCTGTCTTTCTAATTCATACAAATCTTGATTTACTTTTATGGTATTTTTATTCACTTTTGGATTATTTTCTCATCACAAGTAAATTACAATATAAAAATAAATAAAGTATGTTGAGACACAATATACATAATAAAATAAACAATAAGAAATCTATTTACTATTTACAATTTCTTAGTTATGTACGTAGTAGATACGTGTAAGAAGCGAAATTAATCTTAAGACTATTTATTAGTGATGTATAGGATGGTGTTACGCACGATACATATCTGCGTTCATCATGTGGTGTAATAAGATCGTGAGAAATGTATGCGGTGTAAACATCGAAACGAACGGTTTTAGGTAAATAAGTTACTGGGGAATCGCTAAATATAGACCGATCGCAGAAAATAGTCGTGGTGCTGTGTCTAATCTTAATAGACGATCTATAACTAATGAATAGTTTCCGTTTATTTATGTCTTTAGGTACATAAACAAAAAACCTGTAACGGTATTAAAATTTCATCAACCTACACAAATCTTAAACATTTTTTTTCTCGTGTCTTGCATGTCAAAAATTTTATTTTGCCAAACGAGATAAACATGACGACGACGCCTTTATAACGACTGTGCTGTAATATATCCGTACATACGGGAAAAATTCAAATATGGAACATTTTAATTACCATCAAACACAGGTAAATAGCGACAACAATAGTCAAAAGGACGTGATTCAGTCATTGGATTTTATTGATTTCGTCTAAAACAAATATGTCTATCGCTTCGATAAACATAAACAAATATAATAGATATTCAACGCCAAATTAGTTGGAATCAATTATCGCAAAACTAAGAATAAAATTTATTGCTACACGCACGCAGTAGCGTAGTAAAAAAGCGATACAAAAATAATGTATGCACACCATGTGTAATGCATGACGATTATCTTGCGAAACTATAATTTCAAATTATTTTCTAAGATTGTATCAAAAATTATATTTTGGTTTGACCTTACTTTCGAAATACCAAGCGCATATACAAAACAGAAGTCTTAACGAAATTCATATACGTATCCCAGGTTGAAATTTAGCTCATTGTCAAACGGAAACATTAATAAATTCATCAGCATAACGCCATCATCCGTCCTGAAATCAGAATATTACCATAAATGCTGATAATAAATCACAGACTTGATTCTAATTGATGGACCAGAGAAGATTCCGGTAGCATTGACCCACTGAGATGTTTGAGTGTGTGTAGTTCTAAAACGAACTATTTATCGAAAATAATTGAACTATGCATTTAAAATATCCACAATATTTCCTGCCTACTAAGCCGATTTTGTTTTCTTTAATGCGCCTCCATCGGGTTCTATGCGCGCTGTTTGTCCATAGTTATAAATCGATGGATGAGTTTGTTCCTTCTTTAAACGATTCAAACGATTGTTCAGACAGCTTCATTCGAATTGCTTTTTGATTACTTAGCAGCAACTGAAACATCCATCTTACGCACAGGTTTTTTTTACCCAAATGTTGTTAAAATTTCGTACGTCGACCCAGTTGGCATGCCTTTTTAGTCCCTGGTCGTTAAATAACAAAAAAGAGATTTTTTAATAATTTCGGATGTTAGAACACCAGCATGCTTGCTCCAGCGACCGGAGGTCCCGGGTTCGATTCCCGGTGGTTACAAGGAAAAAATTTCACGGCTGGTTTTAGGACCAATGAATTAATCACTCATTATCCGAAATGAAAATATCATTATGAAACCTCATTTGAGGCGGCCAAATCCCTTGATGGGATATAGTGCCAGAGAGAGAGAGAACACAGGCGTCCAACAGTTTTTAATGTTTTTCATTTAAAAAAATATCACTGACACGCCTGTTTTACACTGCCAAATATAGTATAGTAGATGAAAATTTTTAAGTGTAATAGATTATACAGTTCTTCTACTGCTATATAGATTCCATTCCGCGAACTTTCTGTATTACTCTCGGAAAAACGAATTGCATAGACCATGCCAAAATTACCGGAGTCCTTATGGTCTAAATGTGTAGTGTGGACCAAGACCAGTTAAACTGTAACAAAAATAAAGATTTTACACAAAGTTATTTTATCAAGACATCTCTGTTTGTCGAGGCGTTTATACAAAAAGAGCTGCTGAAAACCCAAAATGGATAGAACACACCCTAAGTTAGATTACTGAACCAAAACTGTTCGGAAGGATTGCGATTGAAGCAGGCATTCCACTGAACAGATAAAAATGGAATTATTTTCGATTGTGATTAGATTATGATACGCATGATAGTGAATGAAATTTCCGAAAAGGTTTTACCTCGAAACTTTACGTTTTTAATGCAAACACCTGAAACCGCTTGCGAATGCCCACAACCGAGAAATGACACCATATTTTGAATCATCTTTGTTTACCTGAACGAGTTAAATAGCTGTTCTTGTTGTAAGGGAGGGATCCTTTTAGAATACCGATGTTATTTCAAAAATAAGGCTAGGTAGCTTGACTTATAGTCCTTATTCGTCGACCCATCGGAACATGTTTCAAACGTTATTTTGACACAAGGTCCAATTTGACCTAATTTATAATTTATAAAAGAAACTAAGTAGGCAAAGTATAGTTGAGTTTTTCGGATTTCCTTTTATTTGAAGTTGTTCCGCAAGGCGGAAACGACATGACGAGCATTCCAAAACGAAAACAATAAGCGATAATATATAAAGCCGACTGAACCAATCAAAACGGTTGAAATTATTTTTCCTCCATTTTTTTTTTTTTTTTTCAAATAAAAATTCCCCTGTGAGTTAAAATATTTTTACCTTTGCGCTACTTGGACCGCAGACGACCAACCTGCAGATATAAAAAAAATGCATAAAAAACAAAATGTTTAACCTTTTATGACGGATTTCTTATTAATATTTTTTGAGTTTGGCTTGTGTTTGCAAAATTTTCATAAATGAAGGGAATAAAAATACCTACGAATAATTTAAATTGGAAATCTTATTTAATGGTGGCGTGAAAATGGAACAATTGTAATAAAAATATTGTATCTACTTAGATCAACTTCGGCACTGTACAATTTTTTAACCCGCAATCGATTTTTTTTTCTAAATATATCGTTCGGGCGGCATCACCATGTTTATTGTTCGAAATCATCGTTTCATGTTGATGACATATGGACCGCCCCACACTATCTCTACCTTTATTAAGAAAATGCATCCATAATAATCGAAATGTACTGATCCAGGTTTTCTAATCATATCGTTAGACATTAAAACCCGGTTAAAACTATTCAGATTTCACGATATAGTACTACTTACGGCTTGCCAAGCTTCTGTGTACTTTTTTTGTAAAACGTATTTTAAGCATCCATTCTCTACTGATATCATAAAGGAGTCGTGAAACTCTTGATGGAAGCGTTCAAAATTCACATACTGCAAGATCTCAGGATTTGGTATTTTCATCTCTCTGCAGCTGGAGTAATATAAGAATTTCAATCGTAGGCAACGAAAATAATTTTAAGTAAATGAAAGAGAATAAATGTTTTGCCAAGAACTTAATATTTCTAAAATAATTGTTAAATAAAAATACGTAAAATGTCTTTTAATACAAATAAAATTACGCAATGACAAAAATTGGGATTGAATGAAGTGTGGTCTTTCTTTGGTAAATTTACAACAATAATCCCATATTTGTTATTCCAAAATGGAATAGTTTTAAACCAAATTTTGCTGGTATAGAATAATTATATTCTACCTGTAGTTTTAATGTTCACCACCAGGGAAGTTTTAGTAAATGCTTTTGTTTTTAATTGTTGGCAATAGAAATATAAAAGTGATTTTTGTTATTTTGACATCGCATTTTTCTAAACAAGATGAGAAATTAGTTACGATTTGTAATAATATTCTAGCACATTACTATTTAATTGAATATATTCAGTTGCAATTTTACATTTTGAAATTCAAAATGAAATTGTTACTAATAAAAATAAGTTAAAAAAAGACCGGAAAGGTTCGGAGCCGAACTCTATAATCATTTTTCTTGGCTATAAAGAGTTCTATGTAGTGTAATTTGCGAATTACAAATATCACACCCATCCATAACCGCTCACACCAACACCCACCTAACTCTATCTACACCCAGCCCAACTAACCCCAATCAACCGCAAACCTAAACATTATTATCACCCCCACCCACTATTCAATTCAAACACCCAAAACCCATCTCACCCGCACCACCATATACCGCACCACCCATATCATCACCCTTTAATACCTGCATACCCACTCCCACACACACACCACCTACACAAACCCTCATCGGCTAAATCCCAAATTTCCATACCAAACCTAAAAAACCTCATACCACCCTCTTCCTCCACCTCCCATAACACCACTCCTACCACCCCCATAACCTTTTTTAATGCTTAAACAATTTTTGGTTGTTACTTTCAGCACAATATTTTATTCCTATTCTGCCATTCCACACAGGGTTTTTGGTATTTTGGTATTTTTTTCAAGGCAAACTAGTCGTAATAGATAATGCATATATATGTATGTGTGTTTTATTTTGATTTGTTCTGCCAGTGCACCTAGAATACTACAGTGCCGACATGTTGTAACTATCACTTTTTTCGCTTCGATGCATTTTCGATGGAATAACGGTATTTTAGAAGTAATATATTTACAAAAAAAAAATATTTTTACTTCTAAAATACAGTTATTTCATCGAAAATGCATCGAAGCGAAAAAAGTGATAGTTACAACATGTCGGCACAGGTCACACTGCTTGATATGTCATTAAATTTATGTCTATAGTTTTTTCTTTGAACTGTAGATGGCAGTCATGTTCATAAAATGAAAAAACCAAAACAAACAGAAAAAAAAATATTTTTATACGTGTGCTAAAGGTAAGGTTATGTCTTCTCGTAAATTATAGGAAATGGGTACACATTTTATACGTGTTTACATATTTAACACATTTTAAAATGCATAATTGTATAATAATATTATGAATTAATACTTTTACCAATAGCTTTTTATTAAATTTTAAAATATGTTATTAAAATATTTTTCTTGTTGTTTGTTTACAATTTTTTTCTGATCAATATGACAGCAAACACAAAAAAAAATCAAAACAATCTTTTTAATTTTAGTGCTGCCTATAATAGCCAAAGAGAAAACTGACGACATAAATTGACGTCATATAGAGAACTGTTTGTAGATCTGACGGCAAAAAAATTCGTGATTGGGACTATTTTTGTATGTTAATTTTTATTTTCATAAAGTATGCCGTACTAAAATTTCATATAAAAGACCCAATCAGCTTATTTTTAATGCGCTAGATGTCACTACCCCGGACATTTATAGTTCTCAATAGCAAAATTTTTAAAGCAGTGTGGCCTGTAGTATTCTAGGTGCACTGGTTCTGCTCTCTCTTAAATAAAATTTAAACTAAAATGATTCAAAAATGTCCTTGAAACTCTTTTTTATTTAATTTATGTTTGAGTTAGTGTGGTTGTAGAGAAAATTTGTTTAAGTCGCAATTAAAACCTGTATTATAGGTAAACGGGGAGAGAAACGAAGAAAAAATCATTTTTTTTTACGTGTGCCATAAGCCATTCAGAATGGGAATTGCTTGCACCAAAGAAAGACCACAAAGGAATCGTCAAAAATATTTAGACGAATTTTATTGAGCAAAAAGTAATAGTTACTAACTTCAGACTGTGAGTGTGGGTAAAATCTTACAGTCGTGCAGCAGCCTAAAAGGCCAACAAAGAATAAAAACTTTAAAAAAAAATGTAACAATAGCAATTGTTTTTTTTTTTGACATTCCAGCCATGCACAACTTATAATTCTTAAGTAATTATGGACTTAAATTCTGTTAAAAATAAGCTATTAGCTTAAAATGGGGTGTTTAGCTCACAAAATTTTTGTAAATTAAATAAATAATAACAAGATCAGCGCGATGTTAATTTGCAATTTTTATGAATAAAACATGATTTGATGTTTATGTATTTTGATTAATTTATTATAAAAAACATTTAATAATAGAAAAACCACAACTAATATTTAATTTTAACTTTTTTAAACAACGTGCACAATTCAATCTAATTTTTAGGATAGGTTTCATAAATTCAAAAATTGTATCATATATAAATGAAAGATGCATGTAAAATTATTTAAATAGCTTTATATATAAATTTAGTAATTAATTATACAATTAAAATGACTTCCACCTTTATATTTAATAAAAAATCAGATTTTTAATACAATTTTTTAAGTTTTCCTTATTTTTGGGCGAGAAATGGCGCACACTATTTTTTTTAAGGTGACATCTAAATTTAACGAGTTTCGTAAGTAAAAATTAATTTTTACTGGGTAAAATACTGATGCCATTTATCGTATTCTTATTTTTTTATTAAGTCTTTATTCCTGACTGGTTCCACTTTAAGGCAAAGAAGAACGAACATTTTTATCACTGCGTATATGTACACCCCCAAGTAGAAGGCAAATAAAAATACATATTACGGTTTGTATGTATGCAAGCCCAAAAAACGTAAAACAAATAAAACTTTCATACACATGCCAAGAAAATTCTTTTTGTTAAAATTTGTTTTAACTTTCTTTATTTATATCTCGTAAATGTGGCAGAAAGCTAAATTTTCATTCTTCTGAGCGTGAAATTTGTCCATTCACCTTTAGATTGGTAAATTAATTTTAAGTTGATTTTCATTCAGAATTTTACCAATTTCCGCTATGATGTTTTTAATTTGACTATCGCCGTATAATATATGGAGCAAACATATAAATTCCATTTATTGTGATATGGCCCTACACATACATAGGCACCGAATTTATTTAACAAAAATTAATTTCTATTTTAATTAGTTCATCTTCCAACCATCCGAGCTAGCAAGATGTCGCTTGCATGCACCGAAGCACATGACGCACGCGCACTTTCCGCCATTGCATATGGTGGACACTGCAAAATAAAATTTAATTGTATTAAAATTTAATTTAATAAATTCTTGGTGGAACTAAGCGATGGAGTTCCATTTTAAGCATTGTGCCGAACTTCGGCTTCAATATTCTTTCCTACAGGAGCGGCGAACTCATGTTTGGGCGTTGTTGCCAATTTTGAAAAATAACCCGGTTTATAGGAATTCACAACTTAAAACCAGAAATACAAGAGAAAACAAAATTCGTGACGGGTTATTTTGCGGTCCCTTTTCGTAACCATTGTTTTTTTGCGATTGCACAGTAAACTTTGCGGCCTCGAAAACTATCCAGAAAATTTTTATATTGTTTTACTGGTTTCAACGGGATTTTGAAACCGGGATTTTGAAAACCGGGATTTCGTAGTACACCCAGTTGATTCAAACTCCGATGTACCATACACGGGTACATAAAATCAAATCATGAACATTTGTTTTGAATTAGTAGTCAAGTTTTCGTTACCATTTAGTATAAAATATAAGCAATACGATTTATCATAAAATTGACTAAAACGTTTAATTCAATCATGGTGGATCAAAAGTTTTCTATTTTAATCTATTTTTTCATTAGTATCTAAACTAAATTGGGAAGGATAATCGCATAAACTACCTACCTATAGCGTCCTGAGGGCTTATTACGAAACATTATCCGTTTTCGAAAAATTCGCTACGCTTCGAATATTGCTATTATGAAACAAAGCGAATCGTCCATTTGTTGTGGACCTGTCAAATCAATTGTATATATTATTAAAATACATACGTTATTTGTAGTAAATTATTTTACAACTTACATCTGGATAAATATATCTATGGAAATATGAAAACAGTAATTATAATTGTCTTAATTAAAAAATATAAAAATACACGTCCGAAGTTATTTACACGATAAAAAAATTATTATTTTAAAACAACATTGTCACCATACGACAGTGGCCACATAAAAACCAGCCGGATTTTTTGACGTCACATTTTCGTTTAATTCGATTCGTATTTTTTTTCTTGTTGTTTCATAATTTGAAAGAAAAAAAACATAATACCAAAATACGCCGCGAATCGAATTTTTCGAAATCGAATAAGCTTCATAATAGACCCCCTGAAATTAACTCAAAAAATATCTGCAAATTTTATTTTCCTTACAAAATTAATTTGGTAAATGATACTAAAGATGTTCCGTTTCCAATGCTACAATGATAGATCTGAGCAACGATTTCGGTATTTGTTTTACCGTACATATCAACTGAGATACCCTGTATGTGATTCCAAAGAAATTGATATTTGCTTGTAGAATAACAGTAACGCAGTTACAGCGATGTATCAAAGAGAAGAACGGGCTGCTGTTCCCGATATTCTTTAATCTCATGTTAAATTCAAACGAACAATGTGAATCATGACAGCATAATTTTTTATCAGCAACCCAATCTGCTGCTCACATATTCAGATATCTGTCTGATTGGACTGAGAAAAAACGGAATAAGAGAAATGTTTGTGCCGCTGGTGAAACGGTCTTTTTACGAAAGGATGAAGGACAAGCTGAATATAAAAACCATTACCAATTTAGAAAGGTTGTTGTGAATCTTTAGACTAAAAACTAAATCGAAAATTGGAGGAAAACAAACATGATTTATGTACCGAAAGAGAGCAATGAGAGAATGAAAAAGCTTTTTAGATCATAACGTTTTTCAGGAAAATAGTATCTTACCTGTTTTAAAACTAAATTTTTAAAACTTAAAATTTTTGAAAATAAAGTTTTTTAAAAGTTTATAGAGGAATGTGTCTAACTTCAAACATTTAGATTTAGAATCGTTAAGATTTGTGAGCGAATGACAAACATGGTTTAGGCATAGAACACAAAGAAATCTATATCCAAACGATCAAGTCACATTTACAAATGATATCTTTTTGTAGTTGCATTATATCACTTTTTCAACCAAACAAAAAAAAAATGGCTCAATTTAAGTCCAAACCACACAAATGTGTGAGTAGAAAATCATAGTATCTAATGGCGATTTTGATAAAAAATTTTGCTTGATTTGAAGTACAATCAACACAATTGTGTGAACGAAAGTAAGTTTGAAAGGAATACACAAATGTGTAAGTTGGTTCAATATCCATACAAAAATAAATTTTTGACATGGTACTTTTGCTGTACCAACACAAATGTGTTACCCGGCAGCTAAATGGATATACAAAAATGGAATGAAAACTTGTCCCAAGAATATGCATCGAAATAAAAAAAAACGAAAAAATAAAGTAAATACGAGAGAACCAAAACTCGATCTGCTGCGCCAATTTTGTTTTGTGCTCTCTCTATGCACCTATTTCTCACCTACGATATCAATTAGTGAGTGTAATATTTTAAATTTTTTATTTAAGCCGAACATCAATTTTTGGGCTCACATACAAGTACTCTAGCCCAGCCGAAAACAAATCAGTAGCCTTAAGCTTTTCTATTTAGGCATTAAGCAAAATTTCAAGCGAAGATGTTCGATGTTTAAATTTTTAACTTTAGGCTCGAACTTGGGATTTTTTACTTGACTATCGCGTATTTTTTAACGCTGCGAACTTACGTACCGACATAATAATTATTTGGTTCCATTCATAATTTACTTTATTACGGCCATGAAACTTTATGATCTTTTTTTCAATCTCCACTACATTCGCTAGTTTCATTATGTACACTTGACACACCAACAACCAATAAATTTTATTACATTACGATTTTTTTTTATTCCATTCGTTTGATAAAAATCAATCTAACCATAATTGGAGAGTTCAACTCGATGATTATTAAAGTAAATTTGTGCGTGTGCCGATAATTGTTGGATTGCTCAGCAAAAATATTGTTCGTACGTCAACGAATTTACCATAGACATCTACAAACACGTATAGAATCGATTTTGCTGAACAAATTTGTATTTGCATCAAAAATGAAAAACACACAGATAGAAAGATAGATAGATAGATAGCTCGGTTATAATTATTGTAAACTAAAAAAAAAATAGAAATTAGCAACATTCGGTTTGAATGTTTGATCGATTGAATCGTCGAAATCAATGAAATAGAAAACTATTTTATGTCAAACATAAATAACTAAATACTCGTACATATCCATACAAAAAAAAAAAGTTGATTTAGTTTTTTTTTTGGAATGCACACTTTCTTTCGATTTTTCGATCTCAATCAAAAATCCAAATCAACGGAGCAGCTAAAATAAATAAATTTCCACAACATAATCTGTTTTATGTTGTATAATGTAGTTTTGTGATATATGATTGATGAATTGTTTATTATTCTTGATTGTTTGGTTGCTCTCTTTTAACTAATTTAATGGCCCCATTTAGTTCTTGTTGGCCGCATCGCTTATATGAACATATAGTACATACTTACTCGTAACTCGCGTAAATTGATTTATTTGTAATTAAATGCCTCGTTTTGGTCTTTATTATGATTTTATCTTTAGCGCTTGTTTATACTGTGAATGTATACAGATTATCCAAAACTTAATACATAATGTTTACACCAATTGAACACACATTTTTATAGGAAATTTAAATTTAATTTGTGTTTTTGTTGGGGTTTTACAAATTTTGGGATTTTTTATGATCAAAATTATGCAATTATTATTCATTTAGTTATTTAGTGTGGCGAAATATAGGAAACTATTTTTATGAATTATTTTTTTTATTTAAATTATTACAACTGAATACAATTCATCTAGTAATTTTTCTTTCTTAATTTAGTCACTTTATGCCTCTTTCAGTGGCAAGCTCCATTTATATATAGGTTATTTACTGAAGTAGTCTTTGCACTGCAATCGTCTTACTGCATGTGAAGTGTCCAACATACCACGAAGCTCTTCATTTACGTGTTGATAAATACGTTGTCCATGAATTACTGCAAGTTTTTTAATTTCTTCTTGAACTGTTTGGATATTTAGGTTGCTATGAAGGTCATCATTCCTAATGTATCACAGACCGTTAACTATACCACGTAGCACTTTGTTTCGAAAAGTTTGTATTATTTTGATATTGGTTTTCTTTGTACAGCCCAAGAGCTGTATTCCGTAAGTCCATACAGGCTTTAGCACCTGTTGTTATAATAGCAATTTATTTTCGTTTGACAATTCCGAATTTCGATATTTAATATTAAGTTCAACTTTTTTCCTTTTAACGTGCTCTTTTCATCTGAGCCTGGTATCTAAGGCCATCTGTAGAAATTTAACCTTATTTCCATACGGAATTTTAGATTAGTAAAATTCACCTGGGTGGATTTCGATTCATTGAGCCCGATACGCCAAATTTTTGTCCATTTTATGATTTTCTCACATGCTTTTTGAAGTTTGATTGTCGATTCCTCGATAGTGTCTCCTGCTGAGAGAACTACAGTATCATCAGCAAATTTTGCAACGATAACATCGTTTAATTGAGGTAAATCTCTGGTGTATAGCAGGTACAGAATAGGTCCCAAAACACTTGACCCGAGAGTGGCGATTCTCTAAGTATGATCTTAAAATCATATATTGTTTTAAAATCATATAATACTGTGCCACACCTTATCGAAGGCCTGCGCCACATTTAAGAAGATACTGGAACAAACCTTTTTCCTCTCTAATGTATCCTCAATGACAACTGTAAGCCTATGAACCTGGTCAATAGTTGAGTGTTTCTCTCTGAAGCCAAACTGATAATCTGGAATAAGGTTTCTTTGTTCTATGCTTTTTTCGATCTTTTGAGCAACAGCCTCTCAAACAATTTCGCTAGTGTTGGTAGAAGTGAAATTGGCCGGTAAGATTTTCTATCATCCGGTTTCGGAATCATTATTACTTCTGCTACTTTCCACTGCATTGGCATGACATGTTTTTCGTAAGAATCGTATTGATTATGTGCAGTAATTTATGGGTGCATTTTTCAGGGAGCCCCTTTATTATTTGCCCTGTTATCAGATCGTAACCAGTAGCTTCCTTTCCTTTGCTTTTATGTTCTTAAGTCAATGTTCTGGGCGTATCAGCAGTGTTTTCGTAACCGGTCTGCCTACCTATAGGTTGAAATGTTTCTTCAAGCTTTCAAACTTTTCACTTCGAAGCTTTCAAAGAAATTCCTCGTGTTTTGAGGCGATCCAAGAATCGATCCAATTTATGGCTTCTTCGTAAGCAGTGAAGTGCTGCTCAGCAGGCTATGAGTCATCGACCGGAACAAGTGGTAGTCGGAAGGAGCAATGTCTGGTGAATACGGCGGGTGGGATAGGAAATCCCATTGTAAATCCCATTGTCCCAAAGTTTCCTTGGCGACTCTTGCAACATGTGGCCGAGCGTTGTCGTGCTGGAAGATCACTCTGTCATGTCTTTAGGCATATTGTGGGCGTTTGAGCTTCAATGCTCCGCTTAATTGCATCAATTGCTGTTGATAACGTTCTCCAGTGATGGTTTCGTTAGGTTGGAGTAGCTCTAAGTAGATCACTAAGAACTGATCCCACCAGATGCACAGCATTAGCTTCTTGCCATGAATATTCGGTTTGACGGTTGAATTTGATGCATGACCGGGCTTACCACACGATTTTCTGCGCTTTGAGTTGTCGTAGTGGATCCAATTTTCGTCCCCCGTCACGATTCGATGTAAAAATCTCTTCCGATTCTGTCTTTGCAGCAGTTGTTTGCACGTAAAAAAACGACGTTCAACGATTCTTGCATTGGGTTCATACGCAACCCAATTTCCTTATTTTTGCACCATACCCATGATCTTAAGACGGGGTTGACTCGCTTGATGAGCCACTCCGAAAGTTTCAGCGAGCTCCTCTTGAGTTTGGCATGAAACTTCGCCAATAACCACAGAAATTAAAACAAAAAAGCAGCGCGTCCCTAAAATTGTGTTTTATTGGCATAAAGGTTGACATGGTTAAAGCACAAAAAAATATTTTGTTTACACTTCAGCGAAATGACACTCATATTGATTTTTAGAGAGAAATGATGACGCTTTATCATGAATAGTTACTAGATGGTCCGATGCGGTTTAATACTAGTTAGGTCATCTTTTGTAAATCTCTCAAAGTTTATTTGTTTGTTGTACCCCCAATAAATGCAGAGCAGATTAATATTAACTCGTAATACGGTTCGATGCCGATCGACAAACGACCCTATATAATACTGACACAGGAAAATTGAAACATTATCAGGTTTTAATAATTTTTGCCGATTTTAGGCAAGAAAAAAAGTATTGAATTTATAAAGTTTTATGTTGGAGTCAATATCAATAGGCAGTCATAATTGGGAATGATAGTCCTAATCCCAAAAACGTGGGCCATTGAAAACATAGTACTTGAATCTAAAACTATATGTTTTTGCATGCAAAGCAAATGGTAAGATTTGTGTTTGTTTGTATTCTTGCTAGATATAACCTAAATTTTATTTTTCTAAAAAATTACAGCATCAAGGGCTAACTTAGAAGGATCGTCAAAGCATCTGGTTTATATCAGCTTACTGCATGACGATCCCACTTGGAATTGTAGCAAGATCACTGACAGAGAGTCAAAAGAGGTAAATTGGAGTCATCCTGGGAAGCGATGCAAATTCATATCACACAATCTGAGGAAGTGCGATTACGAATGAAACAGATGAGTTGGTTATTTTTGAGTTCATTCTGAGTACCAATGTAAATGCAACACTTGCTGCAAGAAAGCACTTTTAAGGCAGGAAATTCTTCAGGAAATCCAACTATTAGCTATCAGTCTTATCATCCCGAGTTATTTTCAATCAGTGAGTAATCTTTAAAGCTGCTAACGAAAACTCAGTTTCCGGCTCAATGAGAAATCCGTTGAAAATGCTCTGAATTCCCTTGCCTGTACTCCTCTTGTCTTGGTACAATTAATTCCAACAATGCCAGATCTGGAGTGATAACTCGGACAATCACATGTCTGTGTGTGGACGACTCCCTCATAAATGAGATGCTTAAAATCAAGAGCGTGACAGCTACCTAGTCTGGATGAATCCTCCATTAACTGGACCCGTTTTGAGAATAAAGGCACACCGCAAGAAGAGGGTGCTACCTCCACTTCTTTAGATCTTGGGTATTAATAACCTGCTACTAAACGCGGAGGCCGCGGTTTTCATGTGGTTAAAAATGCGGATGATGCAGTTGACGTTTTCGGAAAATATCCCACCACTCTAAGCGGGAATATAGCCCCAGCACTGCCGTTAGGAAAGATGGGATTTGGAGACCCACATCGTATATTGGTTCTACACTACAACTGTTAAACTCATTTTATTATATGAGGCTATTGTAGGTGGCCGGCTCGACATATTCTGGTGAACCTAGTATTTGATGAAAGTGCAAGGAGCTGATACCCTGACATGAGCGGGCGCAGAGGAAGACATTCATTCAATCAAATTCCATCACTATCCTTTGAGAAGAGGTTTAGAACAGATATTCCCACCAGAAAGGACTATATGAGGGAAGTTGTTCTGGATCCTGAAGATGTTAACTTCTTCAAGGATGTTTTAAAGATGAGTGGGTGGGTTTTTTTGCGTGATGCATTGAACTTAAACATCTCTTATTTTACTTTGGTTTTAGCAATTGTAATGGTGTTATTGTGATTGTTCTGTATATTGGTATATTTCAGCACTCTCGAATTTAATTCACAAATCGTAGGAAATTCTTCCATTTAGCGTCACTATCTGTGTGACAAACGAATATGATAATCGACACTTACTTATACACAATCAACTTCCCAACCACCCCATACTTTCTTTCCTTTAACGCTGGATCGCGGATAAATTTGAATTTTTGACTTATAGATGGCTAATGTGTAAGAATCACAACAATCAGTTTCGAACAAATGAGACTATTGATTTGAAAAAATCAGTCTTCTCATCAGGTCGCGACGACTGATGTTGTATTATTACATTGGAATATTGTCTATATATATTGTCTATATATTAAACATCTCTTTCTTCCGTCTATCTCCTCGACCACTGTATCATGTTACAAGCTGAAGAAACTGCGATAAGAGACCGAAAACTGGTTCAAGTAGCAGGCAGCTGTGTTATTACATGAAACTGTCTCTTAACAGTAAATTTCAATCCATTGCTTATTCTCGGAAGCACTTACTCTCTCAAATTAGATATTTGTGATAGCGAATTAAACTTTAGAGAGCATATTTGTAATATGATTAACAGGCTTTGTTAAGCGCTAGTCTAAGGAATCCCTTGATCCATCTGTTAAGAAGGTGATCAAATTACCTTGTTCGTCCTCTGCTCGAGTATGTCAGTCAGGTTTAGTCTCCGTACTACAATATCCACATAAATCATATTGAAAAAGTGCAACATAGATTCCTTCAAATTGCTCTCCGTGGACTGCTCTGAGTAGACAATTTTAAGGTACCTCCCTACCTCGAACGTTTGAAGCTTATCAATGTTCATGTTCTCAGGAAGCGTCGCTTTGTTGCAGATATAATATTTGTCCACCAATTGCTATTGGGCAACATCGAGTCCCCTTACTCCAACATATAAATTTCAAATTAAACCCTCATACGTTAAGAAGCGTTCCTGCATTTAGAACTGTACCTCACAGAACTTTTTACGGCCAGAACGAGCCCATTACTACAATGCTGGGAGTGGAATCAAATATCGACTAATAAAATTGCGAGCTTTGTACTTTTTGTTTCTATTCTTATCAACTTTATATTCTTTATTAATTTTTAATTTATTTGTTCATTTTATTTTTTTCTATTTTCTTTTCCCTAGCGTAAATATGTTTGTGTTAGGTGTATGGCTTAATTTGTTCTTCGAGCTTAAAATTAAATTTAAAATAGAAATATTTTCACGGTATTTTGTGATTTTTACAGGATCGGAAGCAAGGTTTCAGAACACCGAACGACAAGTCTATGTGAGTTACATAACCTCTCAGAATAGCAAAGTTTACGATGGCAACTGATAAACAGCACATTCGGTACTTAATTTTTCCGAATTCCAACAATGAAAAAATGCTTCTAAAGCTGGAAATCAATTTGTAGTATTCTCGGTGCCGACGTACGAGTCTTATTGGTATGACACGTGTAAGTATTGGTGGTACAAACGTTTTAGAAGTGGTGATTTCGATCTTAGTGACCAGTCGCGCCCTGAACAACCTCGAAACTTTAAAAATGCGAAATCGCAAACTATACTGGATGAAGACTCAAGACAAACGCAACAACTTGCAGCTCAGCTAAGAGTCACCCAAACACGTACTACGAAATCCCGGTTTCAAAATCTCGGTTTTCAAAATCCCGGTTTGTAAAATTCCGGTTTTCAAAATCCCGGATTTCAAAATCCCGGTTATCGAAATCCCGGTTTTCAAAATCCCGGTTTTCAAAATTTCGGTTTTCAAAATCTCGGTTTTCGCAATCCCGGTTTCCTTTTCTTCTAGTTCCAATTGCACAAAATAATTAATAAAGTTTTTTAATTAGAAGATTTTGTAGTTGCAAGATTAATAAAAAAACAGTATTTTGAAATACAGTAATTGTAGAGGCTGACGGCTTCGATAACTCTCAAGGGCACTTAGTCCTTCATCCAAATTCTATCCCTATTACCCATTTTCTAGAACTTTATCGCAAACTCATTTTTGAATTTTGTCAAAATATCATTTGAGTCCCAACATGCCAAATTTTAAAAATTCATACCGTGATTTCATAAATTGTTTTCCTAGATTGGGATTTTTTTACAAAACCGTGATTTTGAAAACCGAGATTTTGAAAACCGAGATTTAAAAAACCGAGATTTAGAAAAACGCCGAGCTTTTGACAAACCGAGATATTGAAAAACGAGATTTCGTTACACACCCGCGAAAAATTCAAAAACTTGGAAAATAGGATCCACAAAAAACGAAACCCACAGAGAATCCAAAACGTAAAAAGTTGTAAATAGACCCCGGACAAAACAGTACATCGAAGCCGAAAACAGAATATCCAAGGTTCTCCTGTGTATATGATAGGACATGAAGGGTGTGCTTTATTACGAACTCCTGTAAACTGGTCAGTCGGTGACTGCAGAGCGCTACACTCGACAATTGAACAAACTGAGCGAAGAACTTGATCAGAAAAGGCTATTTACTGGACAAGGAAGCAAGCAAGTCATATTGTTGCATGACAACGCTCTACCTCACGTTGCTCGTTTGACTCAGAACGCCCTCTTGAACTTGGGATAGGAAGTTCTCCCGCACGCAGCATATTCACCAGACTTAACTTATTCCACCCCATCCGACTTGCATTTGTTACTGTCAATGCAGCACGCCTTAGTGGATAAACAGTTCAAAACGCTGGACGATGTAAGTAAATCCATCGTTGACTTTATCGCGGCGAAGCCGGAAAATTTCGTATTTTACCTGAGAGATGACGCATGGTAATAAAAACCGATGCACAATATTTCCAAGATTAAATTCATTGTTGTTTATTTTTTATATAAAAGAAATATGCGGAAAAATTTGTAAAAATTAAGTTATACATCTAATATTTAAACAGACACCTCACGACAGGATAGAAACGTATTACAATTACTTGGCACCTGTCCTTGTTTAGCATCAAGCAAACATAAATACCTGGGAGCTCCCTTGTTAAATGATCTGACGAACCTCTGTAGAAAGAACATCAGTCATCAAGGTAATTTTACGCCTCGTTGAACATTCTGGATTGTTTCATTGAGTAGGGAACAAACTCAGTGGTGCAGCTACGGACCAAAATGCGTGGTAATGCCTTTAGGACGACTACGATAAGGTGTACAATTGCGGTTACGCCACTACATTTTGATCGCAAAGAAAGGTGTGAGCATTTAGTGAAATTATCGGTTCACCAAAATTAAATTTACATCTTACACTTTATTGACCATCGACGAGTTGAGTGACAAATTATACGTCATTCCTTTGATCAATACAGCAGTTACCTATATTTCTAAGAATCTGCAACAATTTTTAATCTTGCAATCGATTTCTTGCTATTAACTCAATTTAATTGTGATCTTAAATAAATAAAACAGAAGAATTCACCCAAATACAACCTGCTCTGAATGTTTAGTGTTTTAGCACATAAATAATAATTTCATATTCAATGAAGAGAAACATAAATTAAATAATGCAATATTCTTAGAATAAACACCAGTACATTAAAATTGAAAAATTCCAACGATTTGAATAGCCAGGCCACGAATTACATTTTACAACTGTTTATATCCATTGTACGTGATGATAACGCTTAAATACTATATACATATAGCCTTATATACACATATTATAATTCGCGTTAAAATATTCACATGCAAATTTGTACATAATTCAAATTTCCCTGGCTCACCCTCTTCCTCTACATCATTTTATGCTCCAAGTTCAAAAGAAATTCTGATTGCATATTTTTACCATACATTCTAAATTAGCATAGAAATACGGCATACAAATTCGTAAGAAATAGAAAAATCCCAATTAATACGACTGTTCCGATGATAATGTTTATTGAACTTATACGAGTATATGTACATGTACATATGTGTAACGTGTGTGCGGTTTTCTTGCATGAAAAGGGAATAACAAACGACCAAACTACACAACAAATCGACGAAATCAAAAAACACTTTTATTTAAACTTGAACTAAATTTCATGATCGCGCGGCGTCGAACACATTGTAGGAGGTTAAATTATAATTAATCTTTCAGTTTTCTTATAAAATTTTCAAGGTAAATTATTGCTTTGATTTCTTTTTCAATTAACGTAACGTTGATGTATACAAAGTAATTCCGCTGAGTATAGGTAAATCTATAAAAAAAAAAAAAAAGATCATCGAACATAATTTATGTGACTCATAATATTATGGTCCGCCGTCGTCATAATTATGACGAATTAATTATATGCGACCGCACATTTTTCTGGTGCCCGACATACATAGTATAAGAAAAAAAATAAATAAAATGCAACTCATATGCATACATAAAAAATAAATTAATCATGCCGCAGCCGCGAGCATCTTTAAAATATTAGGCTGTGAAGATACGCGAGAAACAAGTTTTTGGTGAATCATTTGGTGATTTTTTGTGTTTGTTTCCAAATTTAAATAGAAATTTGTTTGAAATTATAAAATTATATGATCTCTGGAATTGTAACCAAACACAACATATCATATGCATGTAAGATTGCGCGAGCGGAATCGAGATGCGTGTGTTGTGTAATATATTTTTGAGGGAAGTTGTGTAATAAAGTACTTTTAAAATATTAATGAATGACTATATACATATTATGAAGAGAATGACTTGTGAGAAAATTATGAATCAATCATATTGTTAAATTTATATGAAATTTTGACCTAATTTCTAGATCGAGATGGTCTCTAATTGATCGATTACTTATTTGGAATTTTGAAGTGATTTATTATGGATTTATCATCCATCGCAATGTATTTTCTGACTTACGAAACGAAATAACATCTCGAATCGGCTCATTACATTGATGGAGAAACTTTGCGTATACTAAGATTCAATAGTGCTGGACTTACAGACGTGACGTTGCTAAAAATGTATCTATATACATATGTTAACCGTGTAAATCGATAACCCGAGCAAAATTAGTCGAGTGTGAACTGTTAGAGGATTTTGGTACAATTCCCAAATAAATAACAACAAACTTCTATTTGGATTTTGGTACACTTTATTAATATTATCAACACTAAAATCCAGCATCCAGATCACTCAACTCCAGCATTACCAGCGTATAAACTGCAATGGAAAATAGTTTCAATAATGTAAATGTATATGATTACTTACCCTTAATTATTAGAACTAATTTAATTTAATTTAAAACTAAATTTAATTTTACAATTACGTTAAGTAAACAAACAAAAACAAACTGTAAATATTGACAAGTAAACACAGCTGTTAAATTATAAGTAAAAATGTAATAGATTATACCATTTAGTGTTCGGTATAGAGAGTGCGTTTGATACTCATATTAGTATACTAGTATAAATTTCTGTTATAATTAATTTAAACTTAGCGCACTTTTCACCAAATTTTCTATACAGTTTTATAAAATGTTTATAAATTATAATTTAGAATTTTATAAATAAGCTTGTCAAGAATTGTAAAAACAAAAATGTAAAATCTTCTCTTTGCAATAAACTCTTGAACTGAAAGGATCAGTTTCAAGATATACAGTGTGTTACGACTGGTAGTTTTATTGTATTTTACTGGATTTGATACAATCTTTCGAAGTCTAATTTGGATTTTGGATTCTGGAAGGAATTGCAACATTAGATGTCAATACTTTCGGAAATCGTTCTACATTTTTTGGTGCCGAAACCCGGGATATTCTCACATGGATGCGATAAGACAAGATAAGTACACAATTAATTTATTATCGTAAGCTTTAATCATATGCTAATTTAAATGGTGCTTAATCCGTATACAAAACAATAATTAAAAGTTAATTGTGAACGCTTAAATTAATATTAAAATGGTGCAACTTTTAGAAAGATTACGCGATCGCGCGTTCAATCGAGTCAAGAGTATTTTAAAATTCTCTCAAACAATTACCAATACCACTACGATCGAAGCAATTACGATTCGCTTAGAATATCTTGATATTCATTACAAATCCGTTAATCAATACGAATTGGAACTATTAACTGTTAGCGAAGATTACGAGCCCATTACTAAAACTGTAAATGAAGCATATCATCAAGCTCGCATGTTGCTTATGCAAGCATCGTTAAATCGAAGCATCATGACTACCGATCCTGTTAATTTAAATGAAAATTTCGAAAATCATATTTCGCAACCACCCACTTGTTACGAGGGCAATAATACGAAAAACAAACCATGGTTTCCTCCAATACTTATCGAACCATTTGCAGGAAATTATCAATATTGGCCAGCATTCTACAAGTCATACACAAGCACGGTGCACAATAATCATGATCTAAATAACGTAGACAAATTTCATATTTTAACTAAAGTGCTAAAAGACGATGCAGTTTCATTAATTAAACATATCCGTATCACAGAAGCCAATTATAATAAAGCTTGGGATTTGCTTTGCAAACGGTATAATAAGCGAAATCGTACAGTTAGTTCTCGTCATAAATCTTTTTTCAATCAGAAACCTTGTCAATACTCAAACGGAAACGAATTATCGCAGATAGCAGAAAATGTTGATGGAATAATCACATGTCTTCGAAAACGTGGAAGTGGTAGTGAGGTACAAGATTATTGGCGTATCTACTTAATCCTAAAGAATATTGTTAGGCAAGCTTGGGTCGAACAAACTATTGACAAGAATATCTCAAATGTTTCTGCATTTATTAAATTTTTAAGTGTTAAATACGATGAATTAAAGTTAATGGAAATAACTCGCAAAACTTTGGAAAAAGTTGCTATTAAAAACTCCTCTACTAAATCGCATGGTTTCATTATCTCTATTGTTTGTGAATGTGATAATCTACATTTGATGCATAAATGCCACACATTCAAAAATTTATCGATTCAAGCTCGAGAAAAAATTGTTACCAAAATTATTTTATACCGAAATTGTCTACAAAAGGGACCCACGTGCAATAAGTGTACAAACCACGCATCTTGTCTTATCTACAACAAACTACTTCACACATTGCTCCATTATCAAATTAGACTACCTACCAGAAAATACAAATCAACTTCAGCAACTCATCATTTAAGTTCCTGCTGCTCATACAAAATTGAAGACATAAATCTATTTAAGCCTGCTTCAATTATACCTTCAGCTGAAACTAACCAGTCCACCACATCACACACACTTAATTCAAACACTCATTACATACTGCCGACAGCGTTAGTATTATCAAGACAACTTCAACAAACTCCAAATGACTCTTATTCACAAATCTCGTTTGTAATAAGGTCATTTATTCAAAACTTTGGTCTAAACCTACAACGATTGGAATCATTTTATTCCAAATACGGCCAAATAACAAATTCTGCTGGAATAACAAAGAGCTATACTGATATGACATTACGTGTAATTAAACATTACACTATTTATTCGAAAGCTCATATCATACCAAAAACCACTAATACAGTTCAACTGAAAAAAACACCAACAAAAACAACATCCAGCTCCATTATGTCTGGATTCAGCTTGTTCATTCTTCAATAAATATATTAAAATCTACATGTCATTAGACGCAGACATATTACATGCATTACTTACATCACAAAAATTTCTAATCTTGCAGATACATTCAAATTTTATTTCGTCAATCGCAGTTTCAATTATGCAAAGTCCAACACAATTCACAGATGTTCATGCCAATAGATTCACAATAACGACCCGAGAAAACGATACCAACGAGTCACTAAGAAGGTTTCAAGAAGTGAATCAAGATTCAAACCAACTAAGATATACATTATCCGGAAAATGGTTTGCATCACTTTATTTTAAAATCTCAGCCAAAAACATGAATCATAAGCTGGCGGTGATATTCTCAACAAAGGAGTTAGGAAACGCAAATCAAATGACAACCAAGAAAATCATCACGGCTTCCAAGCCTTTCATGGATTATAAGAATTTTCTACAATATCTTTTCGAGTTCCGCACTTTCAATTGTAATTCATGGTTTGAAATTATAATTTACGATAATTCCAAATACGGTATCTGCATACATCATCTTTGGTCAGCACTAAAATCAAGAAGTAGCTCCACGAAATTCATATCAGCAGATAGATATTTATACAAACCTACCACATTAGTTCCAGCAAACGATAACCTGCTAATAAAAGTTCAACAATATAGCGAAATGATTTTACTCAAGTTCCAAGATCGAAATGTTTTGATTGATAAATACATCAAAAATTTGGATCGACAATTTAAACATCGCTCAGCTCAGCACATAATCGAGAGATGGATAAGGAAGACTAAAATTTATACAAAAATCATTTTCATTAAAATACCTGAACGAGCCAGGTGGAACAACGATACTATCACGCAAAATTCACATTCGCCTAATTCGAACAAATTATATACACATATATGAAACGAGAGTTAATCTAAAATTTTCTATATATTACAGAACAATTTGTCATTGCGGTTCAATTCACAGCTAATTTTGGTGTATTCAATAAGACGTCAGTAAAATTTCTTGGTTACACAAAATATTACGATCGGAAATTCAACTACATTATGATGAAATTACCACATCATCGCTACGCAGGATAAATGATGATGATCCAAACCTCACATCGGTGACAGCAATTCTGAAATCAATAACATTCATGGCGAACATAACATTCTTGGCGAACCATTTTATGAAATAGGTGACAGCATCAAACTGGAGTTTTCACTACGAGGGGATACTAATATGCAGTGCTCAACACACAACATACATCCAATCAATTAATCATCACTATAAACTACACTTCATTATGTTGAGGTGACGACGAGGATGAAAATTTATATCGAATTCCAACCATTAAGTCCAGCTTCATTAATGGACTTATGTGTACGTCATAGCAAGCTGAACAGACACTCAATTCAAATGATCACTTAAACCTGATGATTAACCTTTCTTACGATCTACGTAACTTTTCAATCATTAGCTGCACCAGGAAATAAACAGTTCGTCGCATCATCACGCAGCAACCAATAAACAGGAGAATTTGTTAAGAAATTAATTTCTTAACGTGCGGGAGTATGTTAGAGGATTTTGGTACAATTCCCAAATAAATAACAACAAACTTCTATTTGGATTTTGGTACACTTTATTAATATTATCAACACTAAAATCCAGCATCCAGATCACTCAACTCCAGCATTACCAGCGTATAAACTGCAATGGAAAATAGTTTCAATAATGTAAATGTATATGATTACTTACCCTTAATTATTAGAACTAATTTAATTTAATTTAAAACTAAATTTAATTTTACAATTACGTTAAGTAAACAAACAAAAACAAACTGTAAATATTGACAAGTAAACACAGCTGTTAAATTATAAGTAAAAATGTAATAGATTATACCATTTAGTGTTCGGTATAGAGAGTGCGTTTGATACTCATATTAGTATACTAGTATAAATTTCTGTTATAATTAATTTAAACTTAGCGCACTTTTCACCAAATTTTCTATACAGTTTTATAAAATGTTTATAAATTATAATTTAGAATTTTATAAATAAGCTTGTCAAGAATTGTAAAAACAAAAATGTAAAATCTTCTCTTTGCAATAAACTCTTGAACTGAAAGGATCAGTTTCAAGATATACAGTGTGTTACGACTGGTAGTTTTATTGTATTTTACTGGATTTGATACAATCTTTCGAAGTCTAATTTGGATTTTGGATTCTGGAAGGAATTGCAACATTAGATGTCAATACTTTCGGAAATCGTTCTACATGAACCGACAAACATTTCCCCAGACAAGTTTATGACAAATGGTTCAATAATAAATTTAAATGGAAAAAAAAATATTTATCACGAAATTTCTCTAATTTAGCATATCCATCAGAGGAATGCCAAAAATCGTCGTCAAAACGACGACAAAATTCACTGATCGGCAAGGCCAAATTAATTCTACATTTAACTTACCCCGGCAATAGAGAAAGAACAAATCTCTTATACCTGGCCTCATATATGATTGCAGAATACTTAAAATTTCACGCCTCAACCTATTCTTCTGTTGTTTGACATGACTATAAAACTATACTCACCAGTCACCACAACATATTATATAAAAAAAAGATAAAATCATCCCTAACTTTAAAAAGATAACATCCTAGAAACCATACCGGTATCATGAAAATTCAACAAAATGTAATTCACTGAAAACAACGATTCATCCTGAAAACAACCAACTCACCTGAAAACAATTAATTGTCGCCGAAACGATAATTCGCCCAAAATGACTCCTCACTGAAAACGACAATTCACCAGAAACTGACTTTATCGAAAACAACAATTCACCGAAAACTATAATTCACTGAAAATGAGAATTCACATGAGTAGTTATTAAGGTTTGTATTTTGGGTAATATTTCCGTTCAGAATCGTTCCTCCTGAGAAAAATTGAAGAGATCCACTCGAGTAGGTATACTGGTTCTGCTTTCTCACGCCCTACGAATTTTTTAGTATTTGTTTCTTAGAAGTTGGTTTGTGTAAAGGAAATGGAAATTTCTAAAATATGGCCAACTGAAAGAGAACTAGTTCATTTCTTAATCGATCATAATAATGACGGGGTATGTAGTTGAAAATGAGATTTTAAAATGATTTTTTGGAAGAGAGTTCTAGCCAGCTAAGACGAAACTATGAAATCCCGATGATATGGTGAATCTCATCTCGGTATGTAGGATAGAAATACGATTCTAAGACTGCGGTGGAATTAGTTCATTATTTCCTATAAGTCGACTTATTTGACTTATTCAAAATGGCGGCTTGAAATAAGTAATCTGCTGGTCCAATTCAAATCGAGACTTATTTGAACATAACCCTACAATTCATTAATTGATAATTGAGAGTTCTAAAGTTCTAATGGTTTTTTATTGTTTGTGGAAATATAAATTACACATTTGAAAAAATTGTTGAAATGGAAAATCGTCGGCATCAAATGATGTTACTGGTTATACTTATTAGTAAACAGGAATATTAGGCTCTACGCCAAAATCTTCAAACATGATGAAGAAATAGTGAAGTATTTAAAATACTGAAATACTGAAACGCGTCTTATGGGAAGAGTATGTATTCAAAGTATTTATTGTTTGAATCGTATATTGTTTAATTCATATTTGGTCTAGGGTTTGAAATATTGTACAACCAACTTTAATTTTGGAATTACAGTCAACTCTGCTATAACACGATTAATTCGTACCGCGTTATATGGAAACCGTGTTTGTAATTAAATGCATTTTATGGAAATCGCGTTATGGAAACATATAAATAAGACAAATCATATTAACTTACATCGCGTTATATGGAAACCAACGTCGCGTTACATGGAAAACGCGTTATAAGAAACTGAGAAATAATATAAATTGAATGGATTCGTACCGCGTTGTAAGGAATCTTAGAAATAAATAAATTGTACACAAATAAACCTATATAATAAAAGGATCCTCAAAATATTTTATCAGGTTGAGATGAATAGGGTTCATGAATGAATTTTATAAAATGACAAAGATTATATAATTTATTTAGATATTTTAATCTAAATTTTTTAAATTAGAAAAAAGTATTTCCAACAAAAAATTAAAATGATACTATATTGCGTTATGTATTATTCAACATCACTGTCAAATATTAGCCGTCTAACTTTTTTTCCTAATTGGCCGAAAATTCTCCTCACTTTACAAATTTTCTTCTTGGTTTTCAAATTTAGTTTTATTTTGTAGTTCTTTCAAAACCTCTTTATATGGATTTATAAGCATTCTAATTCTTTAGCCAAATCTAGTTCTTTTTTAAATAATAACTGAAGTTCTAAATGATTTTGTTATTAGTGTTTTCCTCCACAAATGCATTGAAGGTAGACTCATCCATTAATTCTGCCAATTCTTCCTCATTTGAACTCTGTTTCTGAAGTAGGTTTTCTATATCTTCTACTTGTTTATCTGTAAATCCTTTGTTGCCAAAAGTAGAAGAAATCTTTACTATTTCTGTTAGTGGATCTGAAATACCTTTTTTCTTTTGAACCATTTGAGGTAACAAAGGCCTCCAAACATGCATTAAGTGTTCACTGTTTAATTTCTGTACAAGCTAATGACACAATTCGGGTTCAATCTAAAATACAAAATTCTTTCCAAACTTCAAGAAGAGTTTTACCTTCTTGATCTTCTAATCTGTTGAAAATGGCTTCAAGAAATTTACGTATGTAATACATTTTGAAAGTTCGGATGATTCCTGGGTCCGGCGGCTGTATTAATGAAGCGCAGTTAGGAGGAAAATAATGAATTTTCACATTTGGGTGCTCCTTACTATGACTACTGGCGATTAACGATCAACAAAACTTTGAAACTTAGATTTTTTTCAATCATAAAGCCACTTCAATCAATTATAAAACCAATCCTTAAATAATTCTTGAGTCATTCACGCTTTTTTATTCGCCCGAAAAAAACGCGTTATAAGGAGATCGCGTCGCGTTATAGGAGAACAGTTACAATTTTTACTCCGCGTTATATGGAAATCGCGTTATAAAAGTACCGCGTTATAGGAGAGTTGACTGTATATCTAAAATTATAAGAGGGAATTCCAATTCGGCAAAAATAGATTTGACAATTAATTTTTTTACGAACAAAAAATGTATGAAATGTCATTTTTGTGGAAACTCTCCAAAATCAGTCAAAAAAGTTTACAATAAGTCTCTTCGTGAGGTAACTTATTGTAGAGTTTCGAATAAGTTAGTCTACACAAAATAAGTTATGAATTGGAGCCGCAGTCTAAATTTTGTAAAATGTTCGGAAATATCACGAACTGGGAAGAAGGGTCTAGGCTAAACGGCCGATTCCGAAAACATCGAAACGAAAATATCAAAAGATATAATATAGAAAAAAAATCGAAAAATAACGATTTTTTTTCTTCGATTTTATGACCGCGCTACTGCTCCAAACCGTGTTCTCACGGTTGTTTTCATAATTTTGACAAATATAAATGAAATTGCATTAACATTAAAATAAAAAAATTCCCAAAGCCAAGCCAACAATGTTCGGAGCGTGAGTTCCTTGTTATTTTTAATTCCTTTTCTAACAAAGGGCCCTCTCCAATGCTGCTTAACATTGTATTTCATTGTGCAAGGATGACAGGACAATTGTTTTAAAAAAATTGTAAATTGCTTTAAATTCGATTAAATACGAGTATATGTGTTCAATGTTTAATTTTGCAATCATCTATTAGCTTAACAATTCTCAAATGATCGAGATGAAATCAGATTGGTAAGAAATTAGATACTACAATTCTAAAATGATTTTTGGAAAAAAATCTGGAATATGGCCAATTAGGATGAAACTAGGCCCTTGCTTAACCCTTTGAGTGCCAAGGAGCACGATCGCGAAAATGCCAAGAGCGCGATCGAACTAATACGATCTCTATTTCATACTTGTCGATATATCACGTAGAATTTGGTTTCATATTTTTTACTAAACTCGAAAAATAAAATAAAACTCTTTTTGAAATAATTTTCGTACATAAAATGCTTCGAAAAATGAAATATTTTTTTAAATTTCTATGTTCTCTAGCAACGTGACACGTTTAGCTGATTCTCTAAAAATCGCATTGGCACTCAAAGGGTTAACCAATACTGATGAAATTGGATATGTAGAATGCAAATGGGATTCTAGAAGGTATTTTGGAAGTTTTGGAATATGGCCAACTATTTCTACTCGATCATGATGAAATTAGGTAGCAGAATGAAAACGGAACGAAATGATTTTTGGAAGATATATGGATATGGCCAACTGGTACAGCACTTTCTTCAATGGCCTAATTACTTTCCAGTGTATCAATTTTGTACGCAAAACGACAGCGCGAGTTGACGAGGTGAACAAAATTTTTGTGTACATATACAGTGTATAATACACAATTTTATATTTGTATTGTGTGTTTTGCTCTCTTGTATACATACATATGTGCATTCTATTTGTCATTTTTGCAATGGTAGGTATCAAAATAAATGGTTCCGGTTGAATCGGTTTATTTTTTTTGATACTGACATCTACTCACCTCTTCTATTCGTTTGCTTTTGAGCGGTGAAATGAAGTAATATTTTATGTTTTAGGATTTTTAATATTCAAATGTGTGAATTATGTTCAATTTAATTCAGAAATATGAGGATAATTCGAATTAGTTCTAAAATTGCGAAATGTTTTCGCATAGAAACGTAGATCCAAAAAAAATCAAAACAAGATCATGCGCATGTGTCTCGTCTACTAATACCAACAAGATGCTCAATATGTACTATATTTTTCCGGTTTGCTCACCTCGCGCTTGTTGCTTTTCGTACAAAATTGACACACTGGTGTTATGTTCCCGATCACCCAAAAATAATTTTAGAATCTCATTTCTTTCAAACATAAAAGTTGGCTTAGTTCTATTTAAATTATTCATATAAATTCTATTTTCATCATATAAATCGAATTTTACCACGAACAAAAAATTTGTAAACTTTGGGCCGCAGAAAAACAAAACCTTTGCACAAAAAGGACCCCTAGCCAAATTTTTCAGGAATTAGAATTCCTCTTAAATTTTTATCAAAATTGTTCAAAAGAAATATGATACCAAACTGCAAATCCAGAATGACTTTCGACTTATTTTCGGTAAATTGTCGTTTTCGTGAATTTTCATTTCAATGGACTGCTTTATCGGGTAATTGTTGTAGGAAAATTTACCGAAAACGAACCATTCACAGAAATCGACAATTCACCGAAATGAAATCAATTCATTTAGATTAACATAGGAACCAAGTACACATTGAGCACTTTCAGGGCACCCAACAGTTGGGAACATGTTGAGGAAAATTTAAGCCAACGTTATAAAAATATTTAATCCTATGGAAATTATAAATCAAATTGCCGATGATTTCACTAATCAGGAAAGAGCGCCTGACGCACCCATTTTATCTATAAAAATATCAACATAAAAAATCATTTTGTTAGGAAAAATTAGAGAAAGAAGGAGGTGCTAAATTTATTTCAAAGTGAATCATATCTAAATATTAAGAAAAACGATTTATTTAGTTTTAGGTGCGTTATTTTTGCAAAGCCAAAAGAATTACAACAACAATTGCACTGCATAAAGCCGAATTGGCTTTAATGTAAGCTAAATTAAATTTTAGGTTTAGGGGAAATAAAACCATTTTATGATTATGGTATTAACCGCAAGGCGGTTATTTTTTCTATTTTTTTCGAAGGGTAAAAAAAGACATTTGGCATTTGTTATTTGACAGGAAAATACCGAATTTAATTTGTTCTATTTCATAAAATAAAAAAAAAATAAAATAAATATTAATAAAATGAAAAATTAAAATACATTAAAAAAATTAAAGCCAAAAGTGTTGCTTTCAGATTCAATGGTTAAGCTAAGCTAGATTTGCGAAAGCAACGCAGCTTTTGTTGTTTGATCACCCAGTAAAATCAAAGGTGTACTACAACCTTAGCTGGAATTTTATGGACATTTTATTGATTTTTTTTAATCAATAAAATTTGCACTTGATTTCTGCCCAGGTTACAAGAACTATATTGTTCCTTATTTTTAAATTATGATCGAACTGTGTAAATAGTAAATGAAACATTTCGATTATGATAGAGGAATTTAGTTGCTCTTTAAAAGGCAACTCAACAAGAATTTTTTTGTATTTTATGTTCCAGACTTTGCTAAAATAATTTATTCAAACAGAAAAAATAATTTTTATTATGTTAAATTATTCCCTATAATAATTTGCGATGAGGGTATTCTCATTAATCTATCGTTTATCATCAATTGTTTTCGATTAATTAACATTTTCGATTAATTGTGATTTTTCGGTGAGCTGTTTCTCAATAAAATTTTGTGGAACCAATCATAACCGTTTATGCCTATTCGTTGGTCTCTTTGTTCATAAATACATAAAATGGATTCTTAATCTACCGTCTAAACACTATTTCAAACCAAGACCTTTATTGACAACTTATATCGAAAATGACGATCATCATCGCGAAGACGATCTTCGAAAAAGTTTTGAGCTTGAGTGTATGGCTTGGTCGGTTGCTAACAAAATGGGGCGAAATAATTAATTAAATTTAGTGCTTTATAAAAAAAACGTGTACATGTACATTTAAAAGAGTATTTAGTGTGGTAATCTGGGAATGCGCGTGACATACCTACCGTACATCAGCCACTAAGATTCGTGTGGTCAATCATTTCGTGTGGTTTAGGCCATACAGGTCGCACAGTTAGGGAACATTTGAATTCGTGATTATTTCGATTAATTAAAGAAGTATCCGTTCATTGGACTTATATGGGACAATATTGGTGGTTAATATTAATGATTATTTTTCAATAAATTTAGTTTATAATTTAATTTCTCCTTAGTAATCCTTGTTTGGTAAGAATAATAACCACTTTATAAAACTTATAATTAACATTTTTTAGATACATCTTTGTCATTAGATACATCTTCATGTGAAAGGCAACGAAACTTCCAATTTCCAGAACTAGAATTATAAATTGTAATTGTTCTGTTCTAACCGTCTTTTCATTTCACTAACAACATCGATCAGCCATCAGGTAACTGTAGACCAGATCAATGTTTTTATTACTAATAAACCTGTACCATCCTCCTAATCTATAAATCAATCAGTTTCTATTAATTAAAGAAGTATCGAATAGCAGAAATATAACCGAATCTTCTACATTAAGTAGAAAATATATATTTGCAGTCGGCTCTAACCGAATATGACTATAACATTAATTAATAATACCGGTTGACACAATTCGCATAAAACGATTTAATATGTGCTTGCGTCCATTATTAGTGTTATATAATCAGAAAAAACGGTGACATTTTGCGTTTATCTGAAAAATTTCACAATTTGGCGAAACGAGTCGGCTAAATGGAAATTTTTCGTATTCACAAAATTCATTAACATTTGTGTAATAATTAGTTGACAATTATCACATTGTTTGTGTAGTGTTTAATGAAATGTAATAAAAATATGTACCAGGTGTATAAATATGAAACCGAAATTTTTTAGTAAAAAGTACACGTTTATCGTATGATAATGATTAAGAGTATTTTATTCAAAGTATTGCCCATAATTAGTTACTACATTTTTCCCATCTTTCTGGCAGTGAGTGGATGCCACCAAGCTCCTCAACAAGCCCGTGTCCCATCGATGCATGTAAGTGATAATCGGCCGGAGCTAAGTCTGGCGAGTAAACTGAATATGAAAGTATTTCCCAATTAAATGCGTCCAACGTTTCCATCACCAGTTTTGCTTTGTGTGATGGTGCATTATCATGAAGCGAAATCATTTTGTGTTGTGCCTTTTTTCATATTCTGGTCGTTTTTCACGTAAAGCTCGATTCAAATTGATCATTTGTTATTGGTAGCGTTCAGTATTTACGGTTTCACCAGGTCTTAGCAGCTCAAAATAAATTACACTCTTCTGATCCCGCCAAATACAGAATATTGTCTTCCGTCCGAAGCGATTTGGCCTTGCCGTCGATGTCGATTGTTGCCATGGATCAACCCAAGACATTTTACGATCTTTGGATTCTCAAAATAGATCCATTTTGAGAAATGACTTTCTTTTCTGTTGCCTTTTCCTGCGTAACCCATTTTCCCAGCTTTTGAACTTTTCCCATGGCTTTTAAACAAATGGAGACGGCTTCTCGTGACAGTCAATTGATCCGCAAGTTATTTTTGCGTTTAAGCGCCATACTCATCCAACAATGCTTGTAATTCACTGTCTGAAGACTTTTTTGGTGGTCTTCCACGTTCTTGATTTGTCGAAAGGTACATTGATAAGTAGCGCCATCTATTGGTAAATTCCGGTTTCATATTTACACAACTGGCATTTAAAGAATGCGTAACTAAATAACACCTAAAATCACCTAAAATAGGAAAATTCAACTCGAAATATTTACTCAAGGTGGTCTTTTGCTAAAAGCAGTCTTTTAGCAAAATCTAGAAATGTATCAGGTGAAATGGTTAGCACTAAATACACAAATAAAACAATCACGCTAAACTGTGCGATTTGAAATATTTTAACGTTGTGAATGTGATTTAAAGAAAATTATCGTCACTTGAATCACTGTAAAGTACCTCGTAAAGCCATTGATAATTTAAAGGTGGGATAAAGATGGGATACGAAAAACTCAGGTTTAATTACTTCTTTTCTACAAAATGACTGTGATAAAGTACCGGCTCTGAAATTCTCCTATCAGATATTTTCAACCACTTTCCAAACCAAAACAGGGTCGAACATTTTATAATTCAACAAAAAAAAACTTTCATAATATAAATAGCTCGCAATTAAATTATTCCATTCGATAGATTTGATTTTTAACTACGGTCATTACGAATATTTTAGATTGTATCGTCTATTACCTGGCGTAACGTCATCATCACACCGCACACGCGAACAGTTCCAAAAATAAAACACATTTTTTAGCCTTATGGGTACAATTAAGAAAATTGTTAACAAATGGTCCATAAAATAAAATAAAATTTATTAATTAAGGCTTACCCCTAAAACAAAAAATAAAAAGTGTAACTCATTTATGACGACATAATAAATATTATGATGATGTCATCATAAACTTTTATTCTATTGATACTTGCTTTGGCAATCTTGATACACAAAAAAAAAACATCGAATCAGAATTCTTTTTTTATATATAAGAGCAACAATAATCATTTTAGTCAGCAGCAAAAGGTGTTATTCTAGTCATTAGTCAAAATGTACACAAAGTCTAGTATTACATTACACAATAGTTAGAAGAAATCAATAGATATTCAGTACATAAGAAAACTATTCAGCCATTGTAGTTTTTTTTTTACTATCTTGCTATGTCTTGTTATACGCTAAGATGAAAATCAGGGCAATCTGAAACCGTAGAGAATTTAATCAAATGAAAATTAAGAAGTTATATATTTTCTTAATATCTGAATGTATATGGTATCAATTACATTGCAATATATATTATTTGTATTACGTCATCGTATATTGCATTTGTGTTAATCCCAGATAGATAAGTTTGTTAGAAATCGGTATGAGTATCTAAAAATAAATCGGTCAAATTAAATAACCACTCAACAGTTGGAACAGTCGATATACATAAGATTAGCAATTCCTAAACTTTTTCTTGCTATAAATCATGCACATACAAAGAAAATGTTTATCAAGTTTTTATAAGACAGTCGGAAATAAATTCGTGAATTGTGTATTTTGAATTAATAATAGTTGTCGTGTACAACATAATTTGAAAACAAACATAAACGGTTTACATTAAGGTTCCAAATAAACTTTTCAATTTGACTGATAATGTTCATTCCATTCTTGAAATTATCATTCTCATCCTGAGGCCACATATCCGGATCTTTTTTTAAGAAATTTGTGGAAATCTTGAACCGTTTTAAAAATCTCCACTGTTTGGTGTAACAAAATCTGACGAGATATCGACAAGGAAGATGTAAAAAAATTCGATCGTTTCAGCTCTAAAATAATAGCTGCTCTATTTAATCGTCCAGTAGTTGAATATGTTATATCGAAGCAAGCCGCCATGACACCGCCAACTGCTCTCCAATCGATGAAGCTTTAGAAAACAGCCTACGCCATTTCCAAACCAGTTGATCTTGATATTTTAGGAACGCCCAATAATTGATCTCTATCTATATGGGAAATAATCACCGCCAAACGATCCACGGTCTCCGTTCCAGATAACTGTGGAAGTAATTTTCCCTCCCAATGTACTACGCCTGTTGAAAACTTGAAAGTCCATTTAACTGATGCTGCTATTTTTTTAGTCTAATTGCTTCACGAAGACGCCTCAGTGTTGTTCAAGTCAAATGATCAATGGAATGTCCAAGACTTTCGACAAAGTCACTGATTAAATGCATTGCTGCACGATCAATAATCTTCCACTTATCAAAAGCTGACAATATTCTAGAAGTAATGAAACATTTGCTTCCTGTAGCGGTCCCTTCTGCGCTTAGCATGGGCAAGTCAATATTTTCGAAACTCATGTCGTTATCAGATATTCTTTCGCTGTCACTCTCCGATGACGAAATTCATGCTTGTGAGTCTATTGGAATTGATTTACGTTTTTCTTCAAGATATCTTCGTTTACGATTTTTTTTTCTGCCTCCATACGATCCGATTTCCGCTTTTCTTTTTCAATTTCATATTATCTGGCTCTAGCCTAAAATCCGGGACGGATTTTCTCACGCTGCAACAAGAAGGTACTATTACGACGAGCATTGTTCCAAAAAGTGTTTGGCATTAATAGCACGATATTTCAATAATACAACAAATTTCACCAAAGATAGTTTCTTGCAATGATGGAACTCGATAATTCAGACACTCAGTCGGTGTACAATTGTATTACAAAATTTTTAGACGAACACCAAATTCCAATAAATAATTTGATCCGATTTGGCGCTGATAACGCTAGCGTAATGATGAGTAAAACTGCTGGTCTCCAAGCATTACTCAAAGCCAAAAACCCATACAAATTTTCGCTTGAAAGCACATGTCATTCTCTGCATTTGTATTGGTCCAAGGCCGCAAACAAAATGCCTGATCAATGTGAAAAATTGGCGAGAAATATTTATTACTTTTTTCACATAGCTCTAAGAGAATAAATGATTTTAAATCGTTTCAAACAAGCTTCAATGTGTCAATTCACAAAATTATGAAGACATCAACTACTAGATAACTTGCCTTAGAAGGTGGCAACCACTAAAGCACTACTTTTCGCTCTAAAAATTTGAAACTAAAAGTATCTACAAAGACTTAGCTTCTAACATTTCAGACCAAATCAACACTATCAATTTAATATATTTTTATTTTTTAGGCTATATTTTAAAATTAACTAACAATTTGAATAAAGAATTTCAAAGTGAAAAACCCCAAATATATAAACAGCTGCCATTCGTTAAAAGTTTTTTTCTGGTGGTTTTACATAATTTTATTCATGAAGAACACATCGACGAAAATGACTTGAATAAGTTTAACTTAAAAAGTACTGCTCCAGTTTTCAAAGTTTTAAGTTTAATATATTTAGGTCCAAAAGCTGAACTAGAAAGTAATTTGGCAATAAGAGAAAATTGTAGACTGTAGTAAATTATTAGCCGTTACGATGTTAATGATGAAAATCTTATTCTCATTCAAACTATCGATCCTGAAAAACTAGGAGTAACACTAGTACCTCTAATCAACTTATATCCTCACTTGTGTGAGGATAAATTGATGAAACAGAAGAAAAATTTAGGGCTGTAATTTTTCAAAAATTTGTTCCTATTTCCTCGAATTTAGAGAAGTTTTGGGGCAACATTTTTGAACTAAAAAATGGTTTAGGGGAATTACGATTTCCAAATTACAAAAAAATTTAATGGTGGTCTTTTGGCGGTCCTATCACAGAGTAGCGCTGCTGCGGAAAGATGTTTCTTCCAGCTAAACAATATTAAAACAAAAAACAGAAATTGTTTAAAAACAGAAACCATGAATCCATTGATGATAGCTAAGCAAGTCACCGAGGGTATTAGTTTAAGTGATTGGAATCCTCCTAAAATTTAGAAATTACAAATTAGCTTAAAGCGCTAAACCCTTATTTCATCTGAATATTTGAATTTATAGTAAGACAAAGTGATAATAAGAAGTCTTTAATGTTTTTGCTAAGCATACAAGAATTAAGAAGTAGTAGACTACTACTACTTCTAGTAATCTATTTACAAAATGTACTAATTTGAATTAAAATAAATATATTTTTTGTAAAAATTCGTGTTTTTTGTATAACAGTTTTCGGCAAGGCACCTGTGGCACTATTCTGGCAATTCCCCGGGAATAGGGGGAACTGGGAAAGAATTTATATGTAATTTCAGCTCAAATATTTTTTTTCCGGTCTAGTGAGGAAAAAAGATTGATGTAAATATTTATAAATTGTGAATAATTTTTCCATATCTAAATTGCTAGAGAAAATTATTCACAATTTAACTTTGTTTTCGAAAAAGTTAACACTAGCTTTTTACCTCATTAAGTATGCCAGAAAAAAACATTTTAAATAGAAATTACATATAAAATTTTCCCCAATTCCCTATTCCCAGGGAATTTCCAGAATAGTGCCACTGGAGGGACTGAATGAAAAATTTTGAGGCACTGAAAAGTTTTGCTGATTATAATCTTCAGGAGCCGCATTCTTGAAATCGGTGGAAATTTCCCCAATCGGAATACAATTTGCATTGAAATTCTCTATTTTAGTCGAATTTTTCGCCGGCTACTTTAATCATTTTTTCAAATTTGTTTTCAAGTTTACTAATAATTTGTCTCCCTGCTAAGCGAATAATTTCGAATCGATTTACCCAGTCGGAATTTTACGATTAGTAGGGGGAAAAATTGTGTTTCTTAATTTAAGAAAAGAAAAGAGAATTTCAAAGCAAATTGTATTCCGATTGGGGAAATTTCTACCAATTTCAAGAATATGGCCCCAACTGCCGATTACATATCTGACACTGTTGACGAAAGCGAATTAAAACTCAACTATGATTCAACTTCAAATGTTAATTTTTTTAATTAGGTGTGTAGAACTGTAGAGAAGACATATGTACAGTCCCCGTTCCTTATAACAATTGTTCGCAGCAATTTATAAGAATTTACAGGATTCCCGAATTTGCAACGCAAATACTTCCCTTGCTATATATCAAGGGATATTTCAATTCAACAATACACAATTTAAATTTTGACCCGATTATCTAAATCTGGTGAATATCAAAAAATTTGAACCCAAACGAGAATCTTGAATTTATTTCGGTTTAACTCTTTTTATTTTGCCAAATGATAAATTTATTAAAATTGGAATTTGTAATCGGATCGATTCAATATGCGAATTCATAAAAAATCAAACGAAACGTAAAAACAAATTCTGAAATGTCTCGCACACAAAATACAATTCGTTTAATCCGAGTGCGATGATAGGGTTAGCAGAAAATTACTTTATGATTATGATGATGATGACATGTTCAATTACAATAAACATAATTTAACGACGACCGCCGCCAGACCAACCAAAAATGTGTGCGGTGAAAGTGAAAAAAAAAAATTAGATTATAGTTAGAATTAAAGTGATGAGATTTTAATGAAATAAAACAACGCAAAGTGTATACGAACGAGTGTGTGAATAGTAGATGTTGACTATATGAGGTCCAGATACATACAAAACATATATTAGAATTTAGATAGACGCTTATTACTGAGATAATAGAATCATAAACTAGTTTATTAAAACATTTTATAGTTTGGATAGACTGTTGTTGTATTTTGGGAAATTTAATTATGCAAATGGTTTTTATCAATGGGCATTAGATACGAGAAATGTGAATCATTTTGTGTACGAAAATATGTTGTTGTGTGTATAACAGAAGCGGAAAGCATAAAATTTTCTAATGTTGAGGAGGGGCGGATTATCTAACATGTTGCTGTATTTTTTAATGATGCGTTATATAAAACAAAAATTTAGATTAATAGATTTACACAATTTTTGATATTTTAAATAATTTTTACATTATCGATTGACATAGGCACATAACATAATATCTTAATAAGGATATGACAATTTCTTTACATGCTTGAGAATTATTATAAGCTCATCTCGAACGGCTTATTGGTTCATTCCTGATTAAATTTCCTGACTCCAGTTTCCTATAAATAATTAGAGTCTAAGACTACTTACCCATCAGATGCTTAGTTTCTGTGTTAGTTATATATGCGGCTATGATGACTAACTAACATCTTATGTATTAGTCGGGTTTCTCAACTTTTTTAGTGGTACCACTCGTACTTTCCAAATAATACAGTGATGTAGTGTCACAATTGACATGGTTGATACGGTTCAGTAAAAACGTGTAAACATAAACCGACGTAGTAAACTTTGTCTAAATAAGTACCAGAGCCCGTTTTCTCGAAATCGGTGGAAATTTCCGCATTGGGAACATAATTTGCTTTAAAACTCTTTATATTATTCGAATTTTTCGTCGGCTACTTTAATCGTTTTTTCAAATTTGTTTGCAAGTTTTCTATTATTTATTTCCCTACTAAGGCAAAAATTCCGACTGAATAAATCAATGCGGCACAACAGCACATACAGACAGATACACAACTTCTGAAATTGATATCATGACCAAATCTGAAACTGATGTACCAATATAACACCAATAAATACGTTAAACAGATCTCAAAAAATTCTTAATGATCGGATTTCATAGGCAATCATAATTACAAAGATTACCTGGATTCCAGTTGTTTATCCCTCAAAATGTGATGACGACGAAAACGTACAAACTATTCTCACTTAAAATCAACTAACAGCCTGTTTTTTGCACCAAGTTCTCGCTAGTCGCTACATTATGTTTTTTGCTTTTTGTATTTTAAATATTTGTTTAATCCAATGGATTTAATGTGGAATCAATACTACAGCGTTTCAGCGTTTAGAATCCTAGACAGGTTGGATGCTATCCCAGAGGGACAGCAAACCCAGGAACAGAAGGCACAGCAGGAAGGATAGAGACCCCACGACGAAAGTCAGAAAATCAGAAATTAATAGACTAAACTGACTTGCTAAATTTTTATTCAGACTGAAACATTGGGTTGGTCGGAAAGTACGTTTTTTTTTTTTGTGAAAGTGAAAGACGACTTTTGTATAGTACTTTATTGAATTAAATATTCTCCAATACCTGTTGCCATCTTTCTGGCAGTAACATAATTCCACGCCCATAAAACTTCTGATCTTTGCTGGAAAAAACTGACCCAATGCATTTCTAATGTCCTCTTTTGAAGGTTTTGTCGTCTTAAAAATTTTGTAGGGCCCGGAACAAGTACTAATCTGAGGGTGTCAGATCTGGAGAATTGGTGGAAGTGATAGTAAATCCCATCCAACCTGCAATAGCTTTTGGCGTGTTACCAAAATTGTAAGAGGTTTCGCATTATCTTGGTGAAACACTACCTTTTTTATTGATCAATTCTGGCCTTTTCAGTTTGAGTGAATCATTCAATTTGTCCAGTTGATGACAGTACAGTTTGGTATTGTCCGATGCAAGCTATGCATCATTTTCTTGACGTTTGAGAAGCAAATCACAGACGTCAATGAGACGGGGCAAATTTCTTTCTGTAAGAACATGTGGAACCCATATGTCGAGTTTCGAAACTAAACCAAGGCATTTTACGTGATCAGCGATCTCACGAGTTGTGTTTCAACGCTTTGCAACAATCAATTCCTTTATTTTGTCTTGCGGCTTTGGGGAGTTCCCAATTTTAGTATATGAATAACCAAACAAATTTTGAACAATTTGGCGCTTAGGTGTTATCCTGGTGCGGAGCAGATGAATGTTAAGCGCCTTTGAGGAGTTCCAAATTTTAGTATATCATTATGTACGTACGACAAAACATATACATTTTTGAAAAAATTTTACAATACTTTGTATTTTTAATACGAATTAATTTTATTGAGAAAACCTATATTTATACTCTATGCTGTACCATTACACAAGCCATATTTAAATTTGCTGCTACTTGGTGTTTCATCCTTTAAGAATAATAACACACCAAGAGTAGCCTAGTGTGTTCCAAGCAGTCCACACTATCAGTTGTGTATGGCCGTGCACATCAAGCAGTGCAGCAGTTTATTTTCTTTTAGTAGTAAGATCGAATTGTGTCAGTTTTATCGACGTTCTGAGTAGCAGCTATGAGTATTAATTTGATGCTGCTGAGTGTGGAACCTATTGATGCCGCGGCAATGCAACTTCATTCAATGAAATTTCTTTAAATTTAATTTATTCACTTAAAATTACAATTGAAAACAACTATATTTATTACAACCAAACTATGCGTTTGGGTCATTACACCAATAAGCTAATGTTTAAATTTGTGCTTGCTGTTGCTGCTTGGTATGTTTCATCCTTTACAGTAACTTCACTTAGCATATTTTTATTTTCTGATATCATTGACGCATAATTTTTTTTCGAACTATCTTATTTTATTAACCTAACATCAATCGACAACGCTCGTGACTGTAAATATTACTTTGTCCCGACTACAATATATATGCGTTTCTTGGTGCTTGATCTGTCCGGTTCAGTTGGTGTTTCATAAAACAACGAAAAGGCGCTTACTAGATTTCAATCCCAAATTTGTGATCAAAAACAAAAGTTTGACTCAGGTTTTCCATATAAAACATGAACTGATCAATGGATTAATGGGTGTCATGAAAGGCAAACGAATGCAGTGAATGCCAAGTTGACAAAATCTCAGTGAATAATAAATTATCGAAAATTGTAGCTTTCAGCAACATTTTGTTCTGCAGTGAACGCAAGCTTAAAATTTTACTAACGAAGAAAAGGAAGGCGGCCAGCGCTGGCTATGTGTTTGATGTATTCGCATCACGAATTTTATCTTAAATTTACGAGGTATGCAAAATAAAAAGAAGCTGCAACATAACTCCGTTCAGCCTAACAACTTATCTCAAGGGTTTAATGGACCTTATATTTAAATTATTGCACTAACGTATCAATTTGGAAATTGATCATCTTACTGTATCACTTTACATATGATACATATTAATATGTTCGGACTAAAATTTTAGCGATTATTTTCATTCTATCGAGCAGTTCCAGCTCTCAATAAAACTAGCTGGACAAATGACAAACTAGCATAAAATTGTAACAATTAACAAGCCGATTGACAAATTTATACATAAGTATATAAATTTGCGTGAGGTTATGTTATATAATGATGCTGTTACTAAACTATCCGATAGTAGGCACAAGCAAATATATTTTCCGAATAAGATTGTCAGTTGCTCTTTCACTTAAATCGATTAGTCAAAATTTTTATCATCAATTTAAATAAATGTCATTATCAAAATGTGTGAATATATTTTGATTGAATCATATACACAGAACACTACGTACGTTTAAATAGATAACAATGAAAATACTAAAAAACAGTTCAAAAAACTTTAATTCAACAAAAAAAATATCCCAAACTCACCCTCATAAGGAAAAACAACACAACACACAAAAAACGATCGATAAACTTTTTGCGATAAATTGAAAAATGTACTAATATTAAACCAATTTGACATTTACGTTTTGCTTTTTTGACACCACCACCGCGAATGAAGCATTTTAATTACAGAATTATGATGAAAATATAATTTTAAAATCTTAATTTTCCTTTTTCTATTTAATGTATTTGGAGTGTATGTTATTTCAGAATTTTCGCATTTTTCTTTGTAAAAATAACAAAAGTCACAATATGTTTATTAATGAACCTACCGCACACACACTCGTACACAAATCACTTTTTTTGCTTGTTTCATTAATTTCCATCCATTGATAATGTCTGTGATATTTATTTTTCGTTTTTTACTAAACTCGGGAGGAAAATTAATTACACGGGCGAATATGGAAAGTTTCGATTGTTAAATTTTAATACGATAGTAAATAAAACATGTAAATTAAAAATTAAAGCTTCTTAAAAAGAACGGTAGTATTTGAGAAACGAGAAATTGGCCCCAGCCCTCGTCAGAAATATCGAATTTTTTTTGTTGTTTGTGAAATGACGGAAGAAAAAGACAAGCAAAGCGACAAACAATACTCACTTTAGAGGAAAATTTTTTTTATATTTCCACAATTTTTTTTTTTACTTTCAGTACACTTAAATTTTCACTTTTAAATAGATAACAAAACCATTTAGAAACTTAAACACACGTTTATACTTAATTTAGTTTGCGTTATTTGTTTTAAATTAAATGTATATAAAAGAAAATATATAATTTTTCACACACAAAAAATCCACTTTATCCAAAAAAAAGTATAGCCGACCGACACTAAAAAACTGAGAAACTACTAAAAGAAGTTGTCTTTTTCGCTCTCCCACCCTTTCACTCAAAAAAGTACCAAATACACCAATATTTTGTAGTAGATTTTAAAATTTTAGTACAGAAAATTGTTATAAAATGAATATTGCTCAAATGTAGAATAATTTTACTACCATCGCTGCCAAGGTGTATATTGATGATTTGATCTTGAATTTTGAGAATCACATTTATACGGTTTACATTGCGTGTCGAGTCAACTTGCAGTTACTTCAGGGGCGGTATGTTGTACTATCACTTCGATCGAAAAAAGTCGAATGGCGGTATGTTGAATAATTTTCGACAAGCAAAAATTACTACGTATATATTAAGAATTCAATCCGGATTGAACCCGGATCGAAATTTCAATATATACGGGATCGAGTCATCTTCGCGTTAACTCGATTCGATCCACCAAATTTGTAGGATCGAGTTAACTCAATCCTTATAAACGCCAATATATACGGAATCGAGTCGAAAAACAACAACAACAAACTATTATAAAAATATTAATAATAAAAGAACGCCATTTTTATTTCGTTTACGATTTATTTGCGTATATATATATATTTTTTTAAATATTTTTATTTTTGTTTTAATTTAAATAAATATAGAAATATGTATTTAGAAATTTTTTTTTGACGTTTATCTCAACTCGGTTTCGATTCGATCCCAACATAATCCGCCAATATATACGCTAGAAAAGATAATTCAGTTTCAATCCAAAGTTAACTCTAAGTTGATTCGATCCGGATTGGATCCCTAATATATACGTAGTAATTGATACAACTTTCAATTTTTCGATTCGACTTTTTTCGAATTCGACTTTTTTCGATTCGAAGTGATGGTACAACATCCCACGCCAGATTACAGGTTAATTTGTTGTTAACATTTTTGGGGTTTATATTGGAAAGGTATCTTAGGATCGAGTCCAAACATGGCTAAAGATGGTTAGATGAATGCAATTAACGCGCATCCCCAATAGAAAAACTTATGACGCCTTACAGAAAAGTATGAAAAATATTTTGAGAATTTTTTTTTTTTCAATTTTTTTTTTCATACTTCCCAAGTATAACAAAACGAAAGTAAAAATTGAGCATAGTATTTTCCTTCGTTTTCATCCAAAATTAACGAAAGTTAAACTTCACATTATAATGATAGTGTTTGTAGCGTATATGTGTACTGTGTTGTTACTACTGTATACTGTGTTACCGCAATTTTTCTTTCGTAGGAATGTGTATAGCGTGTAATGGTTTGTTTTTATTTTTCATGTTCACGACATGAGTTTGGTAATTTTATAAAATTTTGTTAAAAAAATTTAAAGATGTGCGTTAATTTAAATAAAATTACATCAAAATATATTTTATATCTATTCAAATATTGTTTTCATAAATTAATTAATTTCTAGTTCAGTTTTAAGTTTTTAGGTAGAAAACAAATGCGAAAATAATAAACTTGATGTGCAATAATCATAGTACCTATTTGGTAAATTATTTAAACTTTTAATATTACAATCAAAGAATAATTTCAAATTGTGTAATAATAAAAAATAATTAAAAAATTAACTAAAATATAATTTAGATTCGTATATAATATGTATATATGTATGTATATTTTTATACCGCAAATTTAATAAAATAAAAATATTCATTTTAAACCTAAATTTTTATTTTGCTCTCACATTTGGATGCCGCCATCTTTTTCTTCTAACATTTTCAAATATAGCATTTTACATTCATGCACAACCTCGCTCCCGCCATTTTGTTTTTTGTCTTTTCTGTTCACACATACATGTATACAATTCTCCTTTATTGAGTTTCGTTCAGTTTCGAATAATCGCGACACGTTTCATACGTTTTATTTTAATAAATTGCAACTCAAACTTAGAAAAATACTAGACTAAGTTTAGTACTTAAGTACGAATATCGCCAGGAAAATTGAAAGTAAAAATACTTGGGATCGCCAGAAAAATTGAAAGTAAAAATACTTGGGTTTTCTGTAATGTAAAAGTAATAAGTTCTTCTATTGGGAGGATGCGCTTTAATTTTACGGAAAACAGTAAACTAAAATCGGCAAAAATCACAAAAAATATGATTTCGTATAGATACCACTGGCTCGTACAAAAAAATTAAAATTAATAATTTCGTTTAGTTTTGTTTTATTTTTATTTTAATTTTGTTTCTGATGGCGTTTTTCGAATCGACCCTGTGTATATTCCTGTTCTAGCCCGCGATCACAACTGTGTACGTAAAAATCGTGTGCGAAAAAAATCATGAATAAAAACAAAAACCATTACAAAGTATTGTTATTTACATACACATTTGTGAGTGGTGAACTTAATTTAAGTAAAAAAAAGTTTTTTTCCGGCTGGATTTTTTTAAAAAGGAGTTAACTGACCTAAGAATTTTTTTAATTGAGTCGAGTTAACTACAAGTTAACTCTTGATATTGAAGGTTGAACTTCATTATAAACAGCATAATATTTCAATTTCCACTCTCAGAAATTAGTAGTTGAAAATAAAAATGGTTATTTCTCAAGATATTGAAGTTTCTTTAATACAAGGCGCTGTATTGGAAGGTTCCTCTTTAAACGTCTATAACTTGATAGGAGGGCTTAATGTGCGAAATGATAGAAGTAACCTCACCTTCGTTCTAGTCAAGGAATCCAAAGTTACCGTTTGTGTCAGGTACTTTAGGGACATCATGTATAATTTTTTTGCAGGACAAGTTTGTTAGTATGCCTGAGTACTTATTTCTGCTCCAATCGATCTGAGTACAAACGTGTTGTTCCTTTTTCCGCTCTAATCGATCTGACCAATATTGTTGCTGCTTCTTTATTTGTTTTAGATTGATTAGATAGACTTCCTTGATTAGCAGAAATATACCGATTTCACAGATTAATTTTGGATTACACGGCTGCTCCGCGACATATGCATACCATTACACTCTACTCTCTCTCACTCTTTTCTATAAAAATTGCCATGATGATGTGGTAAACTTACCATAATTTGACATTTAGTAATCATTACACTTTCAGTATCTAGAACGTCAAATGAATAAAGTTTTTTTTTTTTAATGATCACGAAAATATGCGAATAACACCAAAAATTGCGATTTTTTTTATTAATTGTTATATATATTTCCTTTTTCCGGCCTGCAGGCACAATTGTGACCGTAAAAATTATATACGAAAGAGAATCATGAAAAAACAAAAACCATAATAACCATGGTTATTTGCATACACATTTGTGTACGGCGGACTTAAAGTGAAGGAAAAAAACATTTTTTCTAGCCTGAAAAAAGATACATATTATTATTGGGAAGATGAGTCGGGTTGGCCCATGAGTTTTGCACGAACCCCGTACCTCCAGAGTCTAACGTCAAAGCAGATTTAACCACTGTGCCGTTTGGTCGGTATATTATTCTTTCAAAGCCGACACAAAGTTGGGGATTTAATTATCCTGTAACCTATTTATTTGTTTTGTAAAAGTAAAATCTTATGTGATATACCTCAGTATAAAATGAGTTATTTCTGATGTTATTTCCCAGTCGATCAACGTGCTAACTATTATTCGAAAAAATTGTACACAAATGTATTTTGGCTCACTTCACTTTGTAAATTTCGTTCGAACAAAACTGTCAAAATATAATAATTTTTTTTCATGTTTTTATTTTTTTATATAGCGAAAAATTCAAGAAAGGCGCAGTTAGTGGTGTCGTACTCGTCAAAATTTTCAATAAAAAAAATAATAAATTTGAAAAAATATATTTTTGTGTTAGAAATATATACATATTCAGTTTAAAATGACAATATTAACAAAACCATTTGGTGATAAAAAGCCAGAAAAATTGTCAGTCCCATTGGTCGACGGGCCTCCATCATCTGCACCAAATAATGTAAGTAGCTACCTCTTCTACATACAAAACACATCGAACAAAAAAAAAATCTTTTGTTTTGGATATGATCCTATGTAATAATATTCTACGTAGAGAAGACATGTTGTATTTGTATTTGAATATAAATTAAATTTTATGTAATATTTTCGGTGTTTATCCAATTATGAAATTATTTTGTATGATATTAGATAAACGGTGATAATATGATTAGGAAATTTTCGAATAGAAAAAAAATATATATATTGCATAGATTCATCATCCACAGTCTAATGTGATGACAAGAAATCGATGCAATGGAAAAACTACGAGCGTTCTTAAATTATATATACAACTCTGAATATTCTAGATAGCTAGAGCTAGATTATGTATATTACTATATTAATAAATTGTACGTATCGCATTTATATTTATGAATGTATTTAGTTTTTTATTAAATGATTTAAAAATTAAATTTTCTCGAAGTGGAATGAACGGCGAAACAAATGGATTGCACTAGAAACTTTTTGATAAGGTGTGTAATCTCTTGGTAAATAACGTACTCATATTGAATTATAGTCAAATATACATATTTAACTATTATTATTATTTTTTTAATTGTTACTTTTATTGAAATACAAGGGTTTGCTATTTTGGCCTCAAAAAGTGTTTATGGAGATCCCAGCCTCAGAGGAGTGAGAACTTATTTTGTCTTTTGTAGTGTTTTTGAAAAATTATGCATTGAATTTCAAACTGATAGTACGAGGAGGATGTTGTGAGAATTTTGTGTTTCTCCTTGTAATAAACCATTTCTTTCCAATAATGAGTTAGACCAAGATTTGAGTAGGTAGTAGCTTTACAGACGAAAATTGCATTGAACTTAATAGAGGGAACCTATCGAAATTAAAATGAGTGCATCTTCTAGATCCTAAAATATCTAATTTTGTCAGTCTATTTCTAAATTCGTTAGGTTAGCAGGAAAGTCAAATATGGGGTCCCATTTGAAACGCGATATTTTAAAACGCGAATTATCAAAACGCGATACATATTTCAAAATGCGATATTTCAAAACGCGATACAGTACAAAACGCGATATGGTAAAAAACGCGATATTTCAAAACGCGATATGGTACAAAACGCGATATTTCAAAACGCGATATGGTACAAAACGTACAAATATGGCGTTTTGCGCTGTATCGCATTTTGTACCATATCGCATATTGTACCATATCGCGTTTTGAAATGTCACATTTTGAAATATTGCGTTTTGTACCATATCTCGTTTTGTCATATCTTGGGGTCGAGTTTTTCAAAAATTGACGAAATAACCGCAAGTATATAGTATGTAGTGGTATGTGTCGTTATATTAGTGCGATATGTGCCATTTAATTTTCTTGAATATAACATTTCTAGATTCATTTCCATTTATAATTTAAAATTTGTAAATGCAATGCAAATATGCTTTAAATAAAATTAAATTTATTTAATTATTTAACTTTAGCTTTAAAATAATTCTGTTTCTGCGAAAACAAAACATTAATTCGACATTTCATTAAAAAAAAATTAAAATATGTGTAGTGTAGTTAAAAAAAATTTTTCTTAACACACGAAACAAGATATTTCGTCGCGGAAAGAAATGTATTGTGAGAATTGAAAAATATGTCGAATTATTCCTTAAAAAATGAATGTTGTTTGCGCAAACGTGTTAAAAACCCAAAAAATTCTATGACCGTTATAGCAGTCATTTCCGCGAACGTGTTAACTCACCACTCAAATATGTACTTGGCGAGATGATAGAAAATTGTGACGACGAAAGGACATAAGCACCAAAAAACTGAACCGATTTGTACCGATACATAATTTTTCATGCTTGCATTCGCAGATAATAAACAAATATAACCACAGAAAAATTACACACACTAATATAAAATTGTATACTATACTCCTTATACGTATACGAAAACGTCATGTGTCGTCCGTCGAATTTTGGAAAAAATCGATCCTCTCGTTTTGAAATATCGCGTTTCGAGCGGATCCCTCAAATATGAGGAAGTCTGCGAATAATGAAACTGAAAATTTGACTTTTCTGAGACTTAAGACTTGATTAAAGCCAGGGTCTCTCAATAATGTTGTTTGTGTCCCGATATATAGGACCTTTTGTAATGATCCTATTTTAAAAAGGGTGGGTAGGCTTTGGCGATTACGAAATCCAGAGGCCCTATTTCTGAATACGACACAAAAGCGAGAGTACTAGTAGAATGCTATTTAATTTTAAAAAATCGGACGAATCTAATTCAAATCAAATATGAATCTAGTATACTCTCGTTGTGTATTTACAAATAGGGCCCCTGGTATATCTAATTAAATCAAAATAAATTTGTGCTACTTCTTGCTGCACATGATTTACATGCATGGTAAATAAGGCCTGATAGGTCTTATGTATTTTTTGGTTATGATGGTAAACAAAAAAATTTATAAAATTATTATCTACTTTCCAGCATATATAGTTTTTGGTTTCATCCAAATCCAATTTCTTGAATTCCAAAATAGTTGGTAAACTGAAGTGCTTCTCTGGTAATACTGGAATATGTTGAATATGAGTTTAAATAATTTAGCATAGGCTGAACGAAACGGTTTTTTCCTATTTAACTCTAGCCAAAATAAATAGTGAAAGTTTAAAAACATACGCGCATTCTGACTTCTAAATAAAACAATCTTTTATTAACCAAATAAATGTACGTTAAAATTCGGTTTAAATATGAAATTAGAACTTGTGAAATGATATTTTGTCAAGTTTCTGAATGAGTTCGCCACTCAAATTCGTCTTGTCTGTCTAAATTGAGATCGAATGGTTAATGGTGTCTGTTTACACAATGGATAGAAAATTTAACCCTTAACGGTCCGGAAGTATTTCAAATTTACTTCCCACCAGGTCCAAGCTATTTTTCATACGAAGAGAAACTTGTGGTCTTATTGCCGGGTAGGCGTCCAGAATTCAAGAAGTTCGTCACAATGGACGCTCCGGTTGGTCGTGAGCCCGAAGATGCTTTTGTGTAAAAAAAATTATTGTTTATCAAAGTTAGGGGTTAAAATTTAAATATGTACATATTTTTAAATAAAATATTTTAAGAGAAAATAAAAGAATAAAATAAAAGATAATGTGGTAGAAACACAAATCTGTGCTTTAAACATTTTTAAATCAAATGAAGAAAAGTAAATATTTAACAAAATAAAATATAATCAACAAAACTTTGCAAAATAACCTGCAATGCGAACGTTCTGTTGAAAAATCAAAACAAGACTGAATTTGCATGCGAATAACACAAGTGCACGTTCAGAAAAACGGTAAAAGATAACAAAACAGAGATAACAAACAGAAACAAATTCACAGGTAGGTCATGGCACAATACTTAACGTGTAACTAGTAAATATAACAACAATAACCGTAATAAGAATAATAAAATGTTTATTGCCGCTATATATAGAGCATTGGACTAGTAAGTAAAAGTGTCATGCCGCTTATATGGCGGCATTGGTCCGTTAAGGGTACAAATGAACTTGGGTTTCAATTCTGCGAAATGGTTATTTATTTATTTATTCACAGAAATCTATTCTGGAGGCCTATTATGAAATTTTTTTGATTTCCGACCCGCCGCGAAAATTCGTATTATGAAATTTTTTAGCTTTCGTAAAATTCGAAAATCGAACAATCCGCCCTATTATGAACCAAGAAAAAAATCGAAATCGAATTTTACGAAAATCAAAATGTCAAAATTCGACGGCTCTATAGGTGACGAATATCGTATTTACGAAAACAATATGTATACTTTATTATTTTTTTATTAAACTAAAATACTTTAATTACTTTTTAAAATGTAAGTTACTCAATTATTTTATAAAAATTGACTAAATTGAATTGAGTTTAATTTATTACAATTAATTTGAAACTTTTTTATTTTTTTTTTAAACTAAAACCAACACAAAATAGCATCTTCATAGTCTTAAATTTTACGACCAAAAAAAAAAAGTTTCATAATAGGAATATTCGCGGCGGATCGAATTTACGATTTCGTATTTTGCGAAGGCGAAAAAAAATTCATAATAGCCCCCCTGTGATTAACATGTATGATTTCAGATTATTTAGTTTAAAACAAAAATAAATAAATTTAACCAAAAAACTTTAAACAAAAAAAAATATGAATCAAATTTTGATTTAACATTTAAAAATTTTAAAAAAATTTCTTCAGGATATTTTTGAAGTTGTCCTTTGATAAATTAAAATAGAATAGGTCGTCGATGATGAATGAATGTTTTAGGCATCCTATTAATGCGGTTGTTTTCTCCATAGTTTGTAGAATAGTGTTCTAGTGCTAAAAACTCATGGTTTCGAAATGTTCTGTATGGCACATGAATTGATATGTTTCCCAAGATGTAAGATGAATCATTGTGATCAAGCAAAACGTTACCAATAAAAGCCGCGCGAAAGAGTTGTCATCTATTTTCAAGCGTGCATATTTTGTTTAACCGTGCATCTTGTTGAGTATGGCAGTCACTTCTTTAACAAGAAAATCAGAAACTTCTTTGGAAATAGCACAAAGTTTGAATGTTTTTAAATTCACCTGTCCATCTGTTAACAATTCCAAACATGGCATTCGCTTTCGCAATACCAATTTCAATATGCCTATTGAAACTGGCATTTTCGACAAATGTAACACCTAAGTCTATAATCTCATTGACTCTTAGCAATACTTCGTTGTTGGCTTTGTATGAAGTGATTACCGGATTTATTTTACGATGGAAAAACATGATTTTGAATTTCTTAATATTTAAGTAAAGCGAGTTTCGATCTAACCATTCACTCGTATCTTGCATTCCATTAACAGTACGAAAAATTTTCACATCATCTGCAAATATGAGCACGTTTGAGTTTTTGATTATCTCGGTTATCCCATCTATGAAAACAATAAATATCCAAGGCCCGATGTGTGATCCTTGAGGGAACCCCAGACGTAACTTTAATAACGTTTGATTTTTCATTTCCCATTATTACAAATTGTCGCCGGTTTGATAGATAAGACTTGAACCAGTTTATGTCATCGAGTGAAAACCCAAATGCGAATAAACTCTGGAGTGTTTTTTGATGGCAGATAGAATCAAATGCTTTACTGAAATCCGTGTACGCTACATCAACTTTATGGTTTTTCTATCTCATTAATAATTTTACTGATGAATTCAACCAGTGTATCGATTTTGTCTCGAAATGTGTGAAACGAAATGAGTGTAACCGGAAAGATATAGTATAGTAACATTTGTGCTTGTGTTAGTTTCGTGCGTATGATTGTTTTTCTGCATATGCAAGTCAGGTGTCATTCTTTTTTTGTTTATTCATATTAACCCTTTGAGTGCCAACATGATTTCGGCTAGTGTATGATCCGACCGTGGCACGATGCATTGTTTTGGCGAAAGAGCATTTTTTTTCGCATTTGGGGCCATTTTATCGCAACTTCTTCCTTCAAACGCACTAATAACTCCATGTAATATTTGCTGATAATGGTTTTTCCTTTCTCAAGATAGTCGACGAATAAAATACCTTGTGCATGCTAAAATACGAAGCCCAACACTTATCAAGCCATCGCTTTGCTTGAAGGCAAAAACTAGCTCATAAAAAATGTTTAATCAACCCACGTAATTAATATTTTTACATTGTTTTGAAAATAACAAAACTAGCTTTACTAAAACAACGTTAACTTTCCAACTAATGTTCGGATTGTCCTAAAATTGTGAGACTGGAACTTATTGGCCGACGGATTGAGATTCTTTCTATTTAAGATCCATCCAAAATCAATTTTAGTATCTCGTTGTAGAATTTTCAAGCACCGTTCTCTGATATTAAAATTGTTTTAATTTCTGATTCGTCCCTGGATAATTCCAGATATCAAAAATATTGGTTTTCAAGTTCTTGGTTTTTAAAATATCGGGTTTCCGTAAAAAAAGAAAACTTGCTTTTTTGGTTTTTGTGAAATTTTGCGAAAATTCTATAAAATGGTTTTGTAACTGGAAAATAAACGAAATGAAAGATTACTTGGACGAGCGATACTAAGTCCCGTTGCATATTTCAGCTAAGCTAAGCGATGTGAGCTAAGTTCATCGCTCTTGGTTGTAAATAAAGTGTTTTAATGAGCTAAACTATGCGAGCTGTGTTTTCTGTTTTAAGCGATGCAAACTAATAGCGAATTCTTTTGCGTTTTTGATGTAAATCAAATTTCTGATAGTTAAAAAGAATAAGAAAAAAATTTGATGTGTTTTTATCGTAGTGTGCCTAAACCTGAAAGGAATGCCGAAAACAATAACAAAACATTTTGAAAAAAATTCAAATGACGCGTTTGACATATTTGACAATATTTACGATTGACGTATTATATGTACATATATAAATATGTGTATGTGGTAGTTAAAATGGAAGTAAAAATCTACATTTCTATTTTTTGATGTACATCAAATTTTTTTGCCATTTTTTCCGCTAAAAGAATGCGAAAATGTGATTTACATCAAAACATTTTGAACATCAAAATTTTGTGCCAGGTTTTTGTAAATAGAAAACGCCATAACTTATCTCGGGTTGTCTTTGGATTGCAAAAGTCAGCTATTACGCTCGCACATGCATTGGTATTAATTTTTCCCGCTTATGTGATTCTAATAATATTTCGGCAGACAAAGCATTTTACTTGTATTGAAATGCATATGTGAACGATATAATGGGACACATGCTCGATCAGCTAGCAATCAAGCAATATGCTAGCGCAAAACCTGGCTACTCAATCAATTTTACAACAATATAAAAATTTGCTGGATAGTTTTCTAAACCGCAAAGTTCACTGTGCAATCGCAAAAAAATAAAAAAATATAAAAAAAACTAAATTTAAATTCAATTTTGCTTGGTAAAATTGATTGAGTAGCCAGAATTTGCGCTAGCATAGTGCTTGCTTACTAGCTGATCGAGCATGTGCCCCAATAAGCTCAAATGTGCAGCGGAATGATCAGCGCGAGGTAAACTATGGCGAGCTAAACTAGGAGAAACAACCTTCCTCGCTTATCTTACCTGAAATGTGCAACGGGCCTAAGGTTGCAAAATAACTATTATTACAATAAAAAAAAACCTAATTATGTGCACACGCATAGGGTGTACTACAAAATTCCGGTTTTCAAAACCCCGGTTTTCTTTTCTTCTAGTGCTAAAGTCTTGATTTTGAAAAAAATATTTTTTAATTAATTCGGGCCGGCCGGACTAATAATATTTTAACATAAAAATAAGATACCTTGCCCAAAAATTTACTAGAAAAAACCAAGACTGCGAAGTCAGAGGGGGGAGTCGGAAGTTGGAAAAAACTGAAATCCCATTTTTTTGTCAAATTTCAAAAAACAGTGCCATATATTGACACCCGCTCTGTCCGAATGTCAAAATTCCACGTATCCAGTCAATGTTACATTTTGGTGAAGGAAAGTTTTATCAAGCAAATTCATATATTTGATAAAAAAAAAATTACGAAATATTCCGGAAAACAAATTGAAAAATTTATATTTCCAAAACCGAAGTTGACACATTTGGCCCTTCGACACGCGGCCCTTCGACACATTCGGCCCTTCGACACATTCAGCCGCTTTATCGAAAAATCATTTTTGAATCCCATTTTCTTCGCACGTATCGGATTTCAACAAATCTGTTAAGAAAGGACCAAATTCCATCCCTATTACCCATTTTCTAGAACTGTATCGCAAACTCATTTTTGAATTTTGTCAAAAAATCATTTGAGTCCCATTTTCCCACATATCAAATTTTAAAAATTCCGTGTTTTCCAAAAAATCGGGATTTTTTTATACAAAACCGGGATTTTATAAAAACCGGGATCAAACGATCTTTGATTGAAATGAACACAACTACGACTCACTATCGGTGTGCAAAACTCATGGGCCGACCCATCTTCCATGTCCAGTATAGGCTGGCATGGACCTATGCAATGCGCAGATGGTAACATAAATCGGCCGTATACCCCGTAGTCTTGGATTTGGCAGATGATGCGTAAAGTAAGACGGAAAAATAAACCATGTTTCGGCCCCAGAACAGATGGCATGATTTAAAAAAAAAACGTACGGGTATACACAGAATGAATAAACGATGTTAACGTTTTCTTTAGATTCATCTCTATACAACAGCTGTGCACTTCAGATGGGTGAACTTCATATACGTACATCTTTAGTTTTATGTCAACAATTTTCAATGTAATTCATTGAATTTTCAAATAAATAAACGAGTACGGGCTTATTCGATAATGAATTGGCAATTTTTGGCCAGAATAATAAACCGTGTATTCCAAACAGATATAAAAACTTGGAAAACATGCCATTATAATGTAAACACATTTTAATAGTATGCTGTAGATTCCAATCGTGTCCATTTGTAATAATTACTCATACCCCAATAGCGTTATTATTAATCCTTTATAAAGTTGAAATTATTTTACAGTAAACAAATCCCCATAAATTGTAGAAACTTTCTCGCCCCCATATTAACTATCCCAATTTGCTATCATATTGAATTAAAATATTATGAATATGTGTTTCAAATGTAAATTATGTGTTGTGTTTTGTTGATATTAGTTAACAGAGTTTTAAATAAAAAAAATATTGATAACACAAACTTAATGTTATACATGTTACATTTTTAAACAATGAATCATGGCCAGATACACATTTTAATATTGCAAGACAGAAAAAATTCCACTCGGCCGCAAGGTCGAGTTGTACAAGTTATATAGAAAACATCAACAAAACGATAAAAATGTTTATATTCACCACAAACTCGGGTGTAGTACATATAAATAATAAGCGTCATATTCAATTATATGGTATGGTTAGTGCTCTGTAAATTACCTTAGCCAACCAACGTGTAAGTGTATCGATTTTACATTAGCGATGATGATGACACACACATTGCGGCACTATTTTAATCAGCTGTAAACCAATATTGAACTTTTTGGATTTTGACTATAAAAATTATTAACGTCCGGTTTTAAAAATATTGATAACACTCAATATCTAAACAATGATTGTTTTAGCAATGGTTCAGCATTTTCATTCTATTGACGCTGATAATTTATAATAAATAACGTTTTGTAAATATTGTTACGAGTAAAATTGATTTGTATTCTTAATTGGTAATAAACCTATGCAAACTTTGTAGATTTGATTTTCGGCCTTGTGCTGATATGATTAAATTCATATTGTTGCGTTTAATCCATTGTAATGATTGTTGGTGAAAAGTGGATTAAAATTCTTCCTAGTTCGAACATCTCTTTATGGGATTATGGGTTCACATAAATTTTAAAACCAAAATTGGTTTTTAGAATTTCAGGTCATAGGAATGATAAATCAATTCCACTTTGCAAAATAATATATTAAATTTCCTTTCGTCTCGGAATCTGTTTAATGTGACGAGTTCCTGGACTTAATGCAATTGATTTGTGAATTATTCAAATTTTCATAAAACTTCACAAGTTGATCGAATTGTAATATATATGATCACCAAACTAAACTGCTGACTAGAGTTATAATGACCTCCCCGTTTGTTGAAAGTCTCCTCTGACTAAACAAAAAAAATTCGGGAAAAAGAAATTATTTATCTCCTTGATTTCAATTTCGGAGAAAAAATATCTTGTATATTATGTGCCTCTGGTAAGGAGCTGCTATTTGGATCTGCGTTAACACGTAATCTATCAAAATCTATTTTGGCCATTTAGAGTGCCCTTTAAGACCCTGATGGAAAAGGGGCTGGTTTTTATACTTGTCAGATTAGGAATTTTATAAGCAACTATACAAGGCGCAATCGGAACGTAAGCCAAGCTCTGTGGTAACCAGTGTTAAAATGGTTAATCCTTTTTGGTCGATTTGAACTTTATAGTCAAAACAACACGCTTATTAAATAAAATCCCTCATTCGACCAGACAAAATACCAGCCCACCTAAACCTTGGCGATTAGTTAAATGGTCATTACCCCACTCCGCTTACCAGAGGTTTTGACTCAGATTCCGATAGTCACTTGAGTAGCTTATTTGGGATCCGCTCGAAACGCGATATTTCAAAAAGTGATATTTCAAAACGCGATATGGTACAAAACGCGATATAGTACAGAATGTGCATCGCAAAGCGACCGGAGCGCAGCGATCCGCCTGATATAACTCGGTCCTATATTCCCGCTTCTATCGATTTTTAAATTTTTAAAATATCGCTTTTTGTTAATTAGCGTTTTAAATGGGACCTTATTATATTCCTTATATGATTAGCTAAAATATCAGCCCCCTAAGCACAGTCGCAAATTGCATTCCAACTTTCTTATATGAAGTTGAAAGCAACTTTTAGAGTACTGTTAGATGGCCATTAAGACTCCTTAGCAAAGATTTTAGTTTAAATTCTGATAATGATAAACTTTAATATCGCTTATTAAATTCCACATTCTATGGAGCAAAATAGCGGCCCCTTTTTCTTTAGAAGCTCAAATCTGCGTGAAACTGTTAATTGAGCATTCCGGGCTGTTGGTTGGCTTTAAATTTATTATTTATTTAAGGGTACAACAATAGCTAAGATTGTTAGCGCCAAGTTAAACATTCTGAATAATATTTAATTAAAATGTTGGTGATTTCTGGAGTTGTTTTGTCTTTTATATCTTCAGTTTGCGCTATGTTGAGGTATCATCTCATCTTAGGTTATTCTAGTGGAAAACAATAGCGTGTTTTTTATTAGCGCCCGATAGATGTATCGGAGATACATGTATCGGAGCAGCCAATTTTCTATGTCAAAACATATTTAGCGCGGTATTTTTGCATGTAATTTATTTTCATTCCACGTTTTAGTTAAAAATCGATAAACAAACATTTTGCTCTAACTATTTATCGGGAGCCGCTATCGCGAGCGCTATCCATTTCAATGGAAAATTTGATAAGGCCTTTATTTTGTAAACCCCCGAAACCAATAGAAATTTAATCTTACAATAAAAATTTAAAACGCAGCAAGATAAATTCCTGTTTTTGTAACGTCATGTATGCCAATTAGTTTATTTCAGGTGATAAATGTTTGTTTTATGGATTAAATGCATTTTCATTGTCATGGTATAGCGATACCAGTGAATAATAGCTGCAGTTTCAGTAGAAATTTCCGATTCGGCGCCGGATAGTGCTCGAATAATAAAACACGGCTAAAATGTTTAATTGTCAATTCGATATGACATGTTTCGCATTCTGGTGGCTAGCTAATAATTCTTAGCCATTTGAATTTTGTATGGAGGCATCCTCAATGCAAGTAGACACATGGCTTATAGTTGACTTTCGCGTACCCACAGCTGTTCATTGTGAACAGGACGCTTAACATTTGTTTGTTTCTCATCAAATACTGCCCCTACTGGTCAAAACGGGTTATTAAGGTTCTTATCACGTTTCACTGCGAGGTGCGGCAGTATTATCCCTTAACGGATCAATGCTGCCATATAAGAGGCACGGCACTCCAATGCCGCGTATATGTCGGCATTAAACATTTTACTATTTTTATTATTGGTATTGTGCCATGTCCTATCTGTGAATTTGTTTCTGCTTGTTATCTATGTTCTGTTATCTTTTATACCGTTTTTGTGTACTTGTGTTATTCGCATGCAAATTCAGTCTTGTTTTGATTTTTCAAGCGTGCGCGTTGCACGAGTTATTTTACACAGTTTAGTTTATTTCGCTTAAAATCGTAAAATATGGACGGAAATTCTAAAAAGAATAATACACGATGATAACAATTATTTCAATGATATTAGATAGTGAAGATGTGTTTGAATCCGGTATTTCTGTTGATGAAAATTAAAATCGGAGATGCATTACGGTTTTAGACTACAATGATAGCGACAATAGTAGTGATAGAGAAGTACTTCCTAGAAAGAGATGAATACCAAATGTAAGTTTGCAGTGAGGATGAAGAAAGTGAACATGATACTGCTGATGAGAATACCGAACATGGAAAGATATTTCTGAAGTTGATGGCATTCCACCTCGGATACCCTTCAATACTTTTTCAAAGGGCCCAGGTTGAATATGATAAACAATAAATTCTTTTACACAAAAGCATCTTTGGTCTCACGCCCAACCGGAGTGTCCATTGTGGAAAAATTCTGGATGGCTACCCGGCAATAAGGCCACAAGTCTCTCGTCACATGAAAAATAGCTTGAAGCTGGTGGGAAGTAAACTTGAAATACTTACGAACTGTTAAGGGGTATTTTCTTTGTATTGTTACAATAGTTTGTCCGAAAAAAAATTCTTATTAATCTGCAAAAAAAACATTAAAATCTGAAAGTTATTTGTATTTTAAATCAGTCAGTTCAAGTTCAATACTGATTATTATTTTTTTCTTTATGTTTTTGAAGTGTGTTAGCAAATCTTACAGTTCAGCTATATTAACATGTTAGCAATAAAAAATTTGCGTCGATATTAATGAGCTGAAAGAATCAGTAATTACAGTAAAATTGTTTTCGTTTCTTCCTCTAATATGAATTTATTTTATTTAATAAATTGTTTTTATTAATTAATCACAATTTGGCCTCCAAAGAACAAACATCTCACCATATGCTTGATAAAACCGATCTGCCCCTATTCTCAAGTTGAGGATTAATCGTTTGTGGTGCTTAATATTATGAACAGTTATATTATGGGGTTTGATCGCTTGTATTGTTTTTTCTGGTAATTCCAGGATTTGCATAATCGCGACCCGGAAGCCGATCTTGTGGATAACAATGGATACATACTTCATTTACAACGACGTGCTGTCCCTACAATGCTTTTACTATTGACTGCATTATTTGTCTTGGGTTTGGGAATTATTGGTGGTGTTTACATCTACCGAGAGTATGCACATGCCCGAATGCAACGAATTCGCTTTCATGGATTCTGCGGTGTGCCATACGATACCAGTTCCATTGATAATAAAGCATTGGTTCTAATGAATAGCAAATGGCGTGATGATGCAGACAATAATTATGTGGCTGAACCCAGTATTGATTTATTGAAGTAAGTAAATTGGTATGCATATTTTAATGGCTTATTAATTTAATTAAATATTTTAATTAGACAATTCTCAAATGATTTACAACAATTGAGAGACGAAATAAGCGACGATTATTTCAATGAAGAATTTGAACTAGATGATAATGAGGGTTACGAAAAGATTACCGTACCAGATTTCCGCGAAGGGCGACATGGACGGTTTATACATGATTTTAAACGAAACCAATCTTCAATCATCGATAAGGATAAGAATCGCTGTTTTGTTATGCCTTTAGATCGCGACACTGTTCTACCCCCATATTCGCTTTTTGATTTAATTCGTAAAATGTACAATGGATATTATGACATCGATACAGATATTGTGAAACAAGATTATCGAGTTATAACACCCGCTGTTTCAGACATGTCACAAATATCGGAACGCATAGCCAATGAATGCGAGGACATGAATATTTATATGCTAGAAAAATACATAACAGGCGTGTACAAACGATCGGTGGCCGCACTCCCGCAAGATGGTAAGTTTGCACAATTTTCAGGCAAAAATATTGTGCATATGGATATAGTAAATATTGATGAGTTGAATGAATACGAGAAATCGCTTGCCTAAATTAATTTTTAACAATTTCACTATATTATAAATACATATTATGTATTAAAACATAATTAAAATGATTATTTTTAATTTAAATAAATTTATTTTATATTTAATTTAGTTTTTTCCTAAACAAATGTTTCGTAGATCGTAAGTGCAACATATATAAGTATAAAATAAATAAATAAATGAAATTGGTACCGAAAATTTCCAATCGTAAAATTTCGTGTACCAAAAACACACTAATAAATAATTTATAAAAAAATTTAAATATAAAAAAAAAATTGTATTTTTTAGATATTTGTCATCAAAATAAATAAATATAATTAATAATTTTACTCTTGTTGGTTCTAAATACATAATACAAATTTATTAAAAAACAAAAATTAATTTTTATTTAAGTTTATAATTTCACAAAACTACATACACACAAATTCCTATTATTGATCAAATTAAGCAAACATAAAAGCAATTCACTCTAAATTATGAACAAAACCATGTATTTTTTTTAATTTCCAAACAATTTAATACTAAAATACATATCAAAAATATAAAACTTTATTGTACATGTTGAGTTTTATAATTTTTGTTAATTATTACTCGTAAAATAAATAAATAATAAATAAAAATTAAATGTTTGATTGATAATAGAGGAAACTTATATTACGTGAAAATAATAAAATACCTACCTAACATACAAAATAACTAAAAATACAAACAATTTGTGATATAATTTCCATTTATTAATTTTCATTAAAATTAAATTAATCATTTCATAAATTTAATAAAATAAAAAAATATAATTAACGTTTAAATATTAATAAACAAAAAAAAAAAATTATGACATTTTTGTTTTTCGTTTTAATTTTTAAATACTATTGTCCCAAAATTGCAGAAATAAATGAAATAATTATAGAAAATATTATATTTAAAATTAAAAAATGAAAATCACAGTTTTGTTATGAAATTGTATAATAAAAAAAAACAGAAAAATAAATAAAAATTTAAAAATTAGTTAAACAATATTTTTTTTTTTTTAAATGAATATTGAATTAATTGTGACTAAAATTGTCATTAGTTAAAACTGAACCCTGAAGGCTCAAAAGTAGGTGGAGTCTGATACAGCTGTACTGGGATGTGCTAACATCACCCTTTTCAATACTTTATCAAAGTTTATGTCTCGTATCTGTAGAATAAAATTTGTCTGTTTCAATTTTTATATCACCTTACCGCAGGCTGGAAATGAATATTTTGAATTCTATGAAATTTTTAAACGAAATTTGCGATGATTCGACTTAGACATCCTGAGGATACATCAGGCTTTCCATTGGTATATGTGGTATTTTATATAACAGCCTATTATGAAATCCTTTCGATTTCGTAAAATTCGATCCGCCGCAAAAATTCGTATTATTAAATTTTTTTGCTTTCGTAAAATTCAAAAATCGCAAAATCCTATTATGAACCAAAAAAAAATCGAAATCGAATTTTACGAAAATCAAATGTCAAAATTCGACTGCTCTATAAGTGACGTATATACTTATTTTATTAAAATCGCAGAGAGAACGTAAACCAAGAAAACCACGTCGATGTCGCTAGAAAAAACGCTGATTTAAAGAAATCGATAGAAAACTTAATGAAAATCAATGAACAGCTATTCAAAGAAGTCCAACAGCTTAAAGAAGAAATTACTGTAATCAAAAATGATAGTCAAACCAAAGAAAATACTATAGCTATCTACGAAACAGATGAAGATGAATTGGCATTTGAAACGAGTTTTATACGAAGGCAAATTAAAACAACTGTTTTGGCGTTCTTTCGAAAAAATTAAAAGCAGAATTTTCGCCTGAGGAACAATCAACACAGAGCGTCAGAAAACCACAACCCCAACGACCTAGTGAACGTATCACTGATTCCGAAAGAGAGGCCACTGCAACCACTTAATACATCCAACGTAATCAACCAAGGGGAAATGCACGAAAATCAAAAATACATAAAGAGATACCACCTCCACCCATCAACATACTTAATGTTAGTGAATACGAAACAATTAAAAAAAAATAGTGAAGCTAATTCCAAACGATAAATATAAAGTCACTGCACTGAATAATAACGTTTGGAAAGTGAATGCACTTGACCCAGAAACCTACAGAATGTTATCAAATGCAATCACCGCTCAAAACATCGAATGGTTTACCTATGAAAACAAAGCTGAGCAACCGATTAAAGTCATGGCCAGAGGGCTACATCATACATGCTCAAACGAAGAAATAATTGAGGAACTTAGGCAGAAAGGATCAAACAAGTAAGAGTTCTCAACCTAGGATGCAATCCTTCTCAAAACAAATACCTCTAAATAGCGCTAAAGTAAGAGAAAGCATAACATATGCACAAATGGCTTAGCAGAACCACAATATCAGGAACGCTCCGAGTCAGGAAACCCATGTCCTGCAAGAAATACTTCAGAATCTAAACACTATCTATTCACATTTGGCTGGGCAGGACCAAAGACTAGAATCTATGGGAGTTACTGAAAAAACAAGCACAGAGACTAGGAATACTGGAAAACACATCGATGAGCCAAGATAAAATAACGGACACGTCAAGTAAAACTAGAGAAGTTATTGACTACCTAGAATGAAGGTAGTCCATACAAACTTAACAAAAAAAAATAATGACACACTAATTAAGAATTGCTACCTGGAATGCAAATTGCCTAGCGCAACGCATTTCAAAATTAGAAGAATTTTTAAACACAAAAAAAAATTGATATATGATGCCTAATCTTAGAAAGCCATTTTAACAGATTCTCATGTGCCAAAATACGTGGGTACCAGTGCTATCAAGCTCTACATCCAGCAGAAAGAGTTAGAGGCGGGGCAGCAATCTTTATTAAGGATAATATAAAACACCACGAAGAATTAAAAATAGAAGAGGAAGCTATGCAAGTAGCTACTGTATCTATTGAAACCAAAAATAACAAGAACTATAGTATATCAGCAATCTACTGTCCACCCAGATATAACCCAAAAAAAGAAAACTACATCACACTTCGGAAATCGCTTGGCAATAATTTTATTATTGGAGGCGACTTTAACGCGAAACACATTCCTGGGGATCAAATAGAACTAGTCCCAAAGGAAGGGAGCTATTTGAAGCAGGCAGGACAGTAAAATGTGAGTTTCACTGCAGTAGAAAGCCAACCTACTGGCCTATGGACCCAAATAAAATTCCTGATTACCTGACGGAAGTACAAGATTCCTATTCAATTTTAAATAAGAATCGTACGAATCTGATTCAATTCAAATATGAATTTTGTATTTTCGTATCGTATTCAGGAATAGGGCAGCTAGATTTCTATATATCAAGAGGAATCTCCGAAAATTACTTAGCAGTTGAAAATGAAGAAGGGCTATCGTCAGACCATTCTCCAGTTTTAATGACAATAAGTCACACGGTACTAAGGAAAGCAAGCCCTCCAAGACTAACAAATAACAAAACAAACGGAATACTTTCGACAGCTAGTCGAAGAAAGCGTCAATCTACAGATGCAGATCTTGAACGCTTTCATGATAGAAGAAGAACTTTAAAACCTCATCGAAAGTGTACAAAAAGCGGCCTGGGAAAGTACTCCTGTGGCCTTATTCGGTCTTTCCCTGGGAATAGGGAATTGAGAAAAATATTTTCATAGCATTTTTGTCAAAATTATATTTTTTTGGCCTACTGAGGGAACAAGTTTGGTGTTAATATTTTCAAAACAAAGTTAAATGGGAAAATATTTTTCCCTATAAAATTTTTGTGGAACAAAAGTTTCCCAATTAACTTTGTTTTAAAAATTTTTGCACTAAACTTATTCCTTCAGTAGGCCAGAAAAATATAATTTTGACAAAAATGCTATGAAAATATTTTTCCCTATTCCCAGGAAAAGATCGAATAGGGCCGCTGATCATCAAGAAATATTACAAAAAAGTATATACCTACTATCCAGTTGAAGTGAGAGCGTTGGTTAACGAAAGAAGAAAAGCTCGTAAGACTTGGCAGAGAACTAGAGCCCCCGAAGACAAAACAATCCTAAACAACCTTGACTTATAAAGGAGATTAAGAATGAGTCAGTTGCAAGCTTCCTAAGTAATCTGACAGGTAAACCTCAACTATTCCCTGTGGAAAGCCACCAAAGGTTTAAAAATGCCTAAAATGCAAGTGCCACCCATTAGAATGGTTGATGGAATCGGGGCTCGCTCTATACAAGGCATTGTTATAGGCCCCGTATTATACCTGCTGTATACAAATGATCTACCAGACATAGAAGAAACTAAAATAGGAACGTTTGCTGATGACAGCTGTTATGACCACCGAGACTAGTATTCTTGAGTCCACAAGAAAACTACAAAATGCTGTTAATATAGTGAATAACTGGACAAAAAAATCGAGAATAACACTCAACGAATCGAAATCAACACATATCAACTTACAAATAGGAAATTAGAATATATTCCGATTAGATTGAATTCGCAACAAATTCCATATTCTGACAATGCTAAGTAGCTCGGCATAACGCTAGACTCTAAACTCAGGTGAAAAGCGCATGTTAAATAGAAAAGGCTAGAACTGAATTTAAAATTCAGAAAGATACACTGGCTTATTGGAAGAAACTCCGAACTTACAACCCACAACAAACCTCTGTTATATAAACAAATCCTAAAACCTATCTGGACGTATGTTATTCAGCTTTGGGGCTGCGCAAGGAAAACTACAGTGAAGGTCATTCAAACATTTCAAAATAAAGAACTACGTAGCATTGTGAATGCTCCTTGGTACATTAGAAATAACAATCTCCATCGAGACTTAGGCCCGTTGCACATTATACCGCTAAGCCAAGCTAAGCGATATGAGCTATGTTCATCGCTCTTGGTTGTAAATAAAGAGTTTTAATGGAACGATGCATACTTGACCTAAATTATGCGAGGGTTGTCTTTGGATTGCAAAATTATATTGTTTACATATTTATAACATATTGAAATTTGGTTGATATTTGAGTATTTTTGTTCCCGCCTATATGATTCGAATAATGTTTTGGCATCAGACACAGCATTTTATTTGTATTGAAATGTAGGTGTGTGCGCGATGTAAAGCGATGTAATTAGCTCAAACGTGCAGTGGAATGAGCTGTGCGAGCTAAGCTATGCTAATAGGAACTACGTTTCTCTCTCTTCTCAGCTAAGCTAAGCTAGCTGAAACGTGTAACGGGCCAACTGCGGAACCTACTGGATCGCACCAATGGACCGAAGCGCCTTAAAAGAACAAAGCCTTCTGAGCCGCTTAAATCAAAGGTTCCCTGAGCTGCTTAAATCAAAGGACTAGCAGAGCTGGGATGAATCGATAGGTTTCCGGATCATACGTTGGAAGGATATTTATTGGAAAGAAAAAAGTGCATAAATGGTATATAGTTTCATTAGAAGGTTACTGAATGCTGGTATACTAAATAGTTTCAAATTTAGTTTTCAATTCAAATTTTCAAACTAAACCTAAATCCATTCTACTAAAATTACAAAAAATTTGCTTCTGAAGAAATGGTGGCTATATTGTCCCATAATCAATCAGCTAGTTTTTTGCAAGCTTTTTAGTGTTTCCAATTTTTTTTTTCTTTAAGATCATCAATCATTATGATTCTAGTGGGATTTGATATCAAAACTCACGTAATCACAGAAATAAATTTTTTTAAACAATTTTTGCGGAAGAAATGATATTAGATGATCCCTTCATTTTAGTACTCGAGGCCAACCACTTGCACAATAACTTCCCGAAATGTTCGAACTATTATAGCAATTCAGTTTGATTCCAATAAATTATGCACCTCAGTGCAATAATCAGTTTCAAAATCTACTCAATATCGAAATAATTTTATTTCGATGAATTATAAACTCTCCGTAGTAAATTCCATTGCGGCCCAAAAAATGTGCGAAAACGAATTGTGCGAAGATACAATTCATCGAAAATATTCATAATAACTATATCCCCTAATTGTTGGCTCATATTTGGGCAGTTTCCCATGATTTTAGGCAAAAATGAAGTTTTGCGTAATTAGAAGATGGTTTCTTGTATACGGAAATGTATTGTTCAAGAGTATTCGTCGATTTTGGAGCATTAATTGACGAGAATATTCATAACGCAGCTCGTACTCAAGAAATCGGCAAGCGGCTCTGGATAGAGGAAGAATTTGTTCTGGATAGATTAAGCATTATTGCATAAATATGTTAAATAACATATATGTATATGTGAATAACCTGGAATTTACAGCATATTTTATTTTACAGGAATTCTAAAATATTCATAGGAAATCTTTACCTGTAAATACTGATGCTCAAAAGAAACTTTTAGATGAAAAATTTTATTTCGATGAATTGTGTTTTCGATGAATTGTAATTTACAAAATTGTTTTCACGCACATTTGGTTATTGTAAAATTGTATTGGTTGTACAAATGTATTGCCGACTTATTTAGATAGATGTCGTTATCACTGCTTGCATATTATTTTTTCGAGCAATACATGTTTTTTGGAGGTTAGATGTCAACCTTGAATAATTACTAGTGACATTTGTTCAAAGCGTAAACAACAATTATTTTCATATAATTGAAAATGTCGAATTTTGTGCCAAAAACCCAAAGAAGGGAAGTTTTACTTCATTATTTTTTGTTGAAGAAAAGTGGAGCGCAAACAAATCGTTTCATTGTGGAAGTTTACGGAGAATATGTTCCATCGAATACAACATGCAAAGAGTGGTTTGAACGATTCAATGTGATTTTGACGTAAGAGACAAAGAACGTGAAGGTGGAAATTTGAAGATACAGAATTGCTTGATGTGGACTCTTGTCAGACCGAAAAACAATTGGCAGAAGAGTTGAATATTACCCAACAATGTGTTTCGCAACGCATACATGCAAAGAGATTCGTCCAGATGCTGGGAAATTAAATGCCACACAAATTGAAAGAACGGGACACGGAACGTCGGAAAACCATGTGCGAATTGTAGTCTCAACGACAACAAGTTCAGGTGCAAGCCAAAATAATAACTGCCTTCCCCCTGGATGAATTTTGACCTTTGGAATCTTATCAAACAAACGCATAAAACTTTAAAAAGATTGAAGTCAAATGCTATGAAAAATTCTTCCTTATCAAATAAACTAGCCCTACTCAACAGACAAATTAAATCTGGAAAATACTTTGCAAAAATGAATTATTTTGCGAATAATTTTAGTCGACAATTTGTCAAAAAACGAAATTTGGAAGCCTATTAACCATAGGCGGCATGTTGTACCATCTCTTTTTTCGACTTTCGTCTTAGTTCATGTCTCAATTTACAGGAATCAATAAATTAACAATCAACTTCGCGTAGATAATTATGTGTTTTATATCACCATTTCAACCTCTTGATATAATTGTGCGCTTTCTCTCTTTTCTACATTTCGATAAACGTATCACGAAGAAATTATTTGATGATAAACCCGTTGCCGCACACTTGTAAATTGACGACCGTGCTCAGCAGAAAGAAAAAACACTTTTTTCAATTGTTTATGACTGCCTTATGAAATTGAGCGTCATTTATATGTTTGGAAAGTGAAAAATGTCACATTTTCTCACACTTTTTCCATAAAAACTCTCGACGGCCATAGCCGTCATTTGCTCATCACAACATTTTTTCTCTTCCCAGAGCAAATGACGGCTATAGCCGACATTTGCGCAAACGTGGTAGGACGGCTATAGCCGTCATTTGTATCTGTAGGCGGAAATATATCGAATCGTTAAACATGAAATATCAAAACAACAAAAAACAATTGATGAATGTTACATCTTTTTTTTTCTTCGATGTATTACTGAGTAATTAACAAATAAAAGCATTGCAGTACACTTCGTACGAATGATGTTCCTTTTTTTTATTAATGTAGAAAAGAAATAAAGTGATGTTTTACTCGTGCAAGCTGAGAACACATTAGAAAATGTGTGGTTTTCGAAGTGAAATAGGTTGCCATTTTGCTCGTGAAAATGAGACAAAAACTAAGTCGAATGTCAAAAATATTGATTGTACAACATGCCGCCCCTGGTTTATGAAAAGTGATATAGTAATTCTGATATACAAAAAACTATTTTTAATGCCATTGAGTATACCGATGCTGACAACTAGTACATAAATATTCCCACATCAACTTATAACCTTTCTACAGATATTAATAAATTTAGAACGATAATACCTTGTCCAAGCTCATTCTTTCTGTCCCCCAGTTTCTGATTCCGAAATATTAAATCATTAGAGATTAATGTAGGAAGGTATACAATTTCTCTAAACCAGCCCTTCATTCTCCTCCAAATCGACTTTAATTTCCAGTGTCCTCTTTTGGGTGAATATTTATGCTTTCCACTTCAAAGTAATAAAAACATGCATCACTTAATACCAGAGGTAAAAAATTCTAATTCAATTTTGTTAAACATTAAAAATTCATGTAATGCATATAATGTTTATGGTTCTAAATTCTAAAGACTTTTTATTACACGGCACATTTAAAATCGCGATTTCATTTATTGATATAATGATATTATGTAAATGTAATACATATTTGCAAAATTTTGTGTGTGTGTTTATGTAACACAGTTTTTATTGCGATATATCGCATTTTTACTGCTACCGCAGGGAATTCGTTGGAAAATATTAAGTTCACAGTTTATATATATCCTCGTAGTGCAGTCTTGTTTTTAATTCATAATGAATCTGAAGAAATTATTGTTCCTGCTACTAGTCCTAATTAGTCGTTCATTGCAATTTAATAAATCGCTAATTAATAATCGGATAAATAATAATTACGACATAAACGTTTGCACCGCATTTCACAATATATCATGCGTTCAATTTGTACAATTCACCAACGCTTCAGAATCCAACTTAATTCTAGCAAGCCTTCATAAATCCACTTGCGGTTTAGTGCTTTTACTCGATGGTCGTAACACACGAGTTCTTGACCAATTTAATTGTAATTTTTATTTAATTTTTATTGATTCAGCTTACGCCGTCACCGAACTGTTTACGTTAAAAATATTTAAACAATTTTCAAATATTTTATTAATTTTAAAAAATGTTTCTAATTGCGAAATTATTTCGTTGTTTAATGATCGCCTGCGTCACGATTTATTTAATCAGCCGTTAAATATAAAGCGGATCGACTATGAAGATTTGGTGCAGAGTAATTTTAAATTAGTGTCCGATTTATTTGAGCACCATAACGGTGACGTTGGTATATTCAATGAGGATGAATATATCGACCGCATTCTTAGAAATGACATGGATGAAGTTAGCATTCGAGTCAGTATATTCGAGAGTCGGCCATACGTAATTTATAGTCGGGAGAGTAATCAAATAAAGGACCAAATTGATGGATCGGAATTTCGTATCCTCAAGGAAATCACGAGAAATTGGAAAGTTGAATATACCTATCGTGACTTTACCAAGAATATTGTAGACCCGTGGAGCGTTTCACTAAATGATTTAGATCAAAATATTTCGGACGTAACGCTAGGCTCTGTATGGTTAACGGACGAACATTACCGATTATATGACACATCTGAGTTTCTAGATTTCCAATGTGTAACATTTTTAGTTCCGAAACCGTTGGCTTTGACTCAAGCCTCAATCATTTATTTACCATATCAACCTAGTGTTTGGGCCATATTCTATATAGTCATGGTTATTACATTAGTGTTTATAAAATCAATGTCCTGGTTTAACACGAAAATATATGAAAATGTATCAGGCGACAGGAAATTTGATAGTGCCGCCATGATCCTGTTAGAAATGACCAATATTATGACGTCGCATGGTCTAGCCACGTTTCCGAAGTGTCCAATTTTCAAAATTTTGTTTATTAGTTGGATTTTATTAAATTTTCTAATAGACGTTGGCTACGTGACTGGATACACGTCATTTCTAACCGTTCCGCGCTATTCAAAATCTATTGATACACTAAAAGATTTTTTTGAGCAAGGCTTACAATGGGGTGAATATAATGAAACATCATATAAAGATGAGATTTTGAGAACCGAACATCCCAATATTAATAATTTAATAAATTATTTTGTTGCCGAGGAGTCGGTTGAACATCGATATAAGTTACTCGCTACTCATAAATATTCCCGAATTGTAAAGGTAAATATATAATATCAAATTTTCACGTACGTGATAAAATATTTTGATTTTATTTAGATTATTCAAAACACTTTTGTAATTGGTACCACACAATTTGGGCCTTATATTACCGATGTGCAACCAATGAAAACTTGCCTATTTGAATATTACACAACCTTCGCATTTCCGAAATCGTCACCATTTAAAAAAATCTTCGACCGACAAATATTAAGGTAAATATTTTAAACAACCAACATTAAAAGAAATTATAAATTTGTTTAATTTCGTAGAATTCGGGAGGCTGGACTGTCTAAAGCATGGTTTTGTGATATGATATTTCGGTATACTGATGATAACATGACACGTGTTTTCGATCGTCATATTGAGTCGACCACCCAGACCGTATCTTTAACTGTGGCTCATTTAATAGGGGCCTTTTGTTTGTGGTGCGTTGGATTGTGTATTGCAGTTTTTGCGTTTATCGGCGAATTGTTAGTTATTAAAATAAAGCCTAAGTAGTATAAAGTAATATTGATCCAACATTGGCAAATGTTGACAAAATGAATTAAAATGTTTTAAAACTAATTTTAATTTTTGTAAATCCAATATGAAAATTTCTAAATACATATACTATGTATATAACTCTTCACTTAAATATATTATTTGTTAAAAATCAAACGCAATCTTTCAAAATCACATTTTCTTGCTTAAAAAAGTTGAACTGAAACTGCAACAACATTTCAAACAGCGTAAGTGTAGATGATAAGTAGCCGAAATCGGGTAATGAATTTTTTTTTTAAAAATTTCTTTGTCCGATTGTGTATCAATCAACTTTTCATCTAGCATTGCTGTCAAACTGGTTCAAACACTAAGGCCAGTCACCGAAGACTGACGGATTCTCCAACTGCGCATCTAGTACCGGCACGCGTCCTGTGCCGCAAACATCGCGTATCATCGACCAAATAAAACTAGATAACTCCACTGACGGTTTCAAGCGGCTGGAACATTTATTTATGCTTGATATAAAGCAAACACTACTGAATCACCTCGTCACAGATCTTCGAACCCAAATATATATCGATCATTGGATACACAGAAAATACAAAATTGAAGGGGAAGTTGGAGCGGGCCCATGGAAATAAGACCAAACTTCAGCATATAGTATATCTACCTTGAAAACGGAGGTTGAATATCTAAAGGAAAAGACAACATAAACATCCTAGTAACTCTTTTAGCCATTCAAAGTAGCTCGCAGAGTTTCATCGGATATGCTCCTCCAAATGAGCCACTTGAGCAATTCATCCACTTTCGGGTTGTTTGGTTTTAGTAGTTTCCGACCATTTCAATGCGTTCGGCTACTGAGTTAAGTTGCAGTCAAACAAATAAAAATTCTTGGATGATGTTCTGTGTAAGCGACCACAAATCCGTTCTGTTCACAAGCTTTTACACTGGTGACATTGATTCAAGCTGTGATGTTTCATACAGCCCGTTACCCAGCGTGTTCTGGTTAATGTGACTGTGTACAATCGTTTAAGCGGAAGTACGTATACTGTGGTCGGCTTGAATGTTCTTTTACAGGAATTTTAAAATAAATTTTAGTTGTGGAATAACTCTGGGTTTTTCTATGGATGAATCAAAAGAAGAACTAATGTTGAGCCGGTTGTTGTGCAAAATTTCTTTTGCTGTGTCTTTCAAGTTACCTCTTGTGCGGATGCCGGTGATGGTTTGCGTGTAAACTCGCATTGCTGTTTTTTATTTTGTATTATGCCTCAAGAAATTTGGTAATTACCTATCACTTGTTGTTGTTAGGTGACTGATGAATTGCGCTGCTTCTTTCTGTAAGTGTGACTATAAATGTGTCAGCTTCACTGTGACGGATGTTTTACTTAATTATCTATTGAATATGTCGTTAAATGTTTCCCCTCGTTCACATTCATCGTAAAAGAGTGGTATTTATACTTTTACAGTTTAATTTGTACTCTTCCAGCGTGGTTGTTTTATCGCCGTTAAATTGTTGCAATTTCATCATTGTGGTTTCTACTTTTTCTTGCAGTTAACCAAAATAAACTTTTTTGAAATAGTCAGAAGTTTGCTCGACTTCTTCTACTTCTACTCAGATCACCGTGTGTTGGTGCGTTATTTCCCGCATATCTTTGGTTGGCCAAATTTATTTGCCCTCGAAATGTTTCCTTGATATTATAGTTAGGCCCGTGAATCGAAAGAAGTTGAACAACGACACTAATTTATAAATAATAAGATTTGTGTATCTTTCCCGGTAAACCAGTAAGTCGATAATGTTCAAAATGTTAGTCGTATGACTGTGGTTGTTTCTAAAGTTATTAAAATGACTTCTGTGCCTTTTCATTGTATATCTATAAGGAACGCAAATGTACAGTGTGGGTTTTTAGTTTTAATATTAGAAATAAAACTGAAACGGAAGTCATTTCATGAAATTCTGACTTGGAAGTCAACTTTACAATAAGATTAAATAACTTTTTTAAGATGTCAGCTTGCAATTCAATAATTTGACATACAAAGAGTTACAAAGCTTTGGCTTGGGTGTTCGTTAAATGTCAATACTTGGTATTGGATTACAGAATATTGACATAATCGGCATATTATATTCGATGAACTCAAAAGTGATCTACAAAAATTTGGCCTAAAAACTCAATGAAACCTTCAATGAAAGCAGATACTACTGAAGGCAGATACAAATAAAATAATAACTAATCTAAACATTGGTGTTGGGGACAGTCATATGACAAAAATCGAAGTAAATTACGAGACACTGACATAGTCGCCTTCTCATTCAACGAACTCCAAAGTTAGTTTCATAAAATTGGGTTAGTGGATAGTAGTTGGATTGAACATTGAAGTTAAATTCAGAAAACTGTAAAAATATGCTGACATTCAGGGTCGGGAAAGTATCAAATTGTAGGCTTAAATGTTACTCCTAAAACACATACATACATAGTGAGATTTTCCATAAATTACTGATTTTGTGATATAATTCGCTAAATCGATAAGTTCTTGTTTTTTGTACTATAGGTACAAAGCAAGAGTTGATTTTTTGTAGTTTGGTCGTTGCAACTTGGTGAGTATAGACCTACTTTTATCAGTACGAAATCAAGCTAAAGCTACCGCCAAGAAGAGACCTAAGGATGTTATCATTTTTGTAAGAGTTTGTGTATCTTTTGGCATCAAGGCCGAGTGGCATCAAGGCATTTAAAGATTTTTGAACTTAGAAGTTAGTTTACTATTAACTTTGTCTAAAGTCAGACTTTGGAGTCAGAAGTATTATACACTTAAATGATTTAGTTTGGTTAAGCAGTTAATTGACATCAAAGTGATGCACTGGCGAAAGTCTGTTATACGAATGGAGCTGGCGTACTTTTAATATATCCTTATATCCCTTTTTCAACCAAAAAAAATAGCTCAATTAAAGTCCAAACCACACAAATCAAATTAAAGTCCAAACCACACAAAATTGCCGTACCCACACAATTGTGTTAGTAAAACACAAAATGATATATGGCGTGCCTGTATCATTTTCCGACTTGGTTCGCCGACAAATGGTATTTTGGTTTCGAATATCTCGGCGAATAAGTGGCTTGTCGTTTAACTGGTTTAGATAAAACTGATTGAGCATTGCCGTTTGTCATAACTGTTTTTTGGAACTCAAAATCATGCTAAGGAAAGTGAACCATGTTTTATTTATATAACAAAACCGTATTCTAACACTCATCAGCAAACACCACGATCTTACTATTAAAATTTATATTGAAGGGAGAATTTAGGTACAGAAACTTGTGGTATAAAATGACTAACATATTCTGTAGCTGTACCACATAGACAGTTTTAGTAAAAAAAATTTTGATTTAGATTAAAATGGTGTGCTAACTTTATTTATTCTTCTACATTTACTACATTAACTGCAATTGGCAACCGGTCTCCCCAATTACTAGAACGAGCACATTTATATGTCAGCTTCCCTTGCTTCGCAGCTGTAAATATAACTTCCTGTAACTGCCCCTCCTTTGTGCACATTCGACAAACCGTATGCTTTTTTCTATTCAATGATGGTCTTATAATTCTGGGCCAATTAGCCGTCTCATTATTAGTTGCCCGATTTCCTCGTGCTATTACCAAATATGAGTATAATTCCGATTTTTTCTCTAGATGCCGGGCAAACGACAGAGGATTATAGCTAATTTCAAAGTTACATGGTGTACCATCGCTTCGCGTGACCCGTGGACAAGGCATTTCATGAGGACATGGTGCAAAAATAAAAGCATCATTGGTTGACTCATGTTTTAAAATTAAATTTCGAGCCTCGTTAAGTAAATTAAACCCGGCGTTTGTGCCATTCTCTACTAAAATCATGTATTTGTCGCATTTATTCCACAAATTTAGAAGAATTTCGGTCCGATTCTTCAACGAGGGTAACTCAAATAATGAATATGATGATAAAATTAAGTCGTATTTTGGCCCGGTCGCCGGAAGAAACTGTCTGAAGTACATATTTTTTAATGATCTCTCTTTATTTTCGTCCCCATCACGCAATATCAACTCAGAAAAATCGTTCATCTCGCGCGATGAGTCGACTATAAAATATTCGAATATACAATTGGACCATGTATTAGAGGCGGCCCATGTACCGGTACCGATTCCGGCACCAAAATCCAAAAAACTTCGTGGCTTGAAGTCTGTATCACGTTTAGCGATCTCGTTAAATATTTTCATAAGTATTGCGTATTCTGGAGGTCCTCGCCTAATCGCGTACTGTAGACATTTATATTCATCGTATTCAACTGGTCGCCATCGATATAGTTTCTTGTTTAACAATCGATTAGTACGTTCTATTAGAATCCGTTTGCGCTCATGTAACGATTCTTCATCCAGTTTTTCTTTCATTGGCATTGAATCCTCCACCGATTTAAAAATCTCCTTCCGTTTTGCATAGAACTCGGATTCCTCGACTGGCGGATGTCTGCATAATAAATACCTATGCAATTTCTCTGCATCTGCCTCTAGAGTTTTGACCGGAAAATCTTTCACTAATTTTACAATGGAATTTTTGATATGGACCGGTAACGCAACGTCTGAACTTTTCGATATGCCGGGATGATGTTTTGGTTTGAGGGTTTCATTTTCAAGCTCCGTTTCTACGGCTTCATTAAGCTTAACTTTTAATTTATTTAGCGTGCAATACTAGAAAATAGTAGAATCATTTGTAATATTATTAAACATTTATGATTTGCTTATTACTTACATTATATTTTAATAAATTAGCGCTTCGAAACACATTTCGATTAATTAATTTCATTTTCGACTGTCAAAATTTGTATGTATGCACGGTATTAACAGAGACATCTAACGAAAATGTAATACAAACTCATAAAAATGTAAATAAATATGAATATATCCATCTCTTTTTAGATCATATGGTTTTGAAGTTTATTTGTGTTTTTAATGGTTTTTAAAATATTAAATTGACAAATCATGCTCCTATTTACATTTTCGAAAATAAATTAAAATTTTAATTAACACATGGAATAAAATTAAATGTTCCATTCGATTAAGCTATATATTTTGTTAAAATGTTTAGTTGCAGTAGAGTTTTGCCCAAGAAAATAATTTTTTCAAGTAAGTTGATTTATCTGAATCTTTAGCTAAGACTACAAATTTATTTGTTTATATGTACATAATAGGTAATAAAGTATGTGGACGTGCAAAACACTTTAGTACCATAAAATTATCAGATAAAGAAATTTTCCTACAAAATACGTGTCGTGATTTTGCCCGAAATGTATTGGCCCCAATTGCAAGCGATTTAGATAAAAGCGCCCTGTATGTAGTACTAGCACTGTCCTTAAGATTTTAATTCATTTATGTTGTTTTATCATTTAAGATATCCTAAGAATATTCTAGAAAAATTATTCAAATTAGGTTTTATGGGCATATGTGCCGAGTCGAAGCACAATGGAAGTGGCTTGAGTACGCTTGCTTTGTCGTTGGCTGTTGAAGAGCTTGCGAAGGGTTGTGCAAGCACCGGAGCTCTTGTATCGATACATAATGCTTTATTTGTAAATTTATTACAAAGGAAAGGTAGTCCAAGTCAAAAGCAAACGTTTTTGAATTCATCCACCCGTGATAACGTAGGTGTGTTCGCCCTAAGCGAAACTGGTAAGTTTCGAAGAAGAGACTATGCAGTACCAATATTCTTTATTTGAAAATAATTAATTTCAGTTGCTGGTTCAGATGTAAGTGCTATGCAAACGACTGCAAAATCGGACGGTGATTACTGGATTCTTAATGGTAAAAAATCGTGGGTAACCTCTGCTTATGAAGGGAAGTATGGTATTATTTTTGCTACAGTTGATCGGAATTTAAAGCACAAGGGGATCACTGCGTTTATAGTTCCATTAAACTTGTCTGGAGTATCGTTAGGACGGCGAGAAGACAAAATGGGGATTCGTGCCACTTCCACCTGTGATATAATACTAGACAACGTTCGCATACATTCCGATAACGTCATTGGTGAAGTTGGTGGTGGTTTCCGTTTGGCCATGGAACAACTAGATGAAGGACGAATAGGGATTTCATCGCAAGCTTTGGGCATTGCACAAGCTGCACTAGAAACCGCTCTACAATATGCTAGTCAAAGGATTGCGTTCGATAAACCAATTCTTAATATGCATACAGTACAGCTTCGATTGGCCGAGATGGAACTAAAAATTGAATCCGCCCGTTTAATAATCAGAAATGCGGCTGCCCTAAGAGATTCGGGCGAAAACTCAACGAAATGGTGTTCATTAGCTAAAATTGCGGCAAGTGAGTGTGCTAATTTTGTAACAAATAATTGTATTCATATACTAGGTGGGATGGGTGTTGTGACCACGTTGCCTGCCGAACGGTATTATCGTGATGCCAAAATTTCTGAAATTATGGGCGGTATAACAGATGTACAAAAAATTATTGTCGCAAATCAATTGATTAAGGAGTATGGTTATAAAGTATAATTAAGTTAAAGAGTTTGTACTGTACATATGTGGTTTAGGGACAATTAATAAATTTTATTATTTTTTTAAATTGCTTTTTATTGCTCTGACTGCCACCTCTAGTCCGAAATCCAAAGGTTATTGAAAAAAGTTCAATGTAAATTTGCACAACAATAACTTTTTTTAAGGTTAGATCATATGCTGACGAAGAAGAGGAAATGTGAAATTCTTGCTAACAAAAAATAATAATTGTGATTTACCTTTCACCAAATTAGTTCTATGAGAAATTTGTTAAGATTAGTTAATTCAATAGTTTTGTGTCGTAAGCATTATTTTAGTAAAAGCAAAAATTATCAAGATCTTATTGTTCGTATCGTAGTAAATCACAGTAGTAGTAGTAGTAGTTTTCCGAGTGGTAAGCAGAAGTGGGGCACAAACAAATTACATCGAAAGGTTAAATTACAATCATTGTCTCTCAAAGAAATGGCTGATCCGAAAATTGAAGTTGAATTGGCACCACTACGTGAAAAAGTCAAGGAACAGGTTAGTTCAATACTTGTTTAATCATTTATCGATTTATTACTGAAAATATATGAAATTCTGCAGGGCGATTTAGTTAGAAAATTAAAAGGAGATGGAGCACCTGAAATCGATGTCAAAAAGGCTGTGGCCGAATTAAAATTACGCAAAAAGGTGCTAGAAGATCGAGAATTGGTGTTAGCCTCGCCGGCCAACTCCTTTGATCGGGCTAAAATGGAAGATTTGTTAAAACGACGATTTTTCTACGACCAGAGTTTTGCTATATATGGTGGTATCACGGGACAATATGATTTTGGTCCAATGGGATGTGCTTTAAAGTCGAATATGCTCAATACGTGGAGACAATTTTTTGTTCTTGAAGAACAAATGTTAGAAGTTGACTGTTCCATTCTAACACCCGAACCAGTATTAAAGTATAATTACTGATTAGTCAGCATTTTAATTAAAACTTTAAACTAATCCACTTTTAAAAATTTTTAGAGCTTCCGGACACGTCGATCGTTTTGCTGATCTTATGACAAAAGATATAAAAACGGGTGAATGCTTCCGCCTCGATCATTTAATAAAAAATCATTTAGAAAAAATTGCATCGGAGAAGACAGCCACACCCGAACTAAAGCATGAATGCACTGATATCGTTGTTAAGCTCGATGGCATGACAAAAGATGAGATGGCCGCGATTATGATCAAATTCAATATGAAATCACCAATTACTGGAAACGATTTAACCGAACCTATCGAATTTAATCTCATGTTCGGCACTCAAATCGGACCAACTGGATTGGTGAAAGGATTTTTGCGTCCTGAAACTGCCCAAGGCATTTTCGTAAATTTCAAACGTTTACTTGAATTCAATCAAGGGCGATTGCCATTTGCTGCCGCTCAGATCGGTAATGCATTTCGTAATGAAATTTCTCCACGTTCGGGATTGATTCGCGTCCGAGAATTTACAATGGCCGAGATTGAACATTTCTGTGATCCAGGTCTTAAAGATCATCCCAAATTTGAAAGCGTAAAAGATACTAAAATGACTTTGTACTCTGCATGTAACCAGATGGATGGGAAAAGTGCGGTAGAAATGACTATAGGAGAGGCTGTGTCGACTGGTCTAGTTGCGAACGAAACTCTTGGTTATTTTATGTCCAGAATTCAAGCTTATCTTCATAAGGTCGGTATATTACCCGAACGGTTACGATTCAGACAACACATGGGCAACGAAATGGCTCATTACGCGTGTGATTGTTGGGACGCAGAATGTTTAACTTCGTACGGTTGGATCGAGTGTGTCGGCTGTGCTGATCGCTCAGCATATGATTTAACGCAGCACACAAATGCCACAGGGGTAAAATTAGTAGCAGAAAAGAAATTGCCAGCACCAAAAACTATTGAAGTAACTGAAGCCGTTCCAAATAAACCTGTAATTGGGAAAGCTTTTAAGAAGGAAGCTAAAGCTATCGCCGATCTACTTGCCAAGCTAAGCTTAAGTGATTTAGATCAGCTAAGTAAATCATTAAGCGAAAATGCGGAATGTCAGCTTAATTTGGGAGGAAACCCAATAACTCTAAATAAGGATATGGTTTCGGTTAAGACCAGCTCAAAAACCGTGCACGTTGAAGAAATTGTCCCTAGCGTTATTGAACCATCGTTTGGTATTGGTCGTATTATGTACTCGTTACTTGAGCATAGCTTCCGAATGCGTGACGGAGACGAGGCACGAAACTACTTCTCACTACCACCTATTGTGGCCCCGATTAAATGCTCTGTACTTCCATTGAGTAATAATCAGGATTTTGTACCATTCATCAGAAAAATATCATCTGCACTCACAAGCGTTGATGTTTCGCACAAAGTAGACGATTCGAGTGGATCGATTGGCCGTCGTTATGCCCGTACGGATGAAATTGCGATTCCATATGGTATTACAATTGATTTTGATACGCTTAAGGAGCCTCATAGTGTGACCTTACGTGAGCGTGATTCAATGGAACAAGTTCGAATCCCAGTTGACGATTTAGCAAAAACGATTCATGACTTGGCATTTAGTAAAACAACGTGGCCTCAAGTTCAAAGTAAATATCCAAAATTTGAGCAGCAGGAAGCATCTAAATAGATTTAATATGTTGATTACTTTTGTATCTATTAAATTATTTGCATAAATGTGCTTAAAATGAAAGTTTTAATTAACAGCAAAATTTGCTCATTTTATTTTATTTCAATCGTAAAACCTTGAATATTTATACCAACCGTGGCTGTCACAACAAAACAGAAACAGAAAAAAATGTCAATGGATCCCGATTTGGATATAAAAATCAAAAAAAGTAATAAAATGACTAATTTTTAACAAAACGCGTGGTTTAATTTCTTATTTTGTTTTGTAGCAACCGAAAAAATATCAGAAAATATGCATATAGTAGCTAATGAACCGTCATTGGCTTTCTATCGCATACAAGAACATGTACGGAAAGTGTTGCCTCTGATCGTCGAAAGACGTTCGGAAGTGCTTCAGCTGCAACAGGATCTTCAAGGAAAATGTTATGATATGGAATATGCAATTGGGTAGGTACATATTTACAATGGTCGCAAAATATTTAAATACAAATTCGTGTTTTTTTCGTGCGCAGAGCTGTAAAATCGATTGAATCGTCAGAGAAGAACTTCAAGAACATCCAGGAATTATTAAAAAATGCCATATTCTTAAAACAACAGTTAAAATATGAAGAAACACGCCGAACAAAAAAGGACCAAAGCAATAATTCTGTATATAAACGACTATCAGCTCATATAACACTGGATCTGCCTGATTTGTCTGAACTATCGGGTGTTGTACGCGAGACAACGAACCGTGTCGAGCACATGATGACTCAGGCGCGACATTCAACCATATACAATGGCAATGAATTGCAAAGATCCCATACAACATTACATTAAAATAAAACGAAAATAGCTTCAAAATAATTTTTATTCTACGATTTTTATTTTATGTGAATCGTCGATTGTATCCAAGCGCTTTTCTTTGTTGCCTTGTCCAGTAGATACCGAACCCGATCATCACTAACAACAGCAAAATACAGGAAAGAATAATAGTGATATAACTTGGACCCTGTTTTAAATCAAGTTTTATATTGAAACCAGCAATATCCACACGATCATCATCTTCGAATGTTCGAAGTTGGGCGAGCATCTCGGCTGATTCGGCATGGCAGAATATATCTCCACGTCGATAGAATTTTACGAATCGTTTGTTAGCAAATAGTTTCGGTTGGTTGCATCTAAGATTAAATTTATATTATTATTGTTAAACATGATGTAAAATATATAAAAAAAATGTTCTTTACATACCGAAGCTCACGTAATAAATACTGATGCGTTTTATTTTTATACAGCTGTTCCACAATTCGGTCAAGCATCCATTTTGCCGAGCATTCACAATCGAATGGGTTCCCTTGCAAGTTGATTCCTTTTTCAATGGCCGACCAATCAGTTAAATTCTCTGGCAACGAACTCAATTTATTATAACTCAAATCTAATTTACATAAATTTACATGTTCCAAAGCGTTCGGATCGATCTCGCTTAAGTATGGACAATTCGACATCTCGAGTTCCAAGCACGTTATATTACCGCTTGAATGAGCCCCGGTCTCTTCGATATTCTTAAATGTTTCGTAGTCGATCGATTTAATCAATGGCATATGATTCAGAGTCAGCCGTCGTAATTTAATCCGATCCGCAAAACGAATAGTTGGAATTGGATTATGATCCAAAATTAGGGTATCCAAGACTGGTGTTCGTTCAGCCATTCCTTGGGGTACAGCAGTTAAATCGTTATATGATAAATCTAGAATTTCTAAATTTGCAAATTTAATATTTGGTAGGGCCGCCAACGAATTACGTGATAAATTAAAAATTTTCAATTGATCAAAGTTATCGCCCGCAAACGATTTTAAATCGTTCGACTGGACGTATAGCTCGGTCAAGTTTTCTGGAATATTTTCTATGTTCCAATTCTTAATTTTATTATCGTTTAAATGAAGCACTTTGATTCCGCTGGCATTTGTAAAACCACCAATTTCCGTTAAATTGTTGAACGACAAATCAATTGATTTAATTCGATGAAGTGTTGAAAATGAATTACTGTCGACATTTGTTATTAAATTTCCTCGTAAGATTAACGTTTGCAAATGGATTAAATTGTCGAATTGGCTGGTGATTACGGTTAGTTTGTTGTACGACAAATCGAGATATTTTAGTTGGGAGGATTTTTCGTTGTTATTCAAGTTTTTGTCCAGGCTTTCTATGAAGTTGACTTTATTGTGGTGAACGTGTAAATTTTCAACATTTCGAATGGCTTTAAAAAACTGAAATTAAACAAAATTATGAATTATTTTAGATTTCAATTTTAATGTTAGATTTTTACTGATAAAAAATAAAAATTGTAAAATAGTAAAATATTTTTTCTGTTCTTTTTAATTCGCTAACTCAAAGTGTTTTTATGAAATTTATAAGGTAAATATTAACACATATATGTCAACTCATCAAGTAGGTTTAAAAACTTACGACACAAAACCAAGTGATGAATTATGATATGATCTCCGTGATTATAACAAAACTACAATCTTGACTCGAAAATGGGTCAAGTTGTGGATTATCTGATGGTTTTTTAAATATGATTTTTTTTATATTTCTAATATAGGTGCAAGAATTTGTAATTGCAAAATTGGTAGGTAAGTGTGAACATTGAACAATTTTGATGTGTCATTTTAAACGATACGCATACGTCGAACGTCATCAATATTCATGTGCAATATGCATACATAATGCATATCATCTCATCATTCATCATACAAAGCCAAACAGATGCAAATTATAATTATTATGTATACAATGCCATGATACAATAAATTTCTCTTTATCAGATAAACTCACTAGAAATATACTGTCGCTAGTAAACGAATTGTGGTGTATATTTTTTCATTTTCGTTTGTTTTGTGCAGCATATCCACACTAGGGTAACTTTAATCTGGTATTTTTTTCGTTTCTTTCCCCTTTACCAATAAAATTGGTTTCATCTGCGCCGCAATTTTTTGATTTTATTGGTAAAGGGGAAAGAAACGAAAAATATGCCAGATTAAAGTTACCCTAGTATGCCATCATCAGCCTATGAATATTATACAAGAAGATAATTATTTTAGGTCACCGTTTTAGTTCATTTTTTGAACGTTTCATGGTGGTTTTATCTATAAGAAGAGAAAATTATTGTATCATGCCTAATGCCTTCTATACTACTGGCCTTTTACTACTCTCATTTTTCGCACATGACGTCAATTTAAGTCTATACCGAGACTGCGCAATAATAATTTTAGGATATTTACACTAACAAAGCAACTAGAGAAAGCAACAACAACGTCGACTTAGCGTGTCGTCATCATTTGGTGTAAGCGGCCAGTAGTTTAGAAGGCATTGATACACCACACATACAGAACAGAATTAAACATTAACAACAAATTTATAAGCGAGGCCGTGCCGTGGCCCGTGGTGGACGGCAACATTTTCATTTCATTTGCCCGACTCAACCCAATTCCCAGTCCCAAGCCCAACAAAAACTACAAGCCGCATACTTACACCAAATGATGACATGCTATCGCTATCGTCGACGTTTTTGCTACTTTCTCCAGTTGTTTTGCAAGTGTAAATATCAACATTATTAAATGGTGGCTCTCTCGGTTTAGACATAAAGTAACGTCATGTGCGAAAAATGAGAGCAGTAAGAGACCTGTAGTTTTGTAGTTTAGGAGGCATTGAACCACAACCAACCCGCCCAATCGTTGTGCAGCTTGTGTTTGTGTTTGAGCTCGTAAAGTTGTGCGCTTGTGTTTGTGTAGTTGAATTATTGGTTTGTCATGGGACGGGCCGCGAGCGAGTGGCGAGGCGATGGCGGGCCAATAGGCAAAGTATATAGAGATAGGTGAATACCGTCACAATAAATTGCGATGGCGAACTCCCATGGCTCAAAGTATACAGAATACCAAGGTACCATCTAGGGCCATGGGCGTGTGCAATTTATTTTGACTAAACTAACTAACTATAAAAATATAATATACTAATAAATATTCTATAAAATTTAAAACAGTATGCCAGTCCCAACCAGGTGAATCAAGATTATTTTGGGTAAAAATAAAAATAGACTTCAAACATGATTAAAATCAAAACGTCATTTAACCACATTCAAAAATTTATTATTAAACAAGACCGCCACTATATTGGGTCAAATCCCCCGTTTTCGAATCGAAATTCGAAAAAAATCGATTGGCGGTATGTTATATCATTTTCGAATCGCGATAAATGATAAAGTTTCATCATTTAAAACCAAAGTAATAATTAATATAGCTAAGTATTGCATACTAAAGATTAAAGTCGAAAATGATACAACATGCCGAACATACCGCCCCAGATCGCCACCAGATATTTCACATAATGTTTCTGTAAGAGACTTGTGGATGACAGGTCAATGTGCTGATTGAAAGGCAATGCTTCAGTTGAAGTTCAATCAACAATTCAATCTGGAAAGATGTTGAATGCATATTAGTGCACAGTACACTCGTGAGCAAAATTAACGCATATTTTTTTTTTGTAATAAAAAAAATCCCGCTGGTCAGTTTTAATACTACTAGTGTATAAAAATATACATTTATATTTCTATCAAAAACCACCTGGAATAAAGTCTACTGCAATATAATTTTTCAAAAATGCTTAATCAAGAGTGCATGTTGTTTGAAATTCAACTCAACGATCGGCTTTTGTACCATTGCATATGAATTGTTTGTAAATGCAGTTCCACTGGTTCTTGTAAAGGATTGTGTTCTAAAGTAAACAACTAATATAAGATCCATTGTAATAAGGCACCTTTTCATGAGCTGAAGGCGGTTAAAGTCGTCACATTGTATCAAGAACGATATACTCAAATATAAATTGCACGAAAATTAGGAATGAACCAGCTAAAAAATGAGTTGCTTTGTGCCGGTTAAGTGAATATTAGTGCCAGTACAATTAGACGAAGATTAAAAGAAGTGAACCTAACTTTAAAATGGCAGGTAAAATTTCCACAGCTTCTTCCTCGTCACAAATCCAGCCGTTTAGAATTTGCTCATGCTCATGCAAATTGTGGAACTGATCAATTGGACACTTGTCTCTTTTCAGATGAGACCAGAATCCAGTTATGGAAACCAAATGGACGTAATCTTGAATAAAGAAGAGTATTAGGAGAACGCTACGCACCATGTAGTTTTGGGGTGGCATCAGTTGGGAGGGCGGGATCTGGTGAAGATTCTTTTGACGATGAATGCTGACTGGTATGTTCACAACCTTCTTGGCGTGGGCTTTATAGGTTATGACAGCGGAATTGGGTTATCGTAATTTTGATCCGATCACCATTTATGAAGACCATCAGTCATGCATAAAAATTGCCGAAGAGCCGAGTGATCATAAGCGCATGAAGCACATAGATGCTAAACATAACTTTATTCTAGAAGTAATTGGAGATGGAAAAATAATTCTAAAATATATTCCATCAAGTCTACGCAGGTAGCCGATATCACGACGAAGAGTTTGAATTGCAAACAGTTTATCGTCTTAAGAAAAGAGTTCGGATTGTTAGATTGAGGAGGGCTGTTTGACTAAGGTAATTCACAATCTAACAAATCACGGTATATAGGGAACTAGTTGTATTTGGTTTTTATGTTTCTTGTGTTTTTCTTTTTTTGTTTTATATAATTAGATCGCTTTGGACTGTACAAAGAAACACAAGTGTATTACAAAATATTGAAATATAATTATCATATAAGGCAGCGTGTTTTATTTAATTATACCTTTACGTCACAAAGTACTTATGTAAGTACTTTGTGTTTACGTGTTAAACAAAAAACAGTCACTGTCAACGAATTCATAAAAATGCAAATCAGGTAAAGGTAAAACGCCTACAGAATCCCAAAATTTACTTAATCCAGTTAAAATATCTTCAGCAGAAAATGCAATGTTTAGTAGCCTGTAAAAGATAAAACTCGCTTTTTCACACGCATTACAAAAATAAAAACTATGCTTGGCTTAATTAATCAATTTATCAGTTTGGTTTCTTAAAAACATAAACAGACTAAAACCCAATTCTAAACCATGTCTTCTAAACTATTCAACTAAAATACGAATAAAAGGGCAGGCTCTCAATTTAAATAGCTCGATCTGATGAAACCAAATCTCTTTAGTCTTACGTGAGCCTAACCTACTCCTCCCCAGGTAAGCCAGCATGTCTTATCCAGCAGATACGGATGCTGTCTAGGATGCAAAGAACCAATCGCATTTATTAATCTCGAAACAAAATGATTATAAAATCGTCTCTGACGGGGCCAAATCCCTTCACGAGTAAACAAAGTAAAGTACACGATAGAAACGAAACATGGGCGATGTTAGCATTTTTAACATATTCCGATGATTGAACCAAACAAAATGCACAATAGATTAAGTATATTATCAATTCGATTGGCAATACGATAAATTGCATTATCTCGCGGCGCACTAAACCTTATCAAGTTAATTATTTCACAAGACATAAAGCTTACCTATACGGATAAAATTAATTAAACTTACCTCGGATGATAATTTTGTAATGCTATTATAACTTAAATCTAGCTCGTAAAGAAATTCCAAATGGGATACACAATGTGGCTGCAATTCTGATATTGAAGTATTTGATAAACTCAAATATTTTAATTTCTTATTACTTTCAAACCATTCTGAAAAATGTAAACATAAAAGGTTTGTTAACTCTGACTACCAATTACTTTTATATAGGAATATATTTAGTATATATGAGTAATAATTAAAACAACATATTTTCGTTCGACCGATAAGAAACAGTCGCCGCCTTTTTCACAGCTGCTTATGCTTTACTGCATTACTTACCTTCTACACCAAATAATTTATTGTCGCTTAGGGTAATTTCTTCAAGATTTGGAAAATTTAAAAATGGGTTTTTATGCACATTTCGAATCGAATTATTCCTTAGATCGAGTCCAACCACATCTGGACTACCTGAAATTCTTTAAAAGAAAAAAAAATAGTTATTGCCGCATTTTTTGATTGGTGCGAATATCTATCTACATTAATAATCTTAACACGTTCACGACCACACGACGCATATGTGCATCGTGCGGTTTATACATGGAAATTTTGTTCTAAAAAACTAGCGGCTCGTTTATGCGTCATACTATTAATAACGTCACAAACCTCACAAAACACATAAATAAATCATTTATTCTACCATTAGGCTTCAATTAGCTCATTTCGTGTAAATTTATTATCTAATTTGTGTCCACTCCAGGCTAGGGTAGCAGCTCGGTCGTGAACGTGCTATTGTGTAGTGTAGTTTACATGCGTCATTGCAAAACATAAAATATTATCTTTATCAGTGTTTTTTCAAGTTTTCAGATTTTACTTACTGCGGCAAATAATATTTATTTAAATTATTAAATCGTGCAAAGTATTTCATATTCTGATTATTATTTGGCCAGATTAGCTCTTTGAGATCAATCGCTGTATCCAAATTCTTCTTCTTATGGCCATCACATTTTATCACCGTTAAATTAATATTCACTTCGCTTTCGAGAAACTGTTTACCACACTTACATGTTGTACATAAGTTATTGCCGTTAATTGTATTAATTGTAACAGCAAATATTACTAATATTAGACCGTATTTATTCATTTGCGGGATTTAATTAGAAAGTCACATTAGTAGAGTGCAAACCATAAACTAAAACTGTGGCGAAGAGGGCCTTACTCAATCAAATTAAATTGAACATATTTGTTATCTTATCTACACGGGTGCCTTTATTTTTTGTGATAAGAGAAAATTCGAATTAATTATTAATGATTTTTTTAAATCAAGGTACAATCGAGTTTGCGTCATACTGTTTGTATCGTGTTTCCGAAAAGTAATTTGATTTGTTGATGTAAGAACGAAACTGGCAAATAGCAGATAATATAAAATCTACTCTAAACCAAATTTCTTACATACGTTTTACGTGCATAATTCATTTACATTTTTCAGATGCTTAGCGTATCAAGCCAATCAAATTGTTAATGAAATACTTCAATTGTATCTCTTATCAAACATTAATAATTATGTATTTAACACAAACCGTGATTTACGGAAAAATTTTGATTTATGTTGCTATGTTTAAAATCATTAAATAATCAAATTGAGCGTAAATTAGGTCATGATTTCGTTTATCAAAACTATCGGCGTTGGTTATTTGAATAACGATCAAATTTTAAACTTGCTCGCTATTCAAGGTTGCATCATTCAGCAAATGATTTAAATCTCCGGTAACTTCATACTGAATGTTAGTATCTATCTGTCAGAAACTCAAAACAAATAGCGATTGTAAACATACGGCATTTAACCTATAAATAGCACAGTGAAACAATTTTATTAAATTAATAGTACAATTAATTAATAACATGTCGGACGACGAGGAATTAGTTTACGCCAAGAAGCCACGTACAATTCATTATGGTTCATTGGAAGAAATGGAACGGGCGAAACTTTTGGCCGCCTCCATGAAACAGGATGACAGTGATGATGATACAGAACTTACAAAGAAGGAATTAGGCCAGATACACATCTCGAATGAATATTTTGATTTGGAAAATGAAATGTAAGTACTTATTTAAATGGTGGGTGGTTTTTATTCATTCATTATTTTGTAAAACAGATCGAAAGACAAGGCGGCACTCTTGGAGGAATTTGAGCGTCGTAAGAAAGCCCGACAAATTAATGTAAGTACCGATGACGCGGAGGTCAAAAAGAATCTTCGCCAATTAAACGAACCAATATGCTTGTTTGGAGAAGGGCCAGCGGAGCGAAGAAATCGTTTAAGAGAACTATTAAGTTCGTAAGTATCAAACTTCTGTTGCAATTAAAGATCATAACTGACAAAATCCTTCCTTTACTTTATTTAAATAGTTTAGGTGAAAATGCCATAACAAAAAAAATTGCTGAGGAAGAAGAGCGAAAACAACTACAAAAAGATCAAGAAACAACTTGGTACCATGAGGGACCCGAATCGCTACGCACAGCCCGATTTTGGATAGCGAATTACTCACTGCCTAGAGCAAAATTTCGATTGCAACAAGCTAAAGATATGGCAGATCTTCCAAGTGCAACAAAGGCGGGTCGAACCGTTGAACTACAAAAGAAAATACAATCACTCGCACCATTGTGTAGTCAAGTCGGCGATGCTCGACCCGTCAGCAATTGCAATTTTAATTATGATTCAACCTTGTTGCTAACCGCTAGTTGGTCTGGAATGTGTAAACTATGGTCTGTACCAGATTGCAAATTAATTCAAACATTGCGGGGCCATCCGTGCAACGCAGGTGGTGTAGCTTTTCGAGGAAAAATTCCGATTGATAACACCGTCGAAGCCGCTATGGCTACATGTGCGGCCGATGGAAGTGTTAAACTATGGGCATTTGGTAGTGAAGAGTGTGTGGCTGATATAACGGGACATATTCCGCATCGCGTTGCGAAATTAGCATTTCATCCATCAGGCCGATTTTTAGGCACAGCCTGCTACGACTCTTCTTGGCGATTGTGGGATTTGGAACAAAAACAAGAGGTTCTGCATCAGGAAGGTCATGCAAAATCGGTGCATTGTATTGCATTTCAAATAGATGGAAGTGTTTGTGTCACGGGGTGTGTATTTATTGACTAAACAATAAAAGGATTTCGGCTTATCTCCGTTTTATATTACAGAGGCCTTGACGCGTTTGGACGGGTTTGGGATTTACGAACAGGTCGTTGTATTATGTTTTTGGATGGTCATCTAGGATCGATCTATGGAGTAGATTTTTCTCCAAACGGGTATCATATAGCAACTGCAAGCCAGGATAATTCTTGTAAAATATGGGATTTGCGTCGAAGGCAGCACGTTTACTCAATTCCGGCCCACACCAATATCAATTCGGACGTAAAGTATGAGAGAGATGGTGGAAATTTCTTAGTCACAGCCAGCTATGATGGAACAGCAAAGGTAATAAAATTCATACTTTTTAAACTTACAATTTTTTTTTTTTTTATTAATAAATGTAAATTAGTTAGTACCCAGACATTCAGCAAAGAGGGCAGATGATAAATTATCTAGTATTGATGTCCGTTTCTTCTTTTTAGGTTCCTTAGATGGAGAATCACCCAATTCAGTCAGACTTTCTTCTGCTTTTCGTTTTTTCGATTTATTTTTAATGTTACCGACATCCTGCTCTTTTTCGTTCGGGTTTGGTGGTTCCGTTTTGGCATGGCACAAAAGTTCCGAAAACGAATCGTTAAAAGATTTCCGTTGTTTTACATGTTTACTCTTAGTTTTTGACGTATCAGAATCAGATAGCTTCTCTTCTTTTACAGCATTACAAACACTTGCTATAAGTTCGTCAACGTGTTTCTTTTTCTTAGTTTTCTTGAACTTGACATTTGTCGTGTCAATTTCACACGTTATCTCCTTTTTTACAGCACTACAGACACTAGATATTAGATTGTCGATGCTACTGGGGTCATTAGGTTTCCTCTTTTTGGGAGTTTTGGTAGGGGACTCCGTTTTTTTAGCTATCTTTGCTGCCGATAACTTAGAAGTAGTGTTCAGGCTAGTACTTGAACCCTTCTTTGAATTTTTTACTTCCTTCGGCATATTAAGCTCGTTAATTAAATCACTAAAACTATTTTCAAATGCGGAAGATATATCTGTTGAATTAGATGATGACTCCGAAGAGGTACGTTCTCGTTTTATGAACGGGGATGGTGATCGAAATTTATTTTCGCTTAAATTAAAGGAAACAGACTTTTTATCCCGTGTCCTTAATGTGGTATCCGCATCTGAAACGCTCTCATCTAAGAACTTCGTTATTTTCATATTTTTTTTATCCTCATTGATCTCCGTGCTAATCCCACTATCTGTGTTTTCATTTTCATTGTCCGAATCATCAATTTTTTTCTTATTACTCTTCCCACTCGTTATAAGTATACCTTCAATGTAAGGTAGACTGTTCTGCAAATCAAATTTTTTCACGGTAAATTTTATTTCTGTATTCTTTATATCTTCCTGATGCCCGTCCGTAAGTCGAATTGAGACATTGAACACCCGATATATGATTACCCCAATATGCGTTTTAGTGACATGATTCACCTCTCCCGTAATAGTAGCCCCAATTTTTGGTTTGAACACATAGAAATCGGCGTTTATATCAATATGTAATTCAGGGCTGTCATTGTATATGGGCCATTGTGTACTCAATACTTTAATATTTTTCACGTCTAATACAATCCCATTTACCTGTTCATCGAAAAATCCAATCATCTTTTTGTTAATGATGTCGAGAAGGGTGTTCTTAAAATCTGCCATACCGTACGGTGGAAAACGTATATGCCTTGTATTATTCACTTTCTGAATGCATGATGTACTATCGTTCACATAATTTTCTAATTCTTTTTTAGTGAATTTAATGTAATTTAATATTTTTCTTCCTTTTTCTTTCATTTTTTATTAATTTAACACTTTTGACAGAAACAGCACATGCTATGTATTTCGTTTATTGTGTTGCCTGATGAATATTTTTGTTTTATATATTCTTTTTATTGTAGGTTTGGTCGAATAAAACATGGCAACCGTTAAAAACACTACAAGGCCACGATGGCAAAGTAATGAGCGTGGATATATCACCTAATTCGCAATACATTGCTACTACATCATACGATAGAACATTTAAATTATGGTCATCAGAACTAGTTTAAAGTGAATTGTTTTCAATATACATAATTTTCTACATACTGTACAAATGTTTTTTATTTCGACTTTCGATGAAATAAAACGCTAGTAGGCATAGCTAGAAGGTAAGTAATGTTGCTTTCGCAAATCCGCTTAGCTTAGCTAAGAAATTTGAAAACAACAACTTTTGGCTTTAATTTTTAATGCGTTTTAATTTTTCTGTGTTGGTTCATTTTATTAATATTTATTTTAGTTTTTTTTTATTTTATCAAATAGAACAAATTAAATTCGGTATTTTGCTATCAAATAAGAAATGCCAAATTTTACTACAAGTTAATTTTTCGAAAAAAAATAGAAAAAATAACGCCTTGCGGTAAACACTATAACCATAAATTGGTTTTATTTCCCCTAATCCTAGAATTTTTTTTCTTAACATTAAAGACAATCGGCTTTAATACAATGCAATTGTTGTTGTAATCTTTTGAAAGCAACACAGCTTAGTTTCTCATTTTGGAAAAGCAAAATATTCTGCAATACTATCAATTGAAAATTATATTACGGGTTATTGGTAAGAATTAATTTATTATTAAATTATGCATTCGACATTTCTTTAAACCTCTAAATCACTATAACTTTTTACGAACATTACTGCTCTCTACAGTCAGAAAAGAAACTAGACAAATTTGATGACGTATCAAGCAATGCAATAGTGGCTGGTAGTCCAGCGGCCAAATTCCGTTTCGGTGGTAAATTTACCATTATGGTTTTTATTAGTCGAAAATATGCAATTGGTATAAAAACCCAGAAAAGCGATTCCTGTTAAATGACAGAAAATAAAACCCATAACTAATGTCAAAAAACACCATAAGAATTTTTTTCATGAGAATTGGTTGGTTTTGTTTTTTCCAATTAAAAAAATATTATTTTGATAGCGGTAACATCAAGATTTATTTTATATTAAGTATATATTGAAACATAAGTGGATCTAAAGATGCCAAATCACTTACAGCAGCCCTAATCCTACAAAATTTCTACAAAACATTAAATATTCCGACCACTTATCAAAAATTTCAGCTGGACACGGATCATCCGTTTCCTTGTATAATTTGACAACGATAGTAATTCCCTTTACATAGAGATTCAATGGCATCGTTAATTTCGTGTATCGCTGAGATATTAGACCGCGCATTATTTACTACATATCCCTTTTCGATGCACTGGTAGTCGTACGCTTTATAGGTGGTTCTCCAAAATCCATACGGTGAAACGACGACGTGGTATTCAGTCAACTACTTCCTTTCGATTTTAGTTAGGATTTACGATTATAATTCACCCATAATTTGTGGTAGCAGAATATTTCCGATTGTATTCGATACGGAACTTTTTACATTTTTTACTGAAAATAGAATTAAGTTAAAATTCAATTAATTTTGTAATTTATTTTGAATATTTCTTACAATCATTTTGTAGTATATTATATATACATATTTATATTTTATGTATTTTGATATGTTTGCTCATCGCAAGAAAAACAATTTCTGTCAAAATATAGCCCAATAAAACCAAAAAACGTAATTTATTAAATGTTTCCCAGGTTAAAACCCATTTGTTGAACCGGAATCGAAAATTTTATGGTAATGGTAAATGACTGGTCGAAAAAAAACCATTACCATTTCCCATTACCATTTATCATTAAACCGGAATTTTGGTGCAGGGGCGGAATTTTGTAACATCACAATTTTCGATAATTTATCGAAATTTATGTCTCGATTCTCTAAAATAAAATGGAATACATCACCAAATAATTGTTTTACGATACTTCAACAAAATTAGAGAAAGAGATAATTGTCACATTTATTCTAGTAGGTTGTGATAGCAACAGAAAAGATATAATTTATAAATGAAACAGACGCCAATTTCAGTTTAGGAAAAAGAGACATGCATTTCGATAAAGTATCGAAAATGTGATGTTAGAAAATCTCGCCCAGGAGCATTCTCTCGTAGCTTTAAAAATTTTGCTGTTTGACGTCATTTTATTTCGATGGTTCCAATCTATGACTACAGATGGCAGGATAATCAAATAAATGAAATGATTTTCGATGAAATAACACGCTGTAGCACAGACAATCCGCCGTTCCATACTTTGATTCTTCAAAGGAAAATTGGAAATTTGTAATTCTTTCATTTGTATTTTTTTTATTCTACTGATTCTCACGCTACTACAAAGATAAAAAGATTTCAAGGCCATTTTGTTTATTGTTACTACTCGAATCCACCATTCTACCCTTTGGTTCTTTCGTCGTTTCCTTCCCCTCCACCTACAAACTGTTGTTTGATTCTTTGCGAAGGGGAAGGAAACGAGGAAAGAATGAAAGTATGGAAAGTCGGAATAAATCAAAAACAAATAATTTTACACACAGCCATATATAAACAATGGAACGCGCAAAGAAATCAAATGTGAACGTAGATAGATTTTTAAAAGTGATGGAATCATGACGAAAGAATCAAATGGCGGAGAATTAAAGGAGATTTTTCCTTTGACTACAAGCTTTTTTGCCAATCATATTGCTCCAAAATGGCGATTTTTTCTTCTGCATATTCCTTTTTCAACCAAAAAAAAAACAAAATGGCTTTATTAAAGTCCAAATTATACAAATGTGTGAGTAAAAAATCATAGTATGTAATGGCGTTTTTGATAAAAAATTTCGCTTCTTTTGTAGTACAACCAACACAATTGTGTGTATGTATATGTATTATAGTGTTTTCTTTTTTGGGCGAAATAAGTTTGAAAGGAAAACATAAATGCGTAAGTTGGTTCAAAACACATACAAAAATAAATATTTGACATGGTACTTTTGCCGTACCCACACAATTGTGTTAGCGGGCAGCTAATTGCATATTTTCATAAGAGATGATTGGTCGAAAAAAATGTTGATGCTGTAGTTTCTCTGTACAAACAAAAAAAACACTCCATGTGATAAAATAGTTCAATGAGCAAACGAAAAGCTTTTCAAATAAACTTAAATATTTGACATTCAACGGCTACATAAAAGTGAAACCAAAAACCTTTAAAGTTAAAATTTTTTTAAATAAATTACGTACTCTATTTTAATATGTAATCTGTTTTATTTGATTTATCTATATTGTTCGCAGAATATTTATGTTTTCTAAAAAAGTAACTCGAACTTATCTAGGCCGTGGGCGAGGACGAGATGCACGAGATTTCCCGAAAAGGCATACTAAGAAAATTGAAAATATCATTAATTTGGACAGTACGGACGAATTATCCTTCCCAATAGACCCATTCGATAAGTTAACTTCAAAAGATGTGTAAGTAACTAATTGAGAGATTGAATTATTTTTTTTTAAATTTACCATCGCTTTAGGGCCCAAAGAGTTCAGCTCAAAGAGGTTGAGAAAATACATGCCTCATTCAATATGGATAGTAGTGTTGAAATTTCTCAGTCTGAAATAAATGATCGTTCATCAACACCGTTACGAAAATCCATAATTAATAAGACGCCACAGGATTTAAATTATAGTAACTTATTTTTGAGTCCAGCACAGGATGTGACTTCAGTTTACACAAGATTTCTCCCATCTGAGGCATCGATCAGTTCAGTACTTGTTTCCACACCAGCAGTTAATAAACCAGTTAGTGCAATATATCAAAGTGGTACTTTCTCCACGCCAGTGGTAAATTCTAAATCTAAACATTTACGAAATATTGGAAAGTTGTCTCTAAAGAAGCAGGCGAAAAACGTTATGTTCCAAGAGCACATTTATGCAATATCGGATGATAATTCAAATCGAGAATCTCCTAAATCAAAGAGTAAACGACGCATAACTCGAAAACGAACTAAATCTGCCAATGAAAATACGGCTCCGTTGCGCAAATCGGCCCGAAATTTAAATCGACAATCTGCTGAAATAGTAGGAGAAACGCTAGTTTCATTAAATCCAAATGAAAACTACGGTAAATTAGTTTTAGCGAGTGGTAAATGGAGAAAATCGTTATCAGCTTGGAAGCGGAAAACGCAAGAAAAACGTATGTAATTTAAAATTCGTCTATTAATGTATCTGTTAACTATTCTCAATTATTTACAGAACTAAGTAGTTTTAGTCAGCGCCCAACAAAATCACTAGGGTGTCGAATGAGTATGAAAATTCATGGTGTGCCGCAAGATGTTCTCCAAACCGTAGTCGACCAGTTAGAAATATCGTTAAGCGAACGTAAGTACTTATATATATTTAACTTTACGTTACATAGATGTCAGTAGTTCTAGGCCGGTTTTACATAACATAAAAGCCCAAATCAACGAATGTATACTCTTCCATACACCAGTTAAACTTTATACATTTTTTTCTCATCAAAATTTTGTATTTCATTTTTTGAGCTTGGCTTGGGTTCTCGTCAGCAAAAAAAAATTAATTTAAAGTAACTAAAAGTGATTTTAATTAATTATTTGGTTTATTATTTTTTTTTATTTTATTTAGTTATTATTAGTAACTAAACATATATAAATAAAATTATATATTTGATAAAATATATAGTGTGAATAAGTGTGAACATTAATTAAAACCAAATATAATCGAGAAAAGTAAAACAAAAACAGTTATATTTCCACAATACACAAAGGGACTTCTCTATTAAAAAAATCAGTGACGCTTCGCTGACGTTATTTCGTGATTTTTTAACCTTACTTTTAATTGGAATAAATTAAACGAAAATAATTAAAGTGTGTGATTGTTATTTATATTTTATTTAATAAAATTTGTGTGCATAACAGAAAATATATAAACGACTTTTAAAAATTAAGTTTTCGTGGTGAAAGTTTTCTCCATTTTCTTTTTTAATTAATTTTTCATTTAATTTTTTTTTAATTGAAAAAAAAATATAAAAAACATTTATTGTTTTTCTTTAATTAACTTTTATAACTAAAGTTGTATGCATCTTAACTTGTTTGAAAAAGGTAATTATATTAAATTCTTTTACTTAAAATAAATAAAGTGGTGTACCAAGAGATTTTAACATTGTAAATCATAATCGGAAGTAAATTTTGTATGATGAATTACTACACAAAAAATTGTTAAAATGAAATAAAGAAAACTGGTTTTTACATTACATATAGAATTAAAATACATATTAAGACGAAGTTCTTTATTCCAAGATAAATCGCGTCAAGAAAAAATACATAAAATAAAAATTCTTTGCTAGTATAATGGCGTTTTACTCACTACCACAATCAATAATATTACGTTTGTATATTTTTTTTTTTTGTATAATCTCTCATGTCATATAAATTAATGCATTTCTTAGAAATTTTGCATGAGTAATTACTAATATCAGTTTGTAAGTTCCTGTTAACATTTTTGTGTAATTATCTACTAATGCACGTTTAAAAATCACATGTGCTGGTATCCTTCACCGCCATTTTCTTTTTTGTTTATACAACACGAACGTGTCCTTTTAATATTTTTTTGTAACGGGAGTTCAATTTCATTGTAAATATTTACAGTAACTAAAACCTATAATATTTTGATGTGATAATATAATCAACAATTTTTTTTCTGCAATATACAGTTTTGTTGTTGCGCTTTATAAAATTTGCTCGCCTTCAATATTCTTTTATTTCCGTATTCATTATCAATGCTGTCGAAGTAAAATATTTTGTAAATTACAAGGTATATGAATTTTTGGTTGATAAAAATATGATACCTACTGTTGGTTTAGGAAATTTGTAAGTCTATTGAAATATTGTAAAAATTTCGTTTCTACTTTTAACAAGCAAAAGAAGTTATTTGCAATTGGTCGAGTCAAAATGGGTGCATTAAAATTTTATCTTTATTTCACATTGTCTTAACCGCTAGCTGAACCATGTTGGGATACGATTTTAACAACGGCTTTCCTCGTTGCACACTTGAACTATGTTTTTTAGCAAAGTGAGCTATGTTTTCAAATTACGGGCTTTCGGTTTACTTTGCAAATCATAAATATGTGAAACCGAATTCGTGACGCTTAGCCACTCGCAAGCCTCGATTTATTTCTTTATTTAAACCTGTGGGATAGAAACATAGCTCACATCACTCATTTTCATCTTCGCTCACATCAACTCCAAAGCGAAAAAAAACATTTAAATATATTGCTTTACAGATTGGGCTGACCTTGAAATTTACCTACAATGTTTCTCTAATTTGAGTTTTTGAAACCTAAACAAGAAGCTGTAAAATTAAAACAGCTCACATCAGTTAAAAACATAGCTCAAGTGCGCAACGGGCCAGAAGAGAATTACGTAAATGAGAACGATTTTTATATTTTTCATGTATGATATCATGAATTTACTCTTTATTTATAGCAGCAAAAAACTGTTAGAAAAAAGCGTATATATTTTAATTAAGGAAAATCTAAAGAAATAGTTTACTAATTCCGGTCCACATTACAGCCTGTTTCCATTTGTATCTTTTGTTGTTTCAAGTGAATAAAGTTTTACTATAGTTGTTTTAATACATTTTGTGTGATTGGGCTTCTTTTAATCAATTTTTCTGGAAAAAAATTGTTGTGTTCAAATCGACAGACCGAACTACAACCTATGCTTGAAACACTCGTGCGGAATTTTCGCATGCGATTACACACGCAAAACGTAAGTAAACCACATATGCGTTGTTTACATGCGTTTTTGACGAACGTTTGTTGAAAATTTTGACATAACGCAATGTTTGTTTCATTGTGGAAATAAATGTTTAAAATGAATTTACCTATCCAATAAAACAAAGTTTTTTTTTTTATAATAATAATTAAAATAATATATTATGTAGTAGTAATAATGTGGACCAGACAAGACACTGCTGCTGCTGTGTATTTTTTTTAGAAATAGAGCCAACTTGCGAAATAACGCATTCTAAGCGAAATGCATTGTGTTTTATTTCATATAAAGTAGTGGATTCTAAATTCTCCGCATGTGGAAATTCGCAAGTCTGTTTGCAGCACTAAGGACTAGACACACCAAGCGTGGCGCGTCAATTTCCAAATAATTCATACTACTCGACGCGCGTATTTATACGTTCACACCAAGAGCGACGCAGCGATTTTTTTTGTTTTGATTAATTTTGGACTGGAATATTAATTTTTATTATTAAGTGCGTTCTCATCTGACATTGCTTTGTAATTATTAGCGATCGATTTCTTTGATAGTACACATTCAAAATAGTTTCGTATCGAACCATACATATATATTTTTATACACGCACATAAAAAAAATTACGAAGAGATTTGCAATCAAAAGTAGTCGGGCATACAAGTTTTTGCTTTGCAAATTTTACATTTACAAAACGAAATTGAAAATTCCGCAAAAAAGGGAAATTTCCACCCTGCAGTAAACACAGCAACTTGTTTATATTTTAAAAATAAACATTATTTTGTAATGTCAAAATGTTATGCTAATAAATGGTGGGATGATTTTTGCAAAAGTTGATCTAAATTGACAAAAATTTTCTGAATTGATCCAAATTGACCGTAAACCAAACTGCAGTTTAGGAAATACATATACATATTCTGACTATTTAAAGAATTAACAAATAAGTGATTCGATGTACATATTAGAATGGTAAACGATCAAGACCGGTATTTTATATGCTTTTTTGCATTCCACTTGGAATTTACCGGAACACCATAGTAGTTTTGTACGCATTGGTGTGCGAGTTTTGTTTTGTTTTGTATTTCTGACGTCATTTGTGAATTTATTACATTTCGCCATACCATTTAAATTAATAGTGTGGTGTTAACTTCCAAATCACAATTCCTTAGTTAATCCACTTTAGAATTTATTAAACTGTTTCTTCACAATATTATTTCCATAAGTAACACAAAGAAATATAGATAAATGTATAATTAAACTGGGAAATATTAAATTTATTAAAAAACATTAATAAAATTTATTTAATTAAAGTTTTATCTAAATACATATAAATGAAAAATTCACAAAAACATGCAATCGCAACTATTTCCTTATCATCTGTCATTTATCTGCTCGCGAGCAGTAGAAAAATTGACATAATGCAACCACATGTGTTTTTTCAAACGATAAGGCACATTTATAAAATCGAGTCAATATTTTGGCGAACCTTCATAATTTGGCACACACACAAAGATAGAAAATGTAATGCGATTGCATACCCGAATCTCCTTATTACAATAATATCAGTATTTCCGTGCTAATTAAATTCGAAAATTTGTAGCCAGTATTTCGAAACATACAACAACACATTTTAAATTAATTTACTACAATATTTATTCAAAAAGTAGTTTTAATAAAATAAACTATAAAAATGGGTTCAATTTATTTCCTTAACACTAAAAAGTCGTGAAGTTCGATCAATCGTTGAAAATCGATCTATTGAAGTATCAATAATTTTAGGTTATGTTCGGCGCGATGGGCTCACTTTTTGGCCGCTTGGACGCAATTTTATTCGATGCAATTTCGTAAAAGTGTAATAACGATTATTACAATTTTTTAATAAGGTCAAAAATACTTCAGTATTCGGACAGGAATCGTGTTTGTCACATATTGAATTAAGTTTTAGTCATGAGAAAGGTGTCCGCGCGTTATGTGCTTTTTAGTTATTTATTTACAATAAAAATTTGATAGCAACCGCATATCCCTTTTAAAGCAATAAGATCATTAAAAAGCGTGGTGTGGAAAGCCTTATAACTCATGTTACCACGGACGATTGATACACCCAAAATTGATACACCCAAAATTAATCCACCCATTAAAAAGATTTAATTAAATTAGAAGTCTCAAAAATTCGTAGATCGACATTCGTGGGTTCTGTATACCTATTTTTTTTTATTTTCCTAAACCAGCATGACCATTAAGTTAGTGATGATTTTTTTCTACAAATGAACAAAAATGTTCTATCTAGTTCATAATTATGTCAAATAAATGTTTAAAGCGAATACGTGATTGCTAAAATATACAAATATTATTAGGTATTGATAACGAGAAAAAGTAGCGGTCGCAAGATTGATCCTCGGGGAATGCCTCACGGCTTTTACTTGGCTTTGTATTAATTTGTTTGCTTGTAAGAAATAATCTGTAAGCGTTGCGCTTTTTATCAATGTTGAAGGACAGACGTTTTTTCTCCTTCCGCTATATGAGAAAATTCTTAGGCATTGACTCATTTTTGAAAATGTATCCCTCTATAGGCAATTCTTTGAGTTAGTTTTCATACTTTTTTTTTTTTTTTTTTGGTTTATTTTTTCTATAACATAAAATTAAAATATTTAACAAAGAAAATTCGTGCCAGTTATGGATTAACTTTACTATTGCGGAAAGCAATTGAGTCTATTGTTGTTGATATTTCGATCGAGCTTGCACAAATTCTCCAAATTTGAGTGCAAGGAACAAACAAAGCGCGAGTTTTATAATAGCTATTGACTATAAAAAAAAAAATCTAGAAAAAATGTTTCCAAAGACGCTTGTTATCGTCCTTGCGCAACTTACCCCTAGTTTAGTAAATAACACTCTTAAACACGTATATGTCAGACTCCTTACTCAACTTACACTCGGGCCCGTACGTTACTTAATAATTAGACTTACTTAATGATGATTCCGAGTTCAAAATTTTTTTTTCTCGCTTCAATTTAAGTTCGCCATACCACAAATGACAGGTTGTAATGTCGTTCGGATTATAACGGTTAAATCGAAATTCTTTTTGAAAATAAAAATTTGACAACATAAATTATATAACATTTTAATTAATTGTTTTTAATAACATGTTAATTATTTTATTACTATTATAGGTTATAGTGTTATTTTTCGAACGAAACCAAAATTAAGTGGAATACACAAATGTGTATGGTGATCTTCAATTTGCACATAATTTTATGTTTGACATATTCGTTCCTCGTAGTCGAAATTGAAATACACAATTGTGTATACGGGCCGGGAAAGGTATACAATACACTCATTATTTTATAAATCACACAAACCAGTGTGGTGTACAATTAATGGTTGATATTTTGTTGCCAGGTGGAATACAATTAAAATTTTTTTAATGCACTAGTAGTTTTTCATTAGTTTTAAGCACGCGATGCTCGACAAAAAACATACAGGTGATATTCTAACAACATAAAGTAGTTGATTAAATCTATTGGAATTACACATCTAGTGATTTTGTTTTTTAGCAAGACTCTGGACTGACTTTTAGTGATCTTTATACGGTTTTGTGATATTTGTATGAGATAGTAGAATAAATAAATATATATTTATCAAGAAGAAATTTGTGTTAGATAACATGAATGCCGTAATTATATCAAAGTTTCTTGCACGGCAGATTATAATAGTGCATTTCCGTTCAACAAATACTTGTGGCTAAGGGCCATGTTGTATTTTTAATAAACCTCTTTAATAAATCAATCACTTTAAGTGTTTTCGTTGGTTAATTGTTTACTTGGTCGCAGAATAAGTGGCATGAACCAACTTGAACTTTAAAAACATTTTAAATAATAAAAGTTTTGGTCTTGAATTAAACACATGAACATTTTATCGCTGTAACAAAATACCGATATTTTCCATAGTAGGAGTTACTAAATCCTCTAACAATACTTTATTTTAGTTTTTGTTAGTTGTATGAGGTTTTCGAACTACTATGACGATTATTTTTTTCACTATACTTAGTTAAAATTTTTAGTAGACAGGAAAAGTAAATGCTTGCATTATTTACTCAACACTTTTTGCTTTGAAACAGGATTAAATAGTAGTAAAATTATTTACTAATATGTATTTTAAATCACTCATTCCAATATTATTTTAAAACACGTGAGAATGTATTAAAACGACAAAGTCTTGAGACTAAAAAGTGTAGCGATACAATTCTATATAATTATGAATTCATTTTTATTTAGAAAAATGCTTATTAAGACTATTAAATCAGTTTCATGGAAATCATAATAATAAATTAAATACATTAAAAAAATACAATAAAAATTATTTTTATGCAATCGTAATCAAATTTGCGCGGCATACCGAATAGTTAAGAATAACAATTGCACACGTATTCATTCTCAGCTTATTTTGACGCGGCACATGAATTAAACAAATTTTTGTTATACCCAGGTATTGGAAAATTTTAAAGAGAAAAGTATCAAACGAACCACGTTTTATGGAAAATTTATTTATATATTTCAAAATGAAAATTTTTCATGTTTTCTAATACGTAGTTGCAAAAAATAATATTTCTTTCAAATGCGCGTTCAAAAGTCACGGACAAATGAATCGCACTCTGCGAATTATACACTCGGTACATAATACATAGTAAATGACTGATATTATGGAATTGGATTGAGTATGTTGCTAATTATATGTATGTCTTGTACCGCATTTCAAGTGAAACGAATTTTATTTTTATAAATCAAACCACCAAATTAAAATTTCAATTTTACAAACATTTCACATTTCAAGAACACTTTTGTTGTTTTTGTTGTACATACATATATTCCAAGGGAAACATGTATAATATATAATTGTACTGTGAAGAAAAGAAAACCGTGTACATATAAAAAATTTCTTTTTAATTTGATTTTTTTTTTGTATATCTGCAATTTTTCAGAGACTACTTTCACTTTTACTTTTCTTTATTAATGATCAATCATTTTATGCGATGCAAAACTAAAATGGTTTTACAGTACAATGTATGCTTTACACTAAATTTTTACATTCAGAATGTTATATATTACATATCTCATTTTAATGGTCATGTTTGATAATAGCAATGCTCGCACACGTAATAGATCGCGTCATCAAATTTCACAGCCAACATAAGCCCAAAATAAAACAATATACGTCACAATGTAGTGAGTGGTACGATACCGCTTTGACATTATGATGTAGTTTTTGTAGTTAGACTAAATAAAGAAGAATTCTAAAACGTTATCATCTGTTAACAAAGTAGCTTGTCCCTGATATTATTAATATTATTTAATCAAAACATTTTGTTTTTGTTTGTGAAATGTTTTCGGAAACGACAATAACAAAAATATCAATTATCAACGTTTGAAATCAAGCAGACTAGTTAATGAATTTTAATAAACGTGATTAAAACCCTTTACATAACATATAACTAATTTATTTTTAGCTATATTGTAATAATTGATTTTATTTTGATTTAAAGAGTTTATCGATTGTTAATGGATTTTATTTTAAATAATATATGATATACCTATGTAGATATATATATTCTTAAACTTCTAATTTTGGTAATTTTGTAAATTGAAAAGATAAAATGTGACTTCAAATAATATTAAATAGTTAATATTCACAGTTGTTGAGAGTTAATGATCTTAATTTTCGTATTAATATAGTATCCATCTTATTAAGGCTATTTTAGATTTAAATACGGTTGAATTTGGTTTTATAATGAAATTTAGGTGGTTACGGTCTAAAAATTAGGTAAATAAAATAAAAATAACAATTATTAAAATCAGAATTGTTGGTATATGCACTTCTATTGGATTCGCAATAGAAAGGCGTGATTCTGGGCTGTGTTTTTAAAGCCTTGAAGAGACAGTGGTCGGTTTTAGCGACTGAGTGCTGTTAAACTGAAGTAAACCTTTAGTCGGTAAAATAAAATTACTAGTACATAAATATTACATTTCATATCGTGTCTAATCTCCTAAAAAGTAAGACATATACTAATATGCTACTACTTCATAAAATTCAAATTATAATTCAAACGACAAATGACAAAGCCGATTCGTACTGAAAGGCGATGTCCTTTGCGTTCGATTATCAATACAATTATCGGTCATTCGTTCGTCTGGTCTGCAGATATCGATTTTGGAGACGCACGGCGTATTTCCAAAATTTAATATTGTAAATTTTCTTTTGTTATATTTTATTGTCCGCCAATATTGACACACGACCTATGCGTCGTTTAAATTTGTCCCGTCTCGTAATGCTGTAGGTTAAAAAATTCGTAATCCCCGTTCCAGTCGAAGCCGTTTAGTATTTCTTATTTTTGCGTGAATTAAAAGACGCAAAAAGTAAAAAATCTATTCTTTGATTTACACTCTCTCACTTTGTACTTCGAATACAATTAAATATAATATGTTTACGAGGCTAGCTCGACCATCGATTGATATTGCTATTAAAGTTGCGTGTGATTTAGTCGCAGATGAACTAATTAAAATGGGAACGTTTTAAAATGGCACTGGAACGGACGATTTGACAGAGAAATGCAGACATTACACTTCACATCGTTCCTGTGTTATCACAACTTATCCATCAATCCAACAGAAAAATTCATTGCGTGAGAAATTGCAACAAATTGCAGAGCAATTCAAAAATTTGGTATAGTGGTGGAGATAAACTGCGGTTCACTTGATTAGACGCACTTGCAATTTTACTTTTAAATGTAAATTTTACTGTAATTTCTCGCGGAACCAAGAACATATTTTTATTGAGAAGAGAGACAAATCCCTACTCAATAGATCCATAATCGATATTCTGAGAGCAAATTAAATTGCCTTTGAATTTTTTTTAAGGTCAGCTCAAATTTAATGTTATTTTTTGGTTCAGTTGATTAGACGCAACTTTTAATTATACAAAATAAATGTTTAGTTCTTTAACACGTTGACCGGCACTGAGTTTGTTCGTTGCGCCATGGGGAAGCCAGACGGGCAGGCCATATAAAATTAGCGTGGCATTCAACGTGTTAAAAGTAAATTTGTTTTTCTATTTCCTATTCTTACATTGGTTGTACTTCTTGTTACAATAATTCCTTTGGTAATTGTTTCAAAATTTCCCGTTTTAAATTTCTTTTAGTCGAGCATCATTTCTTTGAACCGCAAAAAATCGGTCATCGAGAAGTTCACCCAAATCATCGTCCAAACCAATTCGTTCCCTAACGTATGGATAAAAAATAAACGAAATCTTATCTGTTTTAAGCGAATTCTTCTGAAAACTTCTGGTTATCTGAAAAGTCTCCGGCCTCAACATGAAGATGTCAGCACCCGCCAACAAAAGCGAGGGAGTGCATTTGGACATCGTTGAAAGGTATTCATCGAAGTATCAGCCATTTTGAACGCGCAGTTGTTTAACATAATCCGTTGAGTGAGTCGATGTGAATGTTTTTGTGAAAATAGAAAAAAACGAGTATCGAGCTGTCATTAAAGTAGTTAGTCCAAAGAACGTGTTTGTCGTCATATTGAATCAAGATTTAGGCAAGGTGGTAAGGTTATCATCTGCTTAAACAACTATTTTGCAGAGAAAAAAGCCGAGTACTATTTGGACGGGTTGAAGAGATGGGAGCATCGCTGGGAGAGAAGTGAATATGTTACGGTCAAGCCCGAAATCGGTAAATCACCGAATAACAATTGGAAATAACTGTTTTATTGCTTCGAAATCTATGAAATAAGAGTCCTATATTCTCGAAATAGTTCACCCTTCGCCTCATGTTTGTGCAAATTGGAATTTGGATAGTAGGGACTAACTCTAACGGGCTTGCGGTAGCTATTTGTGCTCCTCATGAAGATTAGCGCTCTGATGGGGGATCAATGAATCTACGGGAATGTAGGGGGAAGGTCAACAAATATTTCTTAACTATCGGACCTCTGGACAACCGGGTTTTAATCAGACTTACAGAGGTGAGACTGAGTAGATAAATAAAAATAAATTTGAAGAAAAGTCTATTCACAATAATATAGTGATGTGTTATATTCTCAATTTTTGTTCTAAAACAGGATTACATGTGTATATGGTAGTTAAAATATTTATTAATTTTTATTGACTGTTGGGATTATGCATTCTAATTTGTAAAGATATATCATTACGTTGAATTTTGATAGAAGAGTTTCCTATTCAAAGAAAAATTTAAGAATATGTTTCAATTTATCATTAACACTTTCGTAATTAGTTTTTCGATATCATTTTTAAATTCGTTTTTTTTTATATTTAGTATAAATGACAAATATTTTGATTTATGTATATAGAAGTTTTGGTGAGAATAAGAATTGGTTAATTGTTTAACCCTCATGTGACTGAATAAAAAATATCTTTATTTGAGTGATTAGTACCTACATGCATTTTGTATGGAGACTTATTTTTTCCACGTCCATCCAAGTTGTAACATTTCTCATAAAATTTAAAGTTTTATTGGAAGTAAAACATGCAAAAATAGACGTCAAAAGGTACAAAAGGTATCCGGTTATCCACGTCACTCACATTAGGGTTAATGAAAGTAGGTAGGTTATAAATGTAAAACAGTCAGCTATTTTAATTTGGAAAATTTTAATTTTGTTACCAAATAGTTACGGAATTCGTTTTTCGTATTTCAATAAATCATGTAGCAATTCATTTATGCTATTTAATTTTTCTGAGCCGTACGAGTTTGTGAATTAACTCGCCCGCCTATCTATACTTAGTGGCTGCTGCAATATTTACTGGTCCGTCTCGGTTTTCGTTGCATCATTTATTTTGGATTGGCATCCACGATCAGGATTATAGTTCAGTATTCAAAAGGTATTTTAAACTCTCAAATATATTTTTTAGATTCACGTAAGAGATGGATTTAGAGCTTAATATTGCCTAAATATGTATTCATAGCAGCACAACACAAATTGCAGGTTAATACATGTTACCAACCCTATCTAGTAATGTTTTTTATTCACATTACGTAAAAAATTGTTTAGCTCACGTTATAGTTTTTTATACATCAAATATACACAACAACATTTTTTAGAACAAAAATATTGACCTCATAACAATTTCCTGTAATTCTTTGTTCTATATATAAAAAAAATAAAAAGAAATATAAATTACAGTAACTGTAATAAGAAGAGAAGTTTTTATTTTATTTTATTGTCTTAAGTTGATGTTTCCAATATTATTTTTGCTGTGTGTATTCGCTCGCTGTTTTTTTTAATAACAAGCAACTCTATTTTACATAAATGTTGTATATAAATAAAGAATTAACTGTTTCTACGCTGGAGGAATAAAACCAAACACAAAACAAAAAATCTCTTATATTATTTCTCAAACTATAATTTATCTCGATTTCAGGCATTTCATTTCTGTGTTTCGTAAAAAATCGTGACTGTAACAGACATTTTGTAGTTTTTCTTTGTTTTTACAATGCTCTTGCGGTTAACAATCTTCTCATAAGAATATAGAAATTTCTTTGTATTAACTATTTTCTTACTGATGGGTACGTAACTAACGAATAATTTCCAATTCGGCAATTAGTATCGTTTAAATGATCTGAAACCTTTTCAAAAACTTTGACATTTCACAATTATATCATTTCCACAGTTGGTTTTATTTTGAAAGCGTGCGATGACCAAAGCAACAAAATTTCTGTTCTTCAAGTGTGCATTTAGTTTATTTATCGATGTTTATTCTAATCTGGGGTTAACCCTGATATTCTTTAACCAAAAAATATTTAAATGCAGGCAAGTTAAAATTAGACTTAATCTATAAAGTCAATTTTTATTAACTAAGGTGATGCACAGAATTTGAACTTGAATAGACACTACATATTTCACTCCTAACGCAATCAGATTTTCGATAATTCAAGATGGATAAATAGTCATGTGGTATTTTGATTGAGCATTTGATGATCGTGAATATAGGATTAATATTTTTTTTTGGTTCAAACTTCAAGAAGAATGTTTCAGTATCGTATCATTTATTTATTATCACATTTCTTCACTTTGTCAAACTCCTCGCTGTTCCCAACAGCATTTCTGTTCGCCTTTAGGACCATATGGGTCGAACTGTCCATTCAAAATAACTAACCGATATTTTAAAGACATCTGCTCAAGCGTTTCATTTACTGTGCTGCACACTTAATAAACTCAAACCTGAAGCAACTGTTTGCAAACTAAATGGCACATTGTTGTGTTGTCAATCACCCGTTTTTCTTGGTTTTGACTTTCATGCATATACCTAAAATCTGCGAAACATTAAATTGACAATCGAAGTTAGTAATCCCAAAAGAGTTAGATCAGGTTGGTAAAATGCCTTTACATTCAAGCACGACATGTGTGTATTATTCTTTCACTTCTATTGATTGCAGTCTCCCTTTAGTGTTCTGACAGCTTTTTATAAAAACCAAAACTGATACGAATATCACATTCAGATCATTTCAATCTATGATTAATATTAGTAAGAAGTATGTAAATAAACTAATGAGTACGAATTCAATGGCGATGTAGTTTATAAAGATACTAACCATTTCATAAGCCGATCCTAATTAGCCTAGACAGACTGCGGATTAGTTAAACTGGTTTAGCAAAATTCGGTCAAGTACTCTAGGAAATAAAATTCAATTCAGATAGACATACTACGAAAAATTCAAAAATCTACTAGCAAATTCAAGTTTTTCCAAAGGGTGCTTCATTGAATTTTGCTAAACCAGTTTAACTAATCCTCAGTCTGTCCAGGTTATTAACTCTTATATCTAGCATGGTCCAGTTTTGAATAGAAAAAAGGAAAGTGCCTGCAATTGCGCTACATGGAATTTGTTTCACGGACAGAAAAAACAGTGCAATCTTGATGAAATTATAGTTTTGTTCTATGTAAAAATTTTAAAGACTAGTTAAGAAATTGAGGGGTGTAATTGTTATAACCAACACCCGACTTTATTTTACGGCAAATGTACGTAGATCTCGAATACACACCACACCTTGATTTCTAAAGTGAAAAATGAAGCTATCGGATTTATAATAAAAATTGTCTTGTATAATCAAAAATAATTTTCAGAAAACCTAGAAGGTCCCCTTTTTAAAAATTTAATCTTTATTGCCAAAATTGAAAAGCTCCTACCAAAGCTTGCAACTCCCCTGGTACACAGATATCCACCACAATCGGCATAGCTCTCCCAATTTATGGAAAAAGCTTTAGTATGAAGTTTTATTCCGAATAGGCAATCCAATCCGTAGAAATGCCGAATTTTGGTGAAATACGTAATTTTTATCTAACTAGAAATTTCTGGTAAAATTTTAAATATGATCTGAACTAATTTTGTTTGATATTTAATTTACAATATTTTTATTTTAATCGTAAATGCTATAATATACTTAACAAACTTTTTTCAAAAAACGAAATCGCTTATATGGAAGTTGCCATTTCCGGTGGGCTGATCTCGGCCAAATATCACTGGAATCTTCCAATTTATGGAAAAAGCTTATGAAGTTTCATGCCAATCAATCAATCCGTATGGGCTGGGCTGTATAAGGAATTTTTACTGAAAAACTGTTTTTTTGCTAAAATTCGTCATTTCCGCTTAAATTTTGGAAAACTGATCTATTGTTGCAAATTTAATTTAGAATTCCGTTAGTTCATAAATGTTTTTCTCGTAAATGATATTCTCTGCAAAAGACATACATACAACGAAAAAGCTTTTATTGATGAAGCTGTCACTTTCGCTGGAAAAAGGGAAAACCTCACTTCCGGTGAACTGAGTTTCGGCTAAAATTCACTGGGATCTTAGAATTTGAGGAAAGTACAGGGTGGGTCATCTAACTTTTTTTTTTGAAATAGCGGTTATTTTGAGTATGGTAAGGGTTATGTCACTTCTGATTTGACAGAAAAGTTAGTTTTATCCTCCCGCTGAACGAAAATGGTTGTGTATTCGCTTGAACAACGCTGGGAAATATTGAAACATTACTTCGAAAATCATAGTAATGTTGCAGAATGTGTGCGAAAATTGCGTGCGGATTTTGGAAGAAACGAAGCGCCGGGAGCTCCATATGTGCGTTTTTTGTGAAAAAAGTTAAAGAAACATGCTTGCTAATTAATAAACCAACACGAACCAAGCAGCCAACCAAGTGTACACCCGAAAATGTTGATGCTGTTGCCGATAATGTGCGTGAGTCGTTGAGAACGTTAACTCGTCATTGTGCTCAAGAATTGAACATTTCACGCACAACATTGCGACGAATTTTGCATAAAGACCATGGTATGAGACCGTATAAAGTTCAATTGGTTCAGGAATTGAACCAAAGAGACCACCCATTGCTTTTTCGGTTCGCCGAGTGAGCTTGCGATCGACTTGAAGACGATGCCGATTTTGGCAAAAAAATCATCTTTTCGGATGAGGCGCATTTCCATCTTGCCAACTATGTAAACTCGCATTTGGGGCACGGAGAACCCGCACGTGATCGTAGAGAAGCCGTGATCGTAAAGAGATTTTGGTCGGGCGGCATCATTGAGCCATTTTTCTTTGAAAATGAGCAAGGAGCCGCCGATACTGTCAATGGTGAGCCACGCCATGATAAACGATTTTTTGTTCTCGGTACTTGAAGAGGAGGACATAGGCAACATTTGGTTTCAACAAGACGGCGCTCCGTGCCACACAGCACACGTTTCAATTGATCTTTTGCGCACTGTCTTCGAAGATCGAATATTCAGCCGAAATGCTGATGTGATTTGGCCGCCTCGGAGCTGTGATGGGGTGTCGTCAAAGATAAGTGTTACGCCGATAAACCAGCAACGATTGACGCTCTCAAGAACAATATTTGCATTGCCATTGAAGACATAATGTCGCATACCATCGAAAAAGTGCTCAAAAATTGGACCGATCGTATGGGGTACGTCAAGGCCAGCCGAGGCAGTCATATGAATGAAATAGTATTTCATAATCAATCGGAAGGATTGTTCTTTACAATGAAAAAATAAATTTGAATAAATATTGTTTTATTGCATTTAAAAAAAAAACAAATATTTAGCCCACCCTATATGAAGTTTCATCCCGATAAATCAGTCTATCTTGTGGCTGTAGAGGGAACACATTTTTGTTGAGAAAATCGTCAAAAATTGTCATTTCCCCTTAAATTTTGGAATACTATTGTTATAAATTCTATTTCGAATCTGGTACGCGTTTTTCTAATAAATACTATACTTTTGAAAATATTTGCAAAAACCGAGAAGCTCCTTGGAATCTGTCACTTCTGGTGGACCTATTTCGGCCAAATTTCAATGGGATCTCCCAGTTATGGAAAACCCGGCTGTTACAGGTTCGAACTGTTAAAATCCATTTTTTTTTGCTAAAAATCGCCATTTCCGGTTAAATTTTTGAAAAATTTCGATCTGAGCTGATATTGTTGTAAATTTAATTTAAAATGTTTTAGTCTACTATATTTACTAAAAACGAAAATGCTCCCATGAAAGCTGCCTACCACCAATGGACCGATTTCGGTCAATAATAACCTGGGGTCTCCGACTTAATGATAAAGCTTAAGTATGAAGTTTGATTCCAACCTGAAAACCTGTCTGGGATGTTGAGAGGACACAGATATTTGGTCTGCACGCACGCATACACAATATTTTAATTTGCGGAGGAATTTAAAGCGTTTGTTTGGTTTAGCGCGCGGATTAAAATTTATAAATATTTGCACGTACTATGTAGTCGGCTTTAACAAATTTAAAATTTACGGGTCGTGGAAATTAATCCATAACTTTATATAATTTATAATGGTTCGCCTTACCACTGGGTACCTTTTATTTAATAAGGTTTATTGTTTAACATTGCATTATCTGATTCTCATGGTGTTAATTTGACTCGCGAAGGGAATTTTCCAATAATTATAACTTCATTGAGCTCGGCACTTAACCCAGTAGATGTATTTATACTACACTGCATATACTACACTGTGACCAATTATCTTTCAGTTTCTTTACGAATATTCGTTCAGATTCACATCCCATTAATCACAAATAAAAAATCACCACTCATAATTTTTTTGAACTTATAATGTAGCAAATTTCATTATATGGTGATTTCTTTAAAAAAAAAATTATAAAAAGTGAAAAGCGGCTGTTTTTTCAATGTTTTAATAATTGTACAGGACGGAAGTACATTTTATCGATTACTGACGGAAATTTAATAAATATTACTAACGGTTTAAATATTTTATCAGCTAAATGTATATTATGATTCAATTGCTGATTACCTTATGCTATAATATTTACGATAAGTGATTGATGAGTCACAAGGCAGTTAATTACGTTATAAACAAAATTCCAGATTCTTGGCAATAAAAATTTCGTAAATCACGGAATAGACGTTTCAGCTTGTTAATGATATTGATAAATCTAACGATAAATGACACACAATTGACAACGAAAGAAAGTCATACTTAATTAAACGTAATCTCCGCTAGACTTTTATCTTTGACAATATTAAAAAGTGCAGACAACTCAAGAACGCCAATAATCAAAAAACACAATTTCGGGAAAAATCGCCGATGTCAATGCCAAATTAAGTACAACAAAATATATAAAAAGTGTGCAATAACTACAAACAATAAGAAGAAGATAATCTAAAACTATAAAATTCTATTATTAAACAAACCCATTACTTCATATCCCTAGTATACTTGTACAATCAACACATGACATAATGTTACCTAATTTATATAGCGATTCCAGAGACAGTGCATTTGCTGAACGAAAAACCAACAACAATACGCATTTTACTATAAAAACACAAGACAAGACAATTTTATTCGTTTTCTTCTTGTTTTTTGAATAACGAAACACCGCGCATATGATTCATATAAATATTTATTGTTTATTTACATTTTCTTTTGACAATGGCGTAGAAATTTGTCGCAGAATATAAATAAACGACCGTGATGGGGCATTATGATATGTTTTCTCTAAGTATTTACTTTACATACACAGTATTTTTATCAAGACTGACTACACAAGGTTTATTAATTGATAACGAATAAAATATTTCTATTATAAAATAAATGATTGATTTTTGATTATAAGGAATACAACTCTCGTGACAATTTCACTAACACAAATGTTTCAAGTAGAATATTCCAGATAAAAGTTGTTTGTACAACTTACGCACATAACATTGTGATTATACATCATATTTCGTCGGCCTTGGTGTGTTCAGTTGAATTTTGTTGAAAGCGGAAAGGTGAAACAACTTCATGCCTTGGTTTTTACAATTTTGAACCATATATCAATATAATCTTTAATAATTTTCGTAAAGGTCTTGAGTTTATTAAACTGGGTTTATGTATGAGGGTTTGGTTACAATAGACAATTGGAAGGTTTAGGAGACGTAATGGCATTGCCATTGACTTTATAACATAACTAGCAATTTTTTGCGGCATAATGTATTTCCTAGTAGAATTTTTCATAAAATTTTGTCGAAATGTTGAGTACTTGATATGTTGCTTTATTTTAATTGTTCATGGTGAATCTGAACTATTTTTCTGTTTAAATTGTTCGGTTGATGAACCACTCACACAGAGAAGTAGGTAGCGAGCTCAGTAGTGGAAATGAATAAAGCCATTGAAGAAAATACAGCTGATAGTAGCGATGTTCACCGCACCCAAAACTTGGATGAAACTTTGACAAGCTTTAGATTTTAAAGATATTCCCGAATATGACAAGTTTAATAATCTGAATTATATTATATTAGGTTAAAAAGGATTAAAACTATAGGTTTTGCTCAACAGAAAATACAAGATCAATTCATCAGCGACAATCACACCCACTTAAGTGTAGTGTTTGATGCGCAGGATCTTCTGAAAAGATCTTTGGCCCTAATTTCTTCGAAAATGAATTTACAGTTACCGTCAATGGTGCTCAATATTGGACGATGTTGGAAAATTGTTTAATGCCAGCTGTGCAAAATCGTCCAGAACTGTGATTAACTGTGAGCACATAATTTCGAAAAGAAGCAATTTCGATTGGCAGCCGCGTTCATAAAATTTAACCGCATCACTTGCGGCATCAATAATCGACAGGTATAATCGACATCACTTGCGAGAGTCATTTTAAACTTTCTCACGAGAATGGTGAGGAAATATTCCGAGTTGTTATCGTTTCTTTTCAGTGAAAAGACGAACTTGGTAGTTATTGTTATCATTTTTGAAGAATCGAATGTTTTAAATCCCGAAGTCCGATCCATTTTTCTATAAAACAAATTTTTATTAGGCATTTTATTTTGGAGTTTGGAAATGTTTTCCGCCGTTTCTTTGCTAAATTAGGTATGTACATTGATACATTATTGGTGCCCTAAAATGGTATAAAATGTTCCAGCTGTTCTCTCCGACTAATAATGTAAGGTCCCACAACTTGTTTATTTGTTTACAGTAGAGCCAATTATGCGGCAAATTAAATATAGATTTAATTAACAAGGATCAACTGCTAATCAAAATAAGTAATTTTTTTTTTTGGAATTGGCACAACCGACAATATTTTAAAAGAGACGTCGTCGTCCATTTTTACTACACAGTATTCTGATTTCATCGAGAAGCCATATGCACGTCATAGATATAAGCAACATGAGTAACAAGGCCGCTTTTATGTGGGGTTTTTTTAGAAGAAAATATTTACGCTATAAGCATGGGGCAATAATTTTAAACTAGTGCAGAAAAATGTACATGGACAATTGCAAGACAAGACTGGGAGAAAAAATAAAGCACAACTCAAGAAAAATATTTTACATCATTAAATTTAAAACTCGATAGAAATATTTAATATATCATCCTCACTCTGTATATTAATTAAAATTGCTGATATTACAAAAATGAATTGTTTATTTTTTAACATAGGGGTATCGATTATCATGGTGGTCGAATATCATGAGTAGTGAAATAAACTAAAACTTGACGCGTGCATATAGAGGGCTTATCTAATTTGATATAAAATTTCACACAATAGTAGTTTATCGATCTGTTACTGAATTGTGAGAATAAATTTATTTATTTTTTAGTTCTTCGTCATCATATTTTGCATAAGAAGAATGTGTTTGGTCTCAAGAACTCGGCTTATGTAATGTAAAACCAGGTTAATAAAGAACAAAATATATAAAATCATTAAAAAAAATTCTGATAAATAATAATTTCCTTTTATGTATTTTGTTTTCTTAGCTATTGTTTTGCAAGAAACAGATGACGGACTGTCCAACCTATCAGGGCTTTCGTTACGTGACGAATCAGATTCTGCAAAAAATATTCTTAGACAACGTTCGCTCATATATGAAAACCAATTTAATGAAGAATCAGATAACATTTCCTACAAACAAAGTTTATTACGCAAAAGGTGTACAAGTGTTATTGAAGCACCAACCTTTGTGCATGATACAACAACAGGTACAACCGCTATTGATATTGTAAAACAATTAAATCCAAAAGAAATTGTATTGCGTCGATGTCGTCAAACGGCACCGTTAAAATTTTCTGAAATTTATTCAGAACAAAATTTACACAATTGTCGTAAAATTGGTGAAGGAGTTTATGGCGAAGTGTTTATGAATAAAACGGCAAGTGGTAATACAGTTGTCTTAAAAATTATACCAATCGAAGGTGACATTGAGGTAAATGGCGAACCACAAAAGAAATTTGATGAAATTTTGGCCGAGATTGTTATTGCTATGGAATTGAGTAATTTACGAAATGGAAAAGATTTTATGACAAATGGTTTTGTTGAAGTAATTAATGTACGCTGCGTCCAGGGGCCATATCCAGAGCACTTAATTGATTTATGGGAATTATATCGAGACAATCATGTAACAGAGAACGATCATCCAGATTTATTTACTGAGGACCAATTATTTATAGTACTTGAATTATCAAATGCTGGCCAAGATTTAGAAGCATTTACATTTAGTAACGCATTACAATCGTATTCTGCGTTCATTCAGGTAACGTTAAATTTTATGAAGCAAATTATTTTTAAATTACCTAATATATTGAGTTACGCGCTTTATACATCATACACATGTTCTAATCAGAAACTTAATTATAATATTTATAATAAGCAGTACATGACATGTTTTTTTTTCATTGCTTTAAATGTGCACAACTCCGTATGGCGAAACTCAATTTGTTAGTTTTTAAATGAAAATTCTGTTCCTTGTTTTGTTATGCTATTTTTTGTTGTTAATTTTTATTTTTATTTTCATGGTGGATGGGTGCAAGTCTAGTGCATATACCACTTTTAAAATTATGACTAGATTTACACTCATCCATTATGTTGATCATTTCATTTAATTTGATATATTTTTAATATTACATTTATTTATTTTACAGCATTTTATAAGTTTTATTTTGTTGTTGCAATTTATAGTTTTTTTTGGTTTGTTATATCTATTTTATTTGTTGTTTTTATTTTTAAATATGAGTTCGGTCATGTCAGTCGGTGTGTGCAAGTCTAGTGCATGCTTTTTGATTGGGCTCATGACTAGATTTTCACTCACCTATTGATTTGGCACATTTTGCTTCTGTTATATTTTTACTTTATGTTGCCTATATAATTTTTTTTTTGTAATAAGTAACAACAAATTATATCATATTTTATTAATTGAATTGTTTTATTTTTCATACAACAGATTGCTATAACACTGGCCGTTGCTGAAGCCAAATTTCAATTTGAACATCGTGATTTGCATTGGGGTAATATTTTGTTGATACCAACAGATGATAAGGAATTAACATTTAAATTGAACGGAAAGGAAATTAAAATTCCGACTCATGGTGTTAAAGCAACCGTAATCGATTATACCTTGTCACGTATGATATTTGAAGGATGCTGCTTTTATAACGATTTGTCGAACGATGATGAGCTATTTTCAGCCTCAGGAGATTATCAATTTGATATTTATCGTTTTATGAAAAGTCATTTGGGGTAAGTTTTGCATAGGTTTTTGTAAGAGTTTATTTAAAGATTTTTTCAAATTTTATTTTATCCCAATCAAACAAAGATTACAATACACAGATCCATTTCATTGGGAATAATTTTTTGTCCGAAAATCGTGGAACCCCTCAACTACAACACCTCTTCCAAATAATTATTGAATTTACCTAATACGTTTAACTTAACCGACTAAAAATTTATTTAGTATTCTAAGATTGATTAATATACGTTTTAGTCTGGGGCTCCACGAATTTTGAGTAAAGCAGACAAAATGATACCAATAATTGATCTTTGTATTGTTATCTGTGAATCAATTCTATAAAATTCAGACTTGATCTAGTCCAGATATTTATTGATTACTTATTAGGGTTAGAATTTATCGAAATAATTTAAAGAATAACCGTTTATTTTATTAATTTAACGATTTTCTTCGTACTCACTTATCTTTATTTGCGCTGTACTATCCGTCGGTAAATAAGTCCCGAGCCTAACCCATCTAATGACTAATTCGTATGATTTTTAGAAAGTAATCTTCAAACGATATGTATGGAACCTGTAGCCGACCAGTATTAGTTTACAATTTAGTAAGGTTAGATTTGTTATTTTAAACTGGAAAAAATGAATTTCGTGTGCTGTTTAACTATTTTTTGATGGGGAAAAATACCGTTCAAGCAAAGCAATCTTTATAAGTGTTATAAGGGCTCTGCTCCTTCAAAAGCTCACCCGATGGTGCTGAACGCTATGGTCGCCTGAAGTCGGGAGTTATTCCAGAAAAGTTAAAAAAGTGCACAAAATTGTTTTGAAAGACCCTAACGTAAAGTGAAGTCACATAAGATAGCTGACACCTGAAGTTTAGTTACCTGAACATTTGTCCATAAGAAAGCTATGTTCAAAATGGGTGCCGCACCTCACATTAGATCAAAAACGGTAACGTGTCGATGATTCAGAGCGCTGTTTGGAGCTGTTTAAAAAGCGCTTGAAGCGAGCGAAAATCCGATGCTGCGTTCGATTGCTTCCCAATCTACTAAATTCTCCAAATTTGGCTCCCAGCGACTCCAGGGAAAAAGATTTGCATCAAATACTGAAGTCATAGCCGAAACTTAATCTTATTTTGCGGCTAAGAGTTAAATCGTTGTACAAAAAAGAAATCGAAATGTTAGAGAAACGTTGGAATGAATTGTTCACTCTTGAAGGAAGTAATGTTGATAAATAAAGTCGAATTTTGCAACAACAAAAAATGGTTTGTAAGTAGTTAGCCTCGGGGCTTATAGACCGACGAGTTATATAGTAATCCAAAATAATATCGTTAAGGATAAATACACATTTTCATCCAAAGATCAAATATCTTATTAAGTAATTAACATTTTATTTACTTGTCCAATAAATTAATTGCCACGTGAAGTGTTATAGTCTACATTTCCAAGCCACTTTCTTCTAATCTATGCCAAAGCTGGAACATCCTCGCATAAAAATATACAACGTTTTGTTCACTACAAAAGCTTTAATAGATTTTCCGTTTTCTCTTGAAGAGTTTCGGTGTTTCCAAGATATTGTATAGTTATTTCATTCTGCAATAAAACAAGTAAAATACGAATTATTTTTTTTTACAATTTAAACAAATAATCTCTAGTTTACACCCTTATTCCCCTAGTCGCATCACTTCAAGTGACGTGACTACTCATTTTCCTGGTTACTAGCTCATTAAATAGAAATTTACAAAATAATTGTCCAGAAAAGTCGTTCTGGCTGTTTTTTAAATCTTAGTATGCTGCTTTATAAAAATTTCCTATCGACTGCTATCACTCCAAATAACAATTTCTATCACTTGAAAATTTGACGTGACAAATAAATAAAAAAAAATTCAAACTAATGAAGCCAACTAAGATTTAAAAAATTTTCATTGAGAGCATTACACAAAATTATTTATTAAATTTTGATTTTAAAATCTAGTAACCAGGAAGATCCATAGTCACGTCGCATGAAGTGATACGTCTAAGGGAATTGAGCTGTTAATCTATATGAGCGCTGCATTCCATGATACACATTGATGATCAAGATCGGTTCATATTTTGGATGGGAAACTTAATCCAAATTTTGTTTTGGACCACAAATAGTCATTTAAAATCTAGTAAAGCCTTTGCGTTGTTTTCACCAAACGTGAGCTGAACCCCGGATCAGATATCATAAGTGCAGAAATACGGCTCTACTCGTAACAAATTAAATTGACTTGCGTTTTCTTTAATTTTTATGCTAATTTGGAAGTCCCTTGAGCATTTGCCAGCAAAGCCAATTTAGTTGGCATTAGTTAAAATTTCTATTTTTTTCTATTAATTTTATTTAATTCGGTATTAATGTACGGTTGTGTAACGAGATCTCGGCGGTTTTCAAAATCCCGGTTTGTCAAAATCCCGGCTTTCAAAAACCGCTTTTGTATAAAAAAAATCCCGATTTTTAGGAAATCCCGGTTTGAATTTTTGAAATTTGGCATGGTGGGAAATGGAATTCTTAAAAGATTTGTTGACAAAATTCAAAAATGAGTTTGCGATAAAGTTTTAGAAAATGGCTATAATTTTTTTAATTTGTTTTAAGGAATATTTCGTATTTTTTTTTACAATTATTAATTATAAAAAAAACGCGTTTCACGTGTACGGGGCACGCAATTGTGGCCGCTTAAATCGCGTTTCACGTGTACGGGTCACGCAATGGTGAGAACCTCAAGGCATCCAGTCCCACCTGTGGCACTATTCTGGTAATTCCCTGGGAATAGGGAATTGGGGAAAGATTTTATATGTGATTTGAATTTTAAATTTTTTTTTCTGGCGTACTGAGGTAAAAAAATAGTGGTAATTTTTTTGAAAACAAAATAAAATTGGGAATAATTTTTCGTGCCAATTTAGATATGGAAAAATTATTCCCAATTTATAAATATTTGCATCAAACTTTTTTTCTTAGTAGGCCTGAAAAGAAATATTTGAACTGAAATTACATATAAAATCTTTCCCCAATTCCCTATTCCCAGGGAATTACCAGAATAGTGCCACTGGAACACTAACAGCGAGCCGCCTGATACAAGACAGACGCCCGTCTTAGCCGCTTTCATCATGGAGAATAGACGCTAATTTCCTAATGGTTTTGGGCCGCCAGTGACTCGCCCTGACATGTATGACTATAAACAGAATTTTCCCTTTTCCCTGCTCCTCTCCATTACACCGTCTGATTCATTTAGAGTTACGCAGAGAGCACCGCGTGGATGTATGAATCTAGGAATTCGTCCTCTATGTAAGAGAGAGACAAAAAATTGTACAGAAAACCGTATCGATTCTCTAGTTTTCATATAAATGAAATAGGTTTATTTTATGGGTTGGGCCCTCTTTCCCGAATTTCAAAATCCCGACTTTAAAAAATTACCACTTTCAAAATCCCGATTTTCAAAAGCCCGATTTTTAATTTTTTTTTATGAATGGGGCGCCCGCGGGCCGGCCTTTTTAAATGTAATAATTGTAGAGGCTAAACAGCTTCGATAACTCTCACGGGTATGCGGGAGGTCGCTGCGCTTCCGCCCGCTCCGATGGGCTTTAGATTTGAACTTCAGGGGCCGTGGAGCCGGGATCAGCAAACATGTCGCACTGCGTGCGGCACATAGGAGAGGATTATATAGAATCTATTAAAGACACCTACTGTTATAAAAAATATTAAATATTAAATTTTGATTTTTTAGTTTTAAAAAGCAAAATTTAATATTTAATGTTTTTAAAAAAATCCCGGATTTTAAAAGTAATAATTTTGAAAGTCGGGATTTAGAAAATCGGGATTTTTTTGTCGAGATTTTGATAATTCGGGATTTTGAGCCGATCCCCTATTTATATATATAAAAGCTGTTGCCTCCTTCCGAGAGGGCGACAATGGGAAATTTAATAAAAGAACACAAAAGAATATAAGTATGGTATTCTTTTTTGACAGTACCTTAAGGTTTTTGAGTTTTGACAAATAGGTTAAACAATAAACATATCGTTGCGCTTTTTATGAAAAGATAGCCAACAAAAAATTATTTAATTGGTTAACTAATTAAAAAAAACTAAAAATAATTGCAATCACAATTTTAACGCACACGAAAAAAAAACGAAAATGAGTTTGACGTTTGAAACAATTGTGTCGATTCAATGTGAACCTTCTATTTGTCTTTTCTTCTATGCTGCTATCACTGATCTATATACATGGATACGACATCAATGTCAGAAACCATATAAAACAACAGCTAAAAATGGGAGCACTTTTTTGTATAGTCATATCGCTCGTTTATACACACCTCTTGCTGTAAAAAAATATTTCCGAAAGATAGGACCGTACCGAAGATAGATTTAATTTCGAAATTTTCTGAAATTGGTTTTTTATTATTATAGTCATGAACAAATAATAATATTCAAATGGCTTAAATTATAAATCACATTTTATTCATTTAATTCATGTGGTACCGCTTTTGTATGCAAATTTCTTCTTGCGATTTCCCTTAATATTTCAAATGCTCTCCTGCAAATATTTCGAATAAAAAAAAGAGTTCTTGCCGTCAAAACGTCAAAAACTCATAGGAACCAACTTTCTGTTTACATTAATTTGATTTTCGAAAATTCGGAATTGAAGAAAAGACAGAAAATTTTACTGTCTTTGTTACAAACGTAGAACTATTTTTGCTCTACCATATAGTTTTTGACATGTCGTATCCATGTAATATAGATCAGTGGCTGCTATTTTTATAACAGAAAAGTATGAAAAAAAATCAAGTTTTTTTTTCATTCTTTTCAGTAAGGGAAAAGTCATAAGGAATTCTATTGGGGATGCGCTGTTACAAGGAAAACTTGATGCAAGCAAAGCTATACATTTAAATAAAAATTTTGACATAAATATCGAGTGGCTTTTGAAATAATAGAAGAATAGAAGAAAAGATAAAAAGAAGATGTACAAAGAATCGACATCAATATTTGAATATTTTACTTATTCTACCTTCGGGTATATCACAAACGGAATGCGTTCGGAATATTCTATAAAAATAAAAGAATAGAAGGAATAGAATATAAAGAATGAATAACAATTTATGTCAATTTCGGAATCTTCGGAATGAATAAAAGAAAACACGGGATGATGGAAGGATCTAGATCTTTTAAACAGATTTCGTAATTCATTCCGCTATAGATGTCGGTTATGTTTTGGTTTCTGAAAAACTACACTCCACTCCATAAACGCAGTATAGTTGCCTGGATTTCTAGAATAATTCCAAATTTTACTTATATATAACTCGAAGAAGTGATGTAGAAAAAATTATAAAATATAGGTAAACTTGTTCAATCAAGTGGTTAAAACATGCAATTAACAACACTGATCCCTGAACGCTTTATTAACGGTAACGACCAGTTGTTTATAAAGCTATACCTGTTGGTCGCTAAGAGCTTAAATTGTACTCTAGCCAAAATCAATCGAGTTAGCAATTGAGAAATATCGGTGTAATCAATTGAGAAATATCTATTGGCCTGTTTTTTTTTATTGTATCCGAGATATTATTAGTATTTTGGGTATGAAAAAATAATAAATTAGCGTATTATTAATTTTAAAATTAATTTAATAAAAATAATTAAAGATTAATTTATTAATTACCATTTTGCATATCTTTCGCCATATTTTCTGTCTAAATACTTCAAAACTGTTTTTTCTCCGAACTATCTGAAAAAAAATTCAGGTGAAAAAATGATGATCTGAGAATGGTCTGAGAAAATAAAAAAAAACGAAAAAAAATTTATCGGATCGATCCGATAAAATAAAAAAACGGAAAAGGCTTTCTTTTTATCTCTCTGATCTCTCCGATGTAATAAAAAAACAGGCCAAACGCCTTCTCTTTTTGGGAAAACGATACCCATATTAAATATCGTCAAACAACATGTACTATCTTTAACAGTAAACTTTTCTAAAAATTTCACTTCACTTTTTTGTCATTCGTTTCAAGTTCTTGTACTGCTTATTAATTTCTGTAAATGGTACTTTTAGGGCACAGGCACAAGTTTGGCTGAAAATTTATTTTTTCAAAGGTCAAAACCTTACAAACTTAACATTAAAGAGGTTTTATTTTTATTTTCAAAATTTCATTTTGGTTTATGATTATTATCCGAATAAGAAAATTACCTGTTCGATAAAACTGTCTTATTCCCAGACTTGGGTTGAGATTTTGGTCCTAGTCGCAATAAAATAGCAGTAAAACAGCAATAAAAGATTTTTTAAGTTAAACTTGGGGGTTAACTATTAAATTTGAATTGTTATTGTTATGTTATTAACTATGTTGTGGCCATATATGTCGAAACTAAACATAAATGTCATTTTCCTTCTATCCTTGAAACGAAGGTGCTGCCATAAAATTTGCGGCAAGCATATTTACTATAAGCATGCCCCATTGGATATGTAATTTTTAATGAAATTTGATGAGATGAGACCAAGATAAAGTATCGCACCACAAGTTCATTTGGACTAGATTAGTTTCTTTTTTTCCTATAAAAGTAGAAGAGTGTCTTGGTTTTTACCTCACTCCAATAAATTGTACTCAATTTATCTAGTAAGAATCAAAATAGTCCGGTCCCATAAGGTTTCCGTTTAATCTAGTACAACTAATTAGCACTACCTATTTATATTATATATGTAATTATTCTTTTTCGTAATTTCAATAATCAAACTATAAAAAATCTAATTAATTTATTATAACTTTTTTCAACAGAAATAAATGGGATCGCTATGAACCGTATACAAACATCCTTTGGCTACATTACACCATCGATAAAATGATAAGTGGTGCACGCTATCGCAATAATAAAAATAAAAAACATCGTTCAGCTATCCAAGATATGATGCAACTTCGTGACGAGTTACTGGACTATAAAAATTCTTGTGACTACATTAAATGTTTATATTGAAGTAAAAATTATTATATTTTTGAGGGGAATCGATAGAAGGTAGCAAAAGTTTGTGAATGTTTGTAAAATCGACTAATCCGCAATATTGTGTTTTGATTTATTTTCTTTATTTTTGGTAAATTTTATTTTATTTTCCTTTCTTATATAACCGCTTGTTTCGGCTAAATTTTGCACAAATGATCGACCGAACACAAAATAGCAAGTTTATTAATAAGAACATTTGTTTGAACGTGGTTTATTTAAAAAAGGAGAAGAAGAAAAATATATATTCTATCGTTTATTTTATTTAATTAACAAACTAATTTATACTAACATTATTATTTTTATATTAATCCAGAGAACAAATATTAGAAAATATATTAATAAAGCAAACCCTTTTAACGTTTGAATATTAATAGTATATAACGAGTGTATTGCAATTGCAATCATATTTAACGCCTTGAGAAATTGTTGAATTTTGTTGATGAATAAGAAAAGAAGTAAAATAATTTGCTCATATAAAGAACGGGGAAAATTTGAGTCAGAAAACGATACAAAATAATTAACACTATTTCTGCTTTATCGTATTTTTTTGTTTATTTTTTTTTTGTTTACCATCATAAAATGTTAGTTATTTTTAATATTCATGTAAAATACAATTTATTGCGGTCGTACTATTATAATTATTATTTAATAAATTTAAAAATTTATAAATAAAATTATGTACAATAATAAAAATATTTAAATTACGAACAAAATTAATTTACATTTTAAACGTTTTATTGTATAAAAAATAAATTGTTAACACTTTTTTTTTTAATACTACCAAAAAATGGATAGAACAATAATTAAAAATGAGGCAAAATGTTCACTTAATGAATATTTTTGTAAATATTGCAATTGCATTAATAATTTAATAATCGAAATAAAATTAGTAAATGTTATTTATAAAAAAATGTTAATAAATTATTATTACATCAAAAAAATTATAGTTAAAAATGACAAAATGTGTTTTATTGAATTTGAGAGGAGTTTCATTATTTTAAATAGTTTGAGCAACAAATTTACGGAGTAAAAAATTTCAGTCATGAAATTAGCGATTATACCAACAAAACACAACACATTAAACACCACCAGGGGGTCTATTATGAAACATTATTCGGTTCTCCTGTATCCGTCACCAAGTTCACAACAAGCTCACTTCATTTGTCAGCGAACAAATAGCTCTGGCTATACCGGATCAAGGTTTTGTTGGCCTTGGGTTTCGTATACGGCCGTATACCAACTTGGTGTGGTGGCCAAAAAGCCGAGTAAACAAAAACTGACAAAACACTAAATATAAAATAGTGGCACAAAAATAAGTGCAACAAAAGTTATTAAAACCTTCACTGCTACTGTGGAGGGGCTGACCTTCGTTTTACTTACATATCAAAGGTAAGGCCGTTTCTTTCGTTCATATCAATCACGATGCCTAACTAACTCTGACAATCGTGTCGCCGTTTTTCTCGAGCTCTTCCAGGATCCGGAAACGATATACAGCCGCTTTCATTTCAAAACCGTTTAAACGGCCGAATCAACTTACGAAAGGTGGGGGTCTCATTTTATATGCGTTTTTTTCCAATATCGACTGATTCGATAGCACCGTCTTGGAGAACTAAACGAATCTAGAGTAGGAAATCTCGAGGGATAAATGGCCAAGATAACACTTTGGTCGCTAGCACGATACTCTGGAGGCTGTTAGATTCAAAGTGATGATACATCATACCGCCCCAAGTCAAAAAACGCGTTATTGCTAACTTCATGTTTATATTTGACAAATTAGACCAAACAATTTGATAATAGGAAAATTCGTGGCGGTTTGGATTTTTCGATATCGGAAAAAACCGATATCGGATTATTTCATAATAACAAAAGAAGGTCTCACCAGCTGGTGTAATACATAGAGCTACGGAACGCGGAGTGGAAGAGACTGTCGAGGAAAGATAGGGAAAATGGGTCTTTACAATTAACCATCTCTACCTCGCCCAAAATAGCGGAGACCGTTAGGCTCCCTAAAAGTAAATTGGCTTTTTTGATCAGTATACTAACCATCGAAGAAAGAATCACGAACCCACCGAATAAACATCGACGTTTGATGAGGCCGTTAAAACCGAGAACAAACCGGACACTGTACAAGCGATTGCAAGCCCACGCAATGAATCTCCAAAACCTGAAAGATCTCCAGAAAAGATCTGCTTAACATCAAAGCGTATCTGGCACGAATGAATCCACTACGCCTCCAAGGAAAACCACTAAATGACAAATCGAACACTCAGAAGGGTTTGGTGCGTTTAGGTTAAGGGAGTAATTGATGAAATTTTACTATGAAGCAAAATTTCAGGAACAATATTTTGAATGGTTTTTCTGGAAATTATTAAGTAATTCCACTGATTCGAAATGTTGATTTGTTCAAATGTTGTAGTATCGTATATATTCACTTTATTTTACATGTGATGCAGTAAAATTAGTGAATGTAGAACATTCCGTGTTCAAAGAGTTTATGAATACAAGAGTTTAGCTGACTTACAACCCTTTTAGTGAACTGAGACAATAAACGTATCTGGCGTCCCTGAATATTGTTGTGCTGACCAATTCCCGATATAACGCAACAGGTGGTAGGTACATTTGTTTTCTCAGGAATGATGTCGCGATTTAGATTGAATGTTTTTCTCATATTTGTTGTGGTTACTTTTGATTTGGAAACATAAAAATTAACAGTAAAGGTTTTTGCTCAAAACATTAGTGCTCATCTACACCTTCTGGTACAACCATAAAGAGCGCTACACACGATCCAATTTGATCGGACCGACCGTCGGTTACTAAATCGGTGTTGTCTACAGACAATCCAACTTACCATCCGATTTACTATCCAATTTTGACAATTAGGTTAAAATTTTATTTTACTTTGTGTGGTATTGTCATTGTTTTCCAAATTATAAGCATCTGTAATTATTAAGTGTCGAGTTAAAAACAAATTTAACACACAAATGAAATAAAATTGTCCAACAACAATACACACCATCCGATTTGGTTGGTTGGTTGGTTGGTTGGACGGTCGGATGAAATTTCCATCCAACACATCCAACTTGATTTTATCGGTCCAACTTGCATACATACGATCCGATTTCCAACCAAATCGGTCCAACCATCCGACCAAATTGGATCGTGTGTAGCGCTCTTTATATGATTGTAAATATATTTACATATTTGTATTCCGGTTAAAGACCCTTTTCAAAACAGACGCTAATGTTTTAAATCTAATGGAAAACTTCCAAATGTTCGAGTTTATTCTACTTGCCGCTAGGCTCGCGTTACCATCATGTTTACCGCCATTTAAAAACAGCGCATTATAAACGCTGCCGACGATAAAAAACAAAAAAAAAAAAATTCTCACATCTATATTTATCTTACTTCTACGCTCACATTTATTATGCTCATCTCATTTTAATAACACATCAAAACGAAAAAAAAACATCCAACTCAAATAAAAAACAAAAAACGAAAGACCTTCGACTCGGGTTGTCATTACACTGAATTGTCATTTTCACTTTTCAAGAAAAAATCGTAATATTTTTGGTTTTTATTAGTTTTTTGATTTCTTTTATAATTTTTTAATTATTTAATTCAGTTTAATTCGATAAATCGAAGTGTTATTTTTATGAAGTGTATTTATTATTTTGGTCTATTCAAGCAAATTTTGTGTGGACCTTGTGTTTGTGTGGGAGAAAATTTTTGTTATTGACTCATAAAAAGGTTATGTTACATATTATGATTTTCTAAAATGAACAATATTATTTTCAACAAAATTTTCTAATCAATATGTATAGTATGAAATAACTTTAGTGATAACTAATTTAAGTAATTGGTGTTTTGTGTAAAAAAAAATATTGTGTGTGTGTGTGTTTGTGAAGTGATCGTAGTTGCTGTCGTGCGCGGTTTTGACGAATAATGTACTGGACGGTACATCTCGAAGGTGGCCCTAGACGTGTTAATCATGCGGCGGTTAACATCGGTGATTATATATACTCGTTTGGGGGATATTGCACGGGCGAAGATTATACGCTGCTCAATTCGATGGATGTACACATTTTGAATACAAATAATTTGCGGTGGTCTCTGGTCCCCCCAAAAAAAGACGAATACGGTGTTCCCTGGGTCTATCCGACTGTGCCTTTTCAACGTTATGGTCATACTGCTGTCGCATATGAAGATAAAATTTATATTTGGGGTGGACGAAATGACGAGCTATCGTGTAACACACTATTTTGTTTCGATGTAAAAAGTTTACGATGGTCGAAGCCCAGTGTAACAGGAAGTATACCGGGAGCACGAGATGGGCATACGGCATGTGTGGCAAATGGTAAAATGTATATATTTGGTGGATTCGAAGACGACATTGATCAGTTTACGTGTGAAGTGTACGCTCTCGATTTAAAAACTATGAATTGGGAATATGTGCAGACATTCGGTACACCGCCATCATATCGGGATTTCCATTCAGCGACCGCGATCAATAATAAAATGTATATATTTGGTGGACGAGGTGATCGTCATAGCCCGTATCATTCGCAGGAGGAGATTTATACAACAGAAATTATTTATTTAGATTTAAGTACGCAACAATGGCATATGCCACGGATGACTGGAAAAGTGCCTGTTGGAAGGCGTAGCCATTCAGCATGTAAGTTTATTTATTTGATTTTTTTTATACACACTTAAATTTTCAAGCAATTTTAAACCTTGAAATTGTATGTATTATAGCCTTCACCAAGATTTCGTAATTAGAATGCACTGCGTTTAGCTAGTTTTTGATTTGTTTTGTTGTTCACATTTTCGTAGACGTTTATTGTGAAAATTCCTAATTTGATGAATTAGTACACCGTTCAATTAGATAAATCATTTTACAGTTAGTTAGTGTAAAAACCATTGTATATTGTTTAGATAATTCGCAAGCAACGACTATACATATTACAATAATATGAAACTTTGACGACGGCTAAATTATACTTCAAAGCGAAATATAGGATAACCTTTCAGAGATTTCAAATGGAACAGCTAAAAGTTCAAATATTTTAGATTGATTTGTTGCATAAAGCAGTTTGTTCACAATTTCAAACTTTTAACCATTTAACCACTTTTTCTTACTCATTGTGGCATCATATCAAATGTAGGTTCTTTTAGCACAATTCTCCCAATTTTGGAAGCCTCGTATATATCTAGTAGTAAGTTTGACGAAAAATTTATATTTAAGCAGAGACAACCTAACCCTAACCTTTGATTGTCTGCGATTTAAGTATCTTGGTACTGATTTTTACCGAAATTTTATTTTTCTATTTATGTATTCGAATGTAAATCAATTTAGAACAAGCACAATAATTTCCTAAATCGATTACTTATATGTTGTAATTCTGGCGAAATTTTTTTACTAAACCTAAGATTGAAAATTATTTAGAATAATCAGCTTTTATGATAAAAGACTGTTCTCGTTAATTCGTTAAATACGTTCTAAGAAGAATATTTGATCGCATTACGAATTGCCTATTATCAGCAACAAAATAGGTATGCATGCACTTCACACTAGTGTAAACTGGCATATTTGTGTGCCATATTTATGGCATATTTATTTGTAACGTCATTGAACTTGGCGAAATATAATTTTTATTTTCCGTGGTGACTGCAATCTTTCGATCTTTCCAAACTTTGCTTAAACTGGGGAATAAGGTTCATCTTACATTATAACATTCTTTTAGTAAGATGGTGCGGGTTCAGCCTTGAGAAAGTATTGCTTTATTTATTTTATTTTTCATTTCTCTCAAGCTAATTTTTCGGTTTACAGTATAATATACATCATCTACTTAATAGTTATAAAATTACTTTTTTCTTTCTTTCTTTTCGTACAAATAATTGTATTGTTTCAAATACCCTTTTAAAATTAAGGAAAACAGCTACTGTCGATTTTTTATCCTCCATCTCTCTCTTCCAATCCTCCACCACCGCTGTAGAATGCCGCTTTCTGAAATCAGATTGGTGCCCAGGTAGCATATTATTCTCAGCGATGTGCTTGAGCAACTTATCCAAAACTATTGACTCCAATACCTTGTCCAAGAATGGCAAAACATTTATAGGACGATAATCTGACATCCGACAACTATTCATAACTAGCCACAGGAACTCATGATACTTTCAAACTTGTATGAACTACTGCAGATTCCAAAGAGAAATTCACTATGCGGCTCATATATTCTCTTAAAACCCTCCATAGGTTCTAGGGAGGTGCATTGTGATACCGCTCATTCATGCCACGTCATTAACCCATTCACCTATTTCACCTACTCATACACAATTACAGCCCCTGCACATTACAAGCCCCATGTCAACCTGTACATTGACGTGGACGGTGGGTCGGTGCTGAATTCTGCACTCCATCAGAGGGTCTTAGTTGTATTTATTATCACCGATCGTAATCGATGGCAAAAATTCGATTTGCATCTAGCCTCTGATGAGATTCGAACTCAGTACCTCCCGGTCCAAGTGTCGAAGCTTTAACCACTGCACCACTTGTCTGTTTAAAAAAAAACCATAAGTCCTTAAACAATTTACAGCATAATACCCCCCTTCCACCAATCAAAATTGAATCATGTATTTATATGTTTGGGCACTTCGAAGAGAAATTGCTTAGTGGTATTCGAAGTGGTCATTTTCTAGGTTGCACATTGATTGTTCATTCATCCACCAACTTTATGTTACGAGTTTTATCTCAATCAATTTTGAAATGGCGTTGTTGCATCCAGGTTAGGTTAAGTGCGAGTGGCTGCTATCGCACACTTAGGCCAATAGTGGCCCATTGTGATAACACAGGATCCCACTGAAACCATCCAGAGCTACTTATGTAGCGTAAAATATTTCCCACTCCACAGCTCGCGAGTTTCGAAAGGCTGTCCATATCGTACACACCTAAATACTTATGCCTTCTGCATGGTAGTGCCGGACGCGAGCATAGGAAGTGATCTAACGTCTCTTCCTCCTCTTCGTCCAAACAACTTCTGTAAAAGTCATTCGTCAGTAGACCCAGCCTTCTCGCATGTTCCCCAAAAAGGCAGCGTCCTGTCAGTATCCCTACGACCAGTCTTATCTCTCGTTTTTCCAGGGATACTAGTGCTTTGGAGTGCCGCAGGTTCAGTTTTGGCCAAACCTGTTTTGCTACCCTGCACGCGAGAGTGTTGGTCCACCTCTCGTTTATCAAGGCGATTGCCTTTTTTACTGAGCGCCGATATGAGCGCTGCTATAGGCCTCCCCAGACCTCCCCTTTCCGGCTGCATCTGGAGAGTCATACCGCACCTAGCTAGTTCGTCAGCCCTGCAGTTTCCCGTGACGTCTGAGTGACCAGGGACCCAGATTATCTGGATGCTGAAATACTCGCTGAACTCGTTAAGAGATGATCGGCAATCCAGTGCCACCCGTGACTTCAGACAAACCGCCTCTAGTGACCTGACCGCCGCCTGACTGTCCACATAAATTGCGATATCCCTCACGGATACCATGTTATGCTTCAACCATGTCCCGACTTCGCCTATCGCCCCCACTTCAGCCTGGTATACGCTGTAGTAGTCAGGGAGACGAACGGAAATATTAACATTAAGCTTTTCACAGAAGACTCCGGCTCCTACATTGCCGTCTAGCTTAGAACCGTCCGTGAAAAATTGCAGTGCCTCGTTTACCAGTATTGATCCGTTCCTCCAGGAGTGTCTCGAAAGACAGATGGTACGGAAACCTTAATCGAAGCACAACGTCGGTTTAATATAATTTAGATTCGCCAGTTCTTCCCTTAGCGATCTAACTATCAGCCAAGAGTCTCGTAGCCACATTGGCTGCCATCTGATTACCAAAAAATTCGATTGGAATAAGGTGGAACATAACCTCTAAAGCGTGTGTAGGTGTTGACCCAATCGCCCCGCTTATTATGCAGGCCGTTCTTTGCACCTTCTCCATCATCTTCCTATATGTTACCTTGTCCAGATCTGGTCACCACACGCCCACCCCGTACGACAGCACAGGTCTTGCCACTGCCGTACAGAGCTAGTGTACCAGCTCTGGTAACTAACGGAGTTTTATATTTCTTAGTAAATAGTACCAGCTCTGTCTTGGAAGGGTTGATCCCTAATCCACATTTGCTGGGTCATTTCGTAACGATCTGGAGTGCATTCTGTATAACATCCCTAATCGTGTCCAGATATTTGCCTGAGACAGCTAACGCTACATCATCCGCATACGCTACCAACCTTTCCAAGTTTTTCAACAAAAAGGATGATAGAGTTAAAGGTCTCAGATCCTTTGGATAGGCATGTGAGCTTTTTCCCGATTTCGGGATAAAGACCACTCTGACCTCCGTCCATTTCCCAGCAATATAGACCAGTTTCAGACATCCCCTGAAGATACCCTCCAGCCAGCGGAGGATCACTGCCGAGTTCTTTTGGATCTCTGGTGGTAAAATCCGATCTGGGCCCGCCGATTTATAACGCTTAAAACCATTCAGCGCCCACCGGATTCGCTCCATATTCACGATGCCATCCATCTCTATTGAAGGTGTTACTCGATGACCTCCAGGCTCCATCGAGTCATCAAAGCTCCCGGAAAATGGGTTTCGATGTGGAGCTCCAATGATTCTGCACTTGAAGCTGTCCATGACTCGTGAGGTCTAATTAAATAACTAGGACTGGTTAGTAGCTAGAATTTTCCTAAGGCAAGAAGCCTCAGAGATCTCCATCCTACAACAGAAGAGTCTCCAAGACCTCTTTTGTGCCTTCCTCAACTCTTTTTTGTACTTTCTTAAGTCCTCCTTATAGGAGTCCCAATCTCGACCCTCTCTTGTGTTCTTAGCTTTATTAAAATCTGTCCTACACACTCTTCGATAGGTTCCCAATTCCATGGACCACCATATTGGTTTCTGCCTGCTCCTCGGCTTTATTAGGGGGCACGCGCTCCTGGTCCAGGGACCTCCAGCGGCAATAATTCCTGCAACACCTCCCTATATTTGTTCCAGTTTGTCCTTCTGGGATTCCTGAAGGTTTTCCGGACAACAGGTTTCTGGTCGAGGTTATATGTTACATATCGATGATCATAGAATGAGTGCTCCTTCGCCACTCTCCACCTTCTGATCATATGAAAGATTGTTTCTGACGCAAAGGTCACATCTAAAACCTAATGTCGATTTTTAACAATAAATGTCGGTTCTCGTTCAATATTGCAAACTAAAAGGTTGGTATTTAATAAATAAAAAAATAACTCACCCCTCTCGTTGATGTATGTGCTTCCCCATATTGTGTGATGCGCGTTTGTATCACATCCGAGTATAACACCTACCCTTCTTTAATCAGCTTCCCTGATCAGTTCCTCCAGATTATCCGGTGGAACCTCCTTTTCGCGATCCATATAGGTTGAGGCTAGCCATAGTTTTTCACAGCCAACCTCAGCACTCACCGCTGTAACGTCCCCGATATTAAATTGTGGAAGAAGGAAAATATTCTAATTTTTTAGTTTTTTGTAATTTATACCCTTTCAATCTGAGGCCACAGATCCTGTTATTGTTAATCCAAGGTTCTTGGATTAACACCAAGCCCTCATCTGACTTAGTCAGTCTGAGCACGTGAGCAGCCTTCGTGTGATGTAGGTTTATTTGTACAATGCTAGCCATTGTAGTCAACCTTACTCACCTCTTCCTGCACTCCCTGCATCGGGATAGTGGCATCTGGCTCGTTGTTCCGGCCGCTATAATCCTCTCGTCGAGAGCCGTCCTCATGAGACTCCAGAGAGAGGAGGCTGCCTCCTTACTATGCTCCGCACGTTCGAAGCATCACTCTCCTGGCCGTCCTCAGCACACTTGACCGTCTCCTGATGGGTCCGTTCGCCGTCACCCCCAGGCTGGTCTTTCGCAGTCGCATCGGCCTCGTCCTTTTTAAATTTTTTAAGGGTAATCGACCCGAACCCGAAGTTGATCACTCCCTTTAATTTTGCAAGGGAAACCAGGGATTATTTATTGATCAGCATGATTACCAATCTAAAGCCTTCCTTAGCCTCCTCTCGCTTTACAATCCTCCAGACTTCCGGGATTGCTGGCCCGCGAGGATCTCTTCCGGCTCGGTTGGCAGCCATACACGTGCCCTTGGCCCACTCGGGATTTCCTGCAGACTGTCTCAAGCCTCGCGCCCTGCCACACCTCGTCGACTTCGGCCATTGCCTTTTTATAAAGGTCGACCGATCTCTGGTCCGAGCACACAGTCAACTTCACGCGCCCCTGGTGCCATCCCGCATCTCTGCAGGACGGGGGAGATCCCGGATTTTCTCTCAGGATCCGCAGAAAAATGGAGTTTAGAGCATTATACATTACCCTCCACTTCTCTGACGTGATGCTCTCATCTTCCTGACCTCTGTCAATGACGGCTAGCACCAACTCGTGCTTGTTGCATATTAGTTAGTTAAGTGGTTGTTGCATCCAACTAGGCAATCTTTCTGATATGTATTCGGAACTTATTTTGGGAGCGAAATTTCATCGTTGGTTCCATTGAAATTGGTCATACAATAAACCGAATCCCAATGGGTTGTGTCATACTAATCGGATGAAAAATAGTTGTGCTTCTCTCAAATTCTCTCTATTCCACGTTTCATCCCCATCAGTGGCCCTATACTGGTTTTCCCGGGGAATTGGGAATTGAGAATATATTTTGCTGTAATTACAAATTGCACTCATTCTCAAATATATATTTCTCGTTCCCAAATGTATATTCTGGTAGGTGGTTGGTTTTTGTAAACTATATTGCGATCTTTTACAAGTTTTATTTATTTTTAAATATTTGTATATATTTTTTAGAAAAAATAAATTTCAAAATTCGAAAATGTACGAACTACAATTCCCCAAAAAAATAATGGAGAAAAATCAAAACTGTTATAAAATGGAATTATTTTTTCCCAATAAAAAAAAAATCCCAAACGCCAGAATACACCTTTGGGGAATAAAAAATTCGCAACTGCTAGAAAAACCTCACTAATTCCCAATTCCCTATTCCCTGGGAAAACCAGAATAGGGCCACAGTTGATAAATAGCTTAGCCCCATTCAATTTGTAGAACGGTATTCTTAGATTACAACCCGAGTAGTATCCTAGTTGGTTGAGATAGATAAGTTCCATTAAAACTAGCCATTTGACTCAACTTGTTCTAAACTGTGATGAAAACTACTCTACCCAGTTCTCATCTTTCTGTCCTGTTCGTTTTTTACAAAATGAGTGTCTTGTGGCATTGAGATAATTGTTTTTGTTTTTTCCGCAGTTTTGCGGCCCTGAGCAATTTATTACACATAGCTCCAGCTGTATTCATTGATCATTCTAGAGGCTCTAATTTCTAGGCAGATAAAAAAGTTCGACTGTCATATTTGAATGTTGGATATGTTGGCACTCAAACTACCAGACTTGGTAATAGATGACTGACATTGCGTAACTATTATAATTAACAACACATTTTTAAAATATTTGGAAAAAGGCTTGCGGTAATTATTCGATGGTGGGATTTGAATGCCTCAATAATAGCTATATTACATGACACCCATTGATCCGTATGAGTTCAAATTTTATGTGGGCAACCTGACCCAAATTTTGTTTTGGTGCACATATTATGATTTGAAATCTAGTAAGCGTCGTAACGTTGTTTCTTAAAATTTGAGCTGAACTGAATCGGATCATCATTCTTTATCGTGAATCTTAAACTGCAGAGCGTACAAATGTTATTTTTGTTAAAATGATGCGAGGCATTATTATTTATTTTGCTGGCGCTTTGCTATATAGCGATTGGTAAGTTCATTAAACCCTAGCCCGGTGCTAGGACTGCTGGCCACTAAAAAAGTGTTTATTTATTTATATCAACAGTACACTTCCTTTTTTGACGAGGGTGGATCAATAAGTACCCGTGTTAGGAATGAAGAGGAAAGTTTCTTGCGTATTTGTTTATTTTCAGCCTAATTTCCCAACGTTCCCGCTATTTATCAAACTAGCTCGTACGTGGAACAAACAGCATTTTTATCTTTACCAAATTGGGCCGTGTCTCTTATAATTTATCATTGAATCGTTTTAATAATGTACTGTAGTGCTCGTCATTCCTTTTTTCCACATGTCTATTAGGAATCTTGCCTTCGAATCCCAAAAATTGTAGTCTGGAAACATTTATTGTTTTGACTGTCGCTTATACTCTGGTCTATAGAAACGGATCCAGGTTTCATCTACGGCGACGGTCGAAAAATTCTCATGCTGATGTAGCTTATAAAGAGGTTCAAACAATTCTACGAAGTTGTCAGACGTATCCGCCTCGGTCCGACATCTTTTTCTTTCCCAAGCTTTTAAGTAAAATGTTTATTGGCATTTCATGCGATACGCCGTCGGTCTCTGTAATCACCGCGAGCGGCCTGGGTACTCATTATAAAAAATAGTTTTTCGGCCACGTTTTAATTCGTACCTAATATTTCATGGTTCTCATAAATGGCGAACGGCTCTCATAAACAACATTTAATTTTACTTTTCTTCTCTCCCACGTTTTTTCATCCAAAATCAAAAAGCGAATTACGGATCAACATTGTTCTTTTTCCATTTTAACTCAAAACATATGTTATACAAATTGCTGTCAAAACTTAATTAAAATATGTACGTTCACTTAATCTGGGGTAGGTTCATGAACATAGTACGGAGTGCTTTTCAGACGGTATTGTTAATAATGTTTTTTTTCTGATTAAATTAAATTCATGAAATTCGTAAAAATTTTACTTTTCGATAATGTTTTGTAAAACGACTGATTTAATCCACAGGTCCAAGTAGAGCAAGTTTTTCAATCAGGAAAAAATGGTATAAACAAAAATTCCATCCAAATGGCGTAGTGTAATGGATGTGTATCCCAAGGAAAAATATTCTACAACAAATATCGAATGGTTCAAGCGCATCGCATTGTGTGGAAGAGTCTTTAGAAATCCGTTTCATTGCTATATTTGGATTTTGTTGCGAAATCGGTAAACTGTCGTTTTCCCATTCAAATTCCACTATCGTCTAAACTTGTCGTTCGGTGAATTATGATCCGGACCTAAACCTTCCAACAATGGGCTAGTCCAGTATTCTATGGTCTCGAAAAATATTTACCTACCTTACAACTTCGTGTTAAAACTGTATCTGAAAACTAGTTTTAATTTCATTCTAATGACTTTTAGGCATATTAGATCAAAGATCATGTTAACTACAAATCTTTGAAAAATTCTGTTGCTTGATTGCATTAACGTTTTGTGTAACTTTTGGTATCTACCCCTATTCTGAAGCATAGTCAGTGGCTGAAAAATGGTCTTAGGTAAGATTTTTTGTCTATATTTTGAGTTTAGACTTAATTATGAAACTTTTCATATTTTACGCATAGTCTTAGTTGATGTTGGTCTTAAAAAAAGTCTTACGTAGGACATACATATTTCGTGATCTTATTGGTCACAGACTACGCGCAGAATACGAAAAGTCTCATAATTAAGACTAAATTCAAAATATGTATAGACAAAAAGTCTTTTGAAAGCCACTGGCTGAAAAATGGTTTTAGGTAAGACTTTTGATTAAAATTTTAAAAGTTTTGAATTAAAATGCACTTGAGCGCAAAAGCTCTTTGCCTATTAATGGCCCATTTACATGCGACCAACATTTTTCTTCTGCAAAATGAAAGAGATATAACATTGACTTTTTGCACATGAGAGAGAAGAAAAGAAACTTATCCCAACAAAATTATACAGAAGATTTTTAAGCCATTATACCGCAAAAACCACTATAAAATGTTGCCATAAAATATATTCGACCCGAGTATTTTTATGGCAACATTTTTAAAATTACACAAAAAAATATATCGTAAAGGATTCATAATAAACACAGACGCCATAGATAAAAATGTAAATTTCGCATTTGAATTAATTAAAATATATTAAAAATAATGCTATAAAAAAATTATGGCATTACTATGTATATATTTCTTTCTTTCTCACACATTAAATATTTTCATATAGCGGTTGCTAAATGGGGTATAACGCAAACTGTCTGACAACTAGTGTTTTTTTCTAAATAATGCATGGATTCCATAATGAAACAATTTTTTCAGTAAATAAATACTGGGAAACCGAAAAGAGGAGAGTATACATATTAAAATTACGTTAGAGTGATAAAGACAAACAAATGTTGCCATAAAAATTATTGAGTTTCATACTTTTTATGGCAACATTTTCACCGCTTACTGCCAGTAAATTTTACTGAATTTTTTTTTGTTTCTCACTAACAAGTAAAGGATTTATATTTGCATCTCGTGTTAATTTTACTGAAAAAATTGTTTAATTCAGGCATACAGGTGCTATTCCACTAGAAAAATTCATGAAATTTTACTGATATTAAAAAAAAGAGGAAAAGAGAAGAATGTACGAAACTCTATGTAATAGACAAAGACAACTTTTGTTTTATACACTACTACAGACTCAAATATTTTGTTACTGAAAAGGTTTTTTGTTTCATTCCGCCAACTACCAAATATATATTTTTTTCTTCCTTTAATTTTACTCACAGTACATTTTTTCTAGTGGAATTCCAACTTAAAAGGTGGTAACTTAACTTCATATTAAAACAAATAGACATTTTAGAGGCGATTTCAATTAGAAACAAATTTTGATCAGCTTAATAAGTTTAATATTTTATTTTTAATCACTGAAAATACGTACATTGCCATACGTATTCGCCAATTCCAAAAATTACGTATGTACATCATAAATTAGATTATGAGCAATGCGTACTGTATGTATTAAATACGTACCTCTGGCAACCCTACGTTGGTTATACCAATTTACCTCGGCAACACCACCTGTGTACAAATACGGCTACTTATTGATCCATCCTCGAGAATCGCGAATAATCCAATCACCATAAAATGTTTTTTAAGCCGGAATTTCATTATTGCGGATTTTTTTTTTTGTGCAGAAAACCAAAAAGAGATAATATCAAAAATCCGACAAAGACAGACTATCTTTATTTTATAGCGAATCTTTAAGGGGAATATTTGACAACTACGAAATTATAACCAAAATTAGTTAAAAAATGAAAATTATTGTTAAATCAATTTTATTTATACCTCTACTAAAACATCTAAATATTATTTGTAGGCATCATTTTATTACGTTTTTTAATTATTTCTTTTCAATAATTAAAACTAAGAAAACGCCTTCCTATAAAAAAATTAGAGGAATATTTGACCGCGTTTGTAACATAACCTAAATAATATCTCATTATTAAAATTATGTAATACAGAGTAAATAATAAAAATTAAAAATTGTAAAATATTTTAATTTGGGCATTAATATAAATTTATCATGAAAACGCGATTTATATTACACTCCACCAAACATATAAAATGTATGAGCCAAGTTGTGCTCACCATAAAATTAGTAAAATACTAAAATTTGCTGAGAGTGGTGGGTATTTTTCATTTTGGTTGCCATAAAAAATACTTCGATTTGTATTTTTTATTTATATTTATGGCAACCAAATCGCTACAACAACAAAAACTTTAAGTATAAAAATTTTTACTGTTGCGCCGCTCACACACATATTGATTTTTCATTTTATCTCTTTCTGGTTTTCTACACAAAAAAAAAACACAGTAATGGAATTCCTGCTTTAGTAGGCAGTAACTAAATGAAATCTTCAATCCATGTTGGTGTAATCTCTCAGTTAATGAACTAAACCAGTTGTCCTATAACTTCGACGAATATTTTCCGGTAAGCGACAATATCAATTTATTTCGTAATACATTATAATATGCACGATTCGAAGTAAGCATATGTTTATTCGCCCCCCCCCCCCAATTGAAAATAAACATTATAGTCCAGTAATTATATCGTCATCTGAATATTAGTTTGGCCCATACGCAAAATTTGGATTTTTTAAGGTAAAAATGTAGCATAACGTAAAATTACGTGCTCTTTCAGAATCTGCAACTCATTTTTTAAAATTGCTAACGGTTACTGAAATATCGAATACTTGTTCTATATCAATATTTTTACCAAGTTTTTAATTTTCATTTGGGCCATATCCAATTTTTTGGTGTATGGAACAAAAACTTATTAAGGGGACATAGCACCTTCAAAATTGAAAAAAAAAAGTTTTTGAAAGTTTTTTTTTTTTGGAATAAAAAGAGATATCTTAATGAAACTTTCCATTGACATTTTATTTAACTGAAAGTATACAAAAAAAAATTTTTTTAACAAGGGTTTTCCAAAAACACTGAAAATTCGCGGCGTGCATCATAACTGCTCTCAGAAACGTCTAAAAAAAACGGGGTTTTATTCAGCATTAAATCGCCCTTGGAATGAACTAGAAGGAAAAAAATTAGCTGAAAAATAAAAAAATGGCGGCATTTTTTCAAAAATGCAGCTCTTTTGTCCTCCCAAATTAGTTGTAATTCAAAAAATTGAAAGCCGATTATTCCTTCCGTTGTTCATTCTGAGCAGAAATATATGTAGATCAACGTGTTAAAATTTTAGAACGATTGGATAAGTAGTTTTTTCTCAATCTTGCACGCCAACTTGAAAAACGTCATTTCGAGATAATCGCGTTTAAATTATCGCGCTTTAAATAAGGCGCGCTTCGCAATATATAAAAAAAAATATAAATAATTTTTTTTTGAGATTTTCATGTTTATATCATTAAAATCATGTTTTTAAACGTTCATTCTAACATATTCTATTATAAAAAAAATTTCGATTTTTTGAAATTTTAAAGGTGCTATATCCCCTTAATATTGTTAACATTAGTGTGGGTCAAACGCCTAAGTGAATATTTTGTTTTAGTTAATCGCCAGTCTGTCAATGGTATTACCGATTAAATTGAATTTGAACTGCCTAATAGGTAGTCAATCTCTACATAAAATATACAAAACATTTTAGGGCTCGTCACGAACAAAGCGTATTTGCGTATTTGAGTATTGTGTATTTTTGACGTATTTTATGATTGGTTAAAATTTTTTAACCACAGCAATACACAATAATCAAGAAACGTCAAAAATAAACAAGCTCACAAGTTGATTATTTGCGTAAATTTTGTTGAGTTGAGATTTGGTTGTGATATTAAAATTAAAAGTATTTTAAATTTGGAAATAAAAATATGGAAAATAATTCTAGTAAAATGATAATAAAGAGGGGTAGAATAACAACAAAAAATGGCAAGAAGAGGAAGAAACTGAAATATTGAGTTACATTCTAAAAATTATTCAAGATAATTTGGAAATAGAGGTTAGTTTATTGATGGTATTTAAATGGATTAAAATTAATATGGAATAAATTTTTGTTTTAGAAACCAAGCGCTACAGTATTCTACGATAAAATGATTAAGGAAATGAAACTGCAAAATGTGTCGACGATTCAGTTAAAAAATAAAATGCGAAATTTAAGAAATCTTTATATTAAAGCTAGCGATTGGCAGAATCAAACGGGCCAAGGAGTTGATGCTGGTTCAGTACGAGGTAATAATAGTTTAATCATTTGTTTGTTAGAAAACTAAAGATAATGTTGTATTATAAATTAAACCTATTTACAGATCATGTATTATCTATCTGTCCACATTGGGATATGTTGGACGAGATATTTTCAACTAACACGAATATAACTCCACCATATATCCATGCACCAATTCGTTTGATGAGCTAGACGATAATATTATTTTTGATCCCACTGGTTTTTTTGAAGAAACTTTTATTGATGAAGCTGATGATGTAATCAATGTGCCGGGTCCGTCTAAAAAAATTGCGTCAGAGCCTGTTGTGATAAACAGCGAGGAAGCTGAACAACCACTCGCAAGATTTCGCCGATGCCTCTCCACAACACCAGTTATCGTTAATAAAAGAGCCAAAACACCGTCAAACTCCACATCAGCATTGTCTGAGGCCCAGAAGATGCGTGCAGAGGCTATTTCGGAAAAAATTAAAGCTGATGCGAAGTGGAGAGAAGAGGAAATGCAATTTAACAGAGAGAAATTTGAATTTGAAAAATATATTAAAACGCAGCAAATAGAAATTGAGAAGAAAAAAATTGAAAGCAACGAGAGGATAAAAATATTAAAATTAGAGAAAGAAGAAAGGGTGGAAAAATACAAAATCGAATGTGAAATGAAACTAAACAAAAAATAAAAATTAAGAAAACGTTTATTTATTGATCAAAAATTAATTCGTATAAGACTTGTCGTTTAAGCTCTCCTAACTTGTCAATGTCTACAGAAGATGTATTCAAGAAATCTTCACTTTCATCTGAAGTTTCCATGTTACTCGAATGTTCGACATACAAATCTTCTGACAGATGTGGTAATAAAATATTATATAAAATACAGCATACTCTGATCCATGTGCAGGCAAATTTATGACTCTCGTCGTTTTTTATTTGGATTTTTAATCTTTTCAAACTAGAGAATTTTTCTTTTAAAATTCTAAAACAATGTTCAATCCGTACACGATATTTACTGAAGTGTTTATTGAACTCCCCTCTTTTCTCGACTGTCAGTGCTTAGATGATTTTCGAAATGGAGTTAATACAGTAGTTGTTAAACGGTACGCCGAATCCGCAGCAATCCATTGCTCTTCCGTTAGGTATGGTTTAGGGTTCTTTCCGATTCTGGAGTTGTTGAATATTCTGGAATCATGAACACTTCCTGGATATCCAACTACAATATTTATTATTCGCAATTTGTGATCACATATTGCTTGTAGTTTCATTGCATATTGCTTTTTTCGTGAAAAATACGAAGTTGCGTCTTTTTTTTTTGTAATGGTAATAGACTGTGAAAAACCTTTTGTGTTACTTTCTGTAGTGTACCACCATCACCAATACCAAACAACGCAGCAATTTTGCCTTTTGAAGCGTTATCTCCATTGGATCCTAGGATCCAACACCAAAGCTAATTGGAAAAATAGAGAAAATTGCAGGTTTGAATTTTCCCCTTAAAATATCTCGTGATCTTCGATTAAGTTCAAAAGTTGAACTGGGCTCTTGACATCCGGATAATCATCTTAAAACGGTTGTCGTCCAATTTAGACAAAGTATCCTCATACCAACTAGCATTTTTTGGTACCACTGAACGAAACGCGTATCTGTAATGTAGCACAATGCTAATATCCTCCTCTAACTCATCGTGAATATCATCAATCATCTCATCTAGAACAACCAGCAGGCAACTTAATACATATTTCATAAAGCCAAAAAATAAACTTACCCGAAGATTCCAACAGATTTATTTATTTTATTTTTGTTACTGGCCATTCTTGTTTTCCAAATAAAATTTACGCAAATACTCAACTTGTGAGCTTGTTTATTTTTGATGTTTCTTGATTATTGTGTATTGCTGTGGTTAAAAAATTTTAACCAATCAGAAAATACGTCAAAAATACACAATACTCAAATACGCTTTGTTCGTGACGAGGGCTTTTGACAACTGCTTTACCTGTAATTTCATGTTAAACATAAAGGTGGATGGACTAAACTAATGTTCGGTTAACTAGCTCTTGTATAGAAAATACAGTTGACGATATGCCCATTTTTGCGCGTAGGTTCTCTTTTTATCTTCAGATTTTTAAAAATTTATGAAGAGCAATTTTTTAATATAGTAAAAGGTGTTCACACTAAATGATGATTTGTATCACCTCAATAAAATATTTTCAAATATCATAATAAAGTCCTTGGTACATAAATATTTGAAGTGTATTATAACAATAACTTCCTGTTAAACCGGAATCAAGCCGTTCTGCGTAAGTCTCATTGTTCGAGTTGACACGAATATACAATAAATTATCTCTCTTTGAATTGTATTGTCAATATTCTTATGTTTTGATATTTTATGGACTACCGGGTTTTACTTTCTTATCTGGTGACGGCGATTACGTTACCTGTTAAGTCATAAACTATATATTTCCATTTATCGATTACTTTTTTCCACCGCAATCTTAATACATACTTATGTATATTAATATTGTTGCTAAAATAACACTAATTTGCATAATAACGTATGCATAGTTGTAAGTACCTCGATATTAATTGAAAAGAAAGTTGAGTAAGGTGCGAGCGGGTCATGTTTGTAATTGCATAATGTAACCACCAAATTTACAGAAAACACTAAGCTTAAATTTTTATAGATGTTTTCACTGTTAATTTACAAAAACATATTTATTTTAGTTGGAATTCTCACTCGCATAGCGTACCCCGCCACAACCAATTTGCTTTACGTAATTAACGAAAAACAGAAATAAATTATTTTTTATGGCATTCATTTAGTTTCCGATACATTTTAGCTTTAACATAAAGTAAAATTTTATAATGTAGACCAAAGAGCTGAATTGAATGTAACTATCTTCGGACTATCGATATTTCCACTATTGTATTATACCTGAATCGAACGAATTGTTTATAATTCAAACACGGTAATTTAATACGATTATATTCGATCGTTAATTTACGTCATGACTGATGATTTCATCATCTTTGATCCGTTGAGTATAAAGCATATACTGTTTAATTACATATTATGAATAAATCAATTCCTTCTCGATTGTTAGTTTTCATCATTAGAGATTTGATTAGTCATGTGTTTTGATCGAAAAATAAAATCTTGTCTGTAAATTTAGTAACGATTACTGTTGTATATTTACGAGTAGCAGCATTACGTGAAATCAAGTTTACAACATCAGGTGTTTAAATCAAATCAAGATCACAAATATTTAGCAAGTCTTTATTAATTATTCGGTGATTTCAGCTAATCGTCCCTTACTTATTGATTGTACTCTTTAATGATTTGGTCTTGTTGGGCGTGCGAAAAACCCATAATTGAAATTTGTGGCAAGTCCACAGAAAACAAGAATACGGGTTTTTCCTCCAGAGCCCAATGTTTCAGGCAACCGAGCTGTTTTAAATTTTGTCCGTTGTACGGAAGCGATGAAGATATTTTGAAATATTGGCATAACGTTTTTACTTGCAATGTTTGACCACTTAACATGTAACGTAAGCTGAAAATCTCGTTCCAAATTCCACCAACAACAAAAAAAAAATCACCGTGTAGAGGTCTTAAGCGGCGAACCATTTCCTCAAACAAATCATCCAATAAGAAAAATATTTAGGTCATATTCCCATAAACAAGAAACTCATGTAACTACTTTCTCAGGATACAAATAAAAGGAATTCAGAAATTTTAGTGGTTTGAAAACTGATTTTGTACATTGATCTAATTAATGGATCAGTATTACTTATTACATTCAATTAATTATAGAATTCAAATTAATTATGGCCGAAGAGGGAAATATGTTATGCCTGTTGTGTGTGCGCTTCTGGATTTACGGCCGCCGGATTTCCCTCAGATAGGTAGCTGGACGTTACGATCGATGAGAGTTTGTAGTGATGATAAACCAGTATCACGACGTGGGTAAATGGTAGTGACCTTCGGATTCCTACGATTGTTGTTGGAATATCGATAATGTATAAACTGTGGTTCACCACCATTTACTTTATGGTTGATATTTTGTAGTTGTAGTGCGATAACGTTACTCGTACGTAGTCAAGACGCCGAAAAAAAATAAAGAAAACGATTTTATCGCAGCCCTAAATTATGACGCGCCTATGTACCAAAACGTAGACAAATCAACGTTACAATGTTGTTCTACGCAGCGATAAAAATCTGTCCGTTACTTGAATGATTGATCCACAATTCTTTCGATATTTTTACGATTATTCGATTTTTCACTGAGCACCTGACTCGGTAAAGTTAAACCATGTTGTCTGAGGGGTATCACTAATCTTTTGTTCCAATCTTTACTTTATTTTGATTGGAACAAATACAATTTAATTTATATAGCAAAAGGAAATTTAATTTATTTTTTTTTTACACTAAACTCAAAAAAATAAAATATTGTCAAACGAATTGTCAAACCTCGAAAATTAAATTCGCCAAAAGACCTTTTCTTAAGGTACGGGACCCCTATTTTTATTTGAATTTTTGACTCATAGATCGAAAATTTGTAAGAATCACAACAATCAGTTTCGAACGGATGAGATTATTGATTTGAAAAAATCAGTCTTCTACAAGAACAAAGTAGCCCAATAAGCGATCACTGGATTTCAAATCAAAATTTCTATTCTAACACAAAATTTTGATCAATTTGGATCAGATTTAAGGAAAATCATGTGAGTAACACTAATGACTCACGTATGACTGTCACGCATAATGCGTATATAGAATTTTATCAGCGAGTGAGGCTCATAATCATGCGTGACATATCTGAAATGATTAGTATAAGACAGTTCTTAGATGAATCGGATATGACAAGTCACAAACGATTATTAAGTGACTTGACATTAGTTACGATAGAAGGACAGTTCATAAGTGATTAATGTATAAATATTGAATAATTGTGCTTTGAAGATGGGACTGCATTAAAAGAAATTTTGATTTTTTTTAAATATATATAAATTTATATTTATTTGTGTATTTATATAAAACAAGCTTATTTTTAAATTTTTGATACTGGTGATTCTTCTATTACTTAGCCTCTTTCCTCGTTTTGGTGTTGTTGGGCTGTAAGTTTCATTTGTCGATCCTGCCAAATATTTGTATATGAAAGAAAATATAATTTAATAATTTTATTTCACTCAAATTGCTCTTGGAATTTAAGAAAATATACTTACGAACTGTGTATCTGAGACATCGAGTTTTCTTGTTGGTAGATTGGGCCAAACTAAATAAATCATGTGATTCTGCCATTTTTCTGTTTCAATAACTCAAAATAGAAGTGTGTTTAATTATGAATTTGAAGTTGATATTTAAAATGAAAATGTAAAATTGGAATGAAAAAATACAAAATGGAATACACTACGTGACATTTAGTTCACTCGATTATATAATAAATTATACTCACCAATTTATATTTGTGAAATCTTTTCGAAACGGTATACGAGGGCTGCCTTTTATATTTCGGGATTAGAGAACAAAAATATTAATCATCGAAAATCGCTTTATTGTTTTTCAAAATATTCCCCATGAAGATCTATACACTTTTGCATGCGTTTGAACCAATTGTCGAAGCACTTTTTCCACTCTGATTGAGGTATCTCCAAAACATGCATTCTGAACGCAGCAACCGCTTCTTCAGGTGTCGAAAAACATTGACCTCTCAGTTTGTTTTTTACGTACGGGAATAAAAAGAAGTCATTCGGTGACAAGTCAGGACTATACGGCAGATGACTCATCAAATCGATGTTTGAGTGCTCAAAAATGCAGTTGTTTGAGCCGATGTGTGAGAGCTCGCATTGTCGTGGTGAAAAGTGATCCGTCTTCGGCAGTTAGTTTTCCTGATTTCTTGGAAGACAACTGGCAAACAAATGGTTGTGTACCACTCAGAATTGACTGTTCTGCGTTGTTCTAGTGGTACGGTTGCGACATGTCCATTTTGTTGGATTCGGCTCATCTTGAAACACCCATACAGTCGACTGCTGTTTACTTTCGGGCTCATACGCGTAAATCCACGATTCATCACCTGTCACTATGTCATAGACGTGTTTTGAAGCACCGCGATCGTATTTTTTGAGCTTTTCTTTCGACCAATCGACACGAGCCTTTTTTTCAGCGATTGACAAATTGTGTGGGATCCACCGCGAACAAATTTTTTTGACATTCAAATGTTTATGCAATATTGAATGTATGCTGGTCCCACTAATGCCTAAGGTCGTCTCAATCTCACGATAGGCCACATGACGATCTTGCAATATCAGTTCGCGCACAGCATCAATGGTTTCCGAAACAACAACTGATTCTGGACGACCTTCACGAAATTCGTCTTGGAGTGAACTACGACCATGATTGAATTCACCATATCATCGATAAACACTAGTCCTTGATGGAGCTTCATTGGCAAAAAATTGAATTAAGTTCATCCATGCACTCTTGCTGCCTTAATCCACTCGAAAGTTGTAAAAAATAATCGTTGAGTTAATGAGTACTGTAAACAACTCAAATAGCGCTCGAATGTCAAAACGCTCTGAGTACGTATAATCTCAAAAATGTCAAACTTTACGATAGAGCTGTCAGTTGCCAGATTGCAACACTAGGGTTGTCCAACCCCGAAATATAAAAGACAACCCTCGTAGTTTTTACATGATCACTAATGTTTTTTTTTTTTCAAATTTTAATATTATAATTTTGATTAAATCACCATAAATAATTATATGTATTATTAAACAACTTTTATTGACACAACCAGCAAAATGAAAGAAACAAATTTACGAAATGGAACGCAAGTAAACTAATAAAAATTATGGACATACACCTTGTTTGTTTTGTTTTTATAAATTCGTAGTGTCAACCGACATGTCCTATAATACCTGTCTCCACTGGTTTATATAACTCATTGATACGGTATACATAAAAAACTGGTTTAATAAACAAAACTAAAAAACGTACCTAATGTGCAATAGAGAAAGCAAAAATGTATCTTCCTAGAATTTCGAATTTTCGGAGATCAAATTCAAATTAGTGTCAGTCTGTATTGGGAACCATGTGCAGATTTTATCGAAAAAATACTAGGTATAATTATTTTTCGTTTAAATAAAAATAAATGAATGCAACCAAAGTGCTACACAAATTTCGTGTATGCAACCAAGATAAAACTCAATAAAATTAGATAAAATTTTATCAGTTTATATAAAAAAATAAAAACTCGATATGTTAAGTAAAATAAATTTTATTTAAAAATACACATTTTTTTATATTTAATTTTATTTGTTTTTCGAAAAAACGCAATGACCTTATGGTGGGTGTGCATGTGATAATGATAATTTCATTTAGAATTAATTGGAAGCGTACATCTCTTCAAGCCTAATAAAAAATGGAAATTATATTCATAAAAATTTATTAAAATTAAAACTAAAGTCATCTTACTTTTTATGATGTACATATATACATATATCGAAAGAGTTTAATAATCACATCCTGTTCCGTTGATATATTTCAATATTCATGGCAATAACACTCGACAAGTCGGGACACTAAACGGACAACACTCATTTTGTCGAATAAAATACAAATACAGTGAAAATCACCTAAGACGGAAATCCATTATTGCGGAAACTCCGTCACGGCGGAAATATCCACAAATATAAAATACCTTCATTCTAATTTATATGCGTTTTTTACTTTTTAATCCTGAGACGCGGAAGAAATCGTAAAATCTAGTACAAAAAAATTAAACAAACTCCGTTAACACGGAATTGCAACATCATACTGGTAAAAATACTAAAATGTCATATTTTTATACGAATTTATATATGTATCAGTGGCCCTATTCTGGCTTTCCCAGGGAATAGGGAATTGGGAAATATTTTGCTGTAATTACAAATTGCAATAATTCCCAAATATTTATTCCCCGTTCCCAAATGTATATTCTGGTAGACTGGGAATAATTTTTGGGGGAAAATTTTTTTATTTTGTTTTTTATAAACTAAAACGCATGTTGCGACCTTATTACAAGTTTAATTTATTTTTAAATATATATTTATTACAAAAAATAATGTTTAAAAATTCGAAATAGTACGAATTGCAATTCCCTAAAAAAATAATTGGGAAAAATTAACGTCAAAACTGCTATAAAATGGAATTATTTTTTCCCAGTAAAAAAAATTCCCAAACGCCAGAATACACTTTGGGGAATAAATAATTCCCAACTGCTAGAAATACGTCACTAATTCCCAATTCCCTATTCCCGGGGAAAACCAGAATAGGGCCACAGGTCACATATTTATATTTTTGTTAAAAATGAATTTTTATGTATGTTTATTAAATAAATGAATTGAACGGCAAAACCAGTAATTCTATGGAATTTTTGTTTCGCATGCGAGTTAACATGTATGTACTCCTAAGTGGTACATATTCGGTTTCATTTGAAAATCAACAGAAATCATTTAACCCGGAAAAATCCCTTAAGTCGGAAAAAAAGTCGGTCCCGTTGAATTCCGTCTTAGGTGATTTACACTGATGGTAAACCACGCTTAACGAACCCTCGCTTAACGAAACCTTGGATCTACGAATATCAATTTTTGATACAAAAACCTCACCTTCCGAATACACATCTCGAAATAACGAATACAAAATTAACAAAAAAAAATAAAAAAACCGTCTCTTTTACTTCATTTTTGCTACGATTTTTTTTTATGAAAATACGAGTAGCTACATCGAAAAGAAAAAACATCTCCTGGATTTAAAATATCAAAAGAACGGCTGACAGTTGTGTTTCGTGTTAAACCGTTTGTTATTGGCCGTTCCGAAAACCCCAGAGCACTTAAAGGTATTGAAAAATCATCATTGCCGGTTATTTGCAAATCAAGCGCGAAGGCTTGGATGACCAGTACACTTTGTGTTGATTACGTAAAGAATTACCTCAGCAAAGAGATTAAAGATTACAATCATTACAAAAAAAAAACAACTTACAATCGATATTTTTTTTAAAAAATAATTTAAACATTAGTGTTTTGTTTTTTAGGAGATGTTTTGGATTTTTATTATTTATTTTATTCTAAATAAAACTGAATTGTTGTTCTGAAAACTTTTTTTTTATTAAATTTGCACTACAGTAACCAAACTAACTATTTTCTCATGTAAAACCATATAATTTGATACCTCGATTAACGAAACCTCGCTTAACGAAGCATATCCAGGAACCGAACCCCTGGAGAATCTAAAAATCACATCAAATTGCCAAAAAACTAAAGGGAAAACGTTTTTTAGAAATTTTCCACTTTTTCAGTTAAGCTTTTTGTGGAGAATCTAAAAATCACATCAGATTGCCAAATAAACGAAAGGGAAAACGCTTTCCTTTGGGTTTTTCCTAATTCTATGTTATTATTTAGAAATTTCCCACTTTTACATGCATGTACAGATTTTGCCTTTAAGGCATAAAAATTATGCGCGCTGATTGGTTAAAAGTCGGCCATCTTGAATCGCCTTATAGGCAAAAATTTTAAATTGAACATTTCTCAATTTTGTACAATAGAAGGCAATTTTTTTTGCCTTAAAGGCAAAATCTGTACATGTATCACCGCCTTTACACGAATTCATGTATAATAAAGTTATCTTTTAATATAAAAATGTTTTGATTTAAAATTATTTAACACGTCATATTAAATTTAAAACAACAAAAAATTTAGCTGCCAATGCGAAATGTTAAATTGAATTATGTAAACAAAAACAAAATGAAGAAACGTTACACACGCCTGCTTCAAAAAATGAAATATTCAAAATTGAACGTGCATTTTTCTAGCAACTACAAGAAATTATATTGAATTTTTTTCGCTAAAATGTGCGCATGGTTCCTAAACTGTATTGAGACTAGGGAAAGTATAGAAAACGCTACCAGTGGAAAAAAATGAAGCTTGCTTCAGATACACCCGATACACTTTTTCGATTTTTAAATTGATAATTTTAATATTAATAGTAAATAAATTTATAGTTTTTATATTTTAATGCAATATACAAATAATATTAAACTTTACAAGATCACTTTTCATATATAATTCATAAAAAAGCATGACTAAACTCTTTTTCATAGTAATGAATTTTTCCGCGAGAGCACAGGGGTACAAGTCTCAATAGGAACCAAGCGCACATTTTAGTGGAAAAAAATATTCGATATAATTTTTTCCGTTTAAATCAAAAATTACATGCAGCCAACTTGCTATACAAATTTTCCACATAAAAACTAAATAAATTTAGACAAAATTTTATCAGTACATATGGACAGACTGATAAATTTTTATTTTTATTTAGAAAGACAATCAAATTCTTTTATACATATTTATATTTTTGTTGAAAAAATGAATGGATGCTTTGACCTATATAATTTGACTATATATATTTTATATGTATACATGATCCAATTATTTAAGTATTTTTATTTGGAATTAAATAAGTCAGGATTCGGAATCCGCTAATTTATGACCATATAAAAATTTTTGATCATCTTTAAATAAAAAATTTTGTTTGTTGAACTCAATTTAATTTCATTCAAATTTAAAACACAAACGACGACAAATTAACACAAATCGAAACGTCAAATATCAATGCGAAATGTCAGGTTGTTTGTAAACATAATAAAATAAATCAAAGTTGCACATACGTCTGCTATGATTAAAATAATATTAAAAGTTGAACGTACGTTTTTCTAATATTATCGAATATTTTTTTCCACTAAAATGTGCGCTTAGTTCCTATTCTGGAAGTCAATTCACGTTCCATGAAATAATGAAAATGAAAAATTTTCTTCATTTTCAATCGAATAGGTTTGAATTGCCCACAAGAAATTATGATTTCACACAGTGAAATTTCAAATTACGTGCAAATAATTCAAACTACTACATTGCAAATGACAAAAACTTTTCATTTCCATTATTTCATGGAACGCGAATTGTTGACCCGTTGGTTAGGCTACAAAAAACAGTATTTTAAATATTGATGTCATTTATGATTACTATAAGACAAGTCATCAATTAGTATATTAGTCAACTATATTAGTCAGTTTTATATCATAAACTACAAAATATGAATACATTTCTATTTTTCGTGCGCATTGGAGAAATACTACAAATTCAATTCATATGGAATTTCCTACGGGGAACGGGTATCATGAAATGCAGGAATAACTAATATTTCTGCTTATTATAACACTGAATTACTCTAAACTTACTGCCGGCGTCACATGAAAGGATTTGGCCGTCTTAACAAGAACCCGATCTTGCAACAAGAGCACGATCTCCAATTATGTGTATATTCTTTTCTACGTGGTACATCCATCTAGTAGGTGCCCTTCCACGTTGTTGCCGACTTCAGAGCCTGCCTAGTGGTCAAGTTTTGTGATCGAAGAACATGTCCTAATCATCTCAGTCTAGATGATTTTATGAATAATGTAATTTTTGTAAAGTTCTTGCGATTCAGCCCAATTTGTACACAGTTACAAATCTCTTTATTTTATTGAACCAAGGGTCATATACAAATCAATTTACGTTCAGTGACAACAATCAAGTATATGTCACGTGCTTTGAACGTCCAAGACTCGCAACCGACATTATTCGCGATGACTGTACTATATATCGGCTAGTTTTAGTTGGTAATTAAATGACCTCCATGCTATCATTGCAATGGAACAACTTTTGAGCATGAGCTGCTGGCTGTGTTGCATACAGATATATTTCTAATTAATTTAAGAACCGATTGAATTCGTTGGGTGAATATTTTACAAGGGTGTCAGTGCCAAGGTTAAACTTGGTTTTCTATTTCTCATAATGTTAATTCATTTTTCATCCATGAACCCAGCTCAGCTGACGCTGTGGCTTTACTCATCATCCTCGAATCTTAGAATTCGTATAAACACTAGTGGTAAAACAATAAGGTTTCGCCTTTTTTAACTATTTTAGTGTCAAATTCTTAAAATTCTTGAGCCAACTTTTCTCAATTCACTAAAAAAATGAAATGACCTAAGTCAATGTTCGACTGTGTCTGCTAGTGATTTGATATTGGGCATCTAAGTGACTAATGACAGCCTGGTCAAAAATGCAGCGAATAAAAGGGGAATCGATTTATTTTCGATTTGAACCTCTGATGATTTCACTGGCTGGCATACGTTCGTATCATATCGCCTGTGCCGAAAGCAGTCACGTTAGTTTTGAAAAATCTTGTTCTTTTATTACGAAATGAAAGAATCGGAATAAGCCTTTTTGGTGGTTTGACGTGAAAAATCTAAAGATGCTGCTGCGGAAGACTTAAGAACGGAATCGGAAGATGTTATACTTTGATTGATTGATTGATCGAGATAACTTTTTTGCAACGCAAAAAGAATATTCAAAATATCTAATATTCGGTCGTTGTGTTTCCTGGATTAACTTCTGTGAAAAATCTCATGGAGACCTGACATATTAAGACGGCGTAGATGGCATCCTAATCTCCTCCAAAACGGAAATTAGGTAGGTATTGCCTTCTGTGCGCTTTCCCGGATTCGACATTTTCAATGATGATGTTGCTAGATTTATTAGAGATCACCGATTTTCTAACTTTTCAATTACCATGCAGTTGATTTTCTGGAATTTTCGGGGAGCTGGATTGTCATTTGCTTTTCTTATAAGTTTCCAAAGGTAACTTCCAGGCAGGTATTTTGTTTTTCTTGTATGTAGTTGATGATTTTCAGGTAAGCACTTAAGGCTTCCAACTGTTTTAATACAGCTCGCTGTACAAATTGAGGATAAGGAACTTTCCAGGAGACCACATTTCAATTTTTCAATATTGATAGTCACGATATGCCCTTCTCGACCTCGATCGTTTCAATGTAGGCCATTGTGTTCCTGCAGCTGCTGCAGTCGTTTACTCTGAGTACGACTTGCTTTGCCACTTTTTGCTTTAAGTGTGTAGGTGATTGAAACAACAATAAGATTGTTACCAGAATTTGATTTCGATAATTCTCAGTCGTTTCTCAAACGAGGTACCTATGGTTATCATAGGATTTCAATTACCGGGGGGCGAGGTCAATCTACACTGTGTTCCAGACCGAGCTGATAGCACTCAGACTTAGTGGTTCGATGCTTGCAATCTCACTGTTTCAGTTGAAGATATTATTCTGTGCATAAATAGTAAAGCTGTTTGTTGCGGAATAATATGATCCCTTCTAAACTGGCTAATAAGGACTGTACAATTTTGATTACTCGTCTCTGTACTGTCAATAATAACCAAGCGCTGGTGAATTCTGACACATTGTGATATTGAAGTATACATCAAAGCTGGTTCTTTAGTCAAAGTGGATTCAGTTTTGAAATTTTCCCGACCCTACAGGTCCGCGTAAGTTTGCCCCTTTGCGCTGAATATTGGCATGGCAACTATTAATAACTACATATATATTCATTTTGAAATCAAGCTCAAGTGGTTTACGTTACCTTGTGTTACGTGACGACTGTCTTTAAAAGGACGATAACTGCATTAAATGTACAGCAGGCTCGCGATAATATGAACGCCGTATGCCGTGAACTCCGGGTAACTTGAACAATTTTTTAATTACATGTACTACTCGATAACGTGCACTAAATTTTGTACACTCTCGCATGATTCGGGGATTTCCAATTTCTTTTTTTTTCACAATTTGAATCAAGTAAAGTTGAATATGTGATTCGGGGATTCCCAAGTTGTGCTTGTTTCATATGAAACAAATCAGCTCCTGCAAGTATGAACAATCTCGTAAACATGAATTTGCCTGGTTTTATCTTGTTCACATTATTGCGAGTCTACTATATTTGCAGTAGCCCCGACTTCATGGTAACCCCAATTTCTTGATCACATTTCCTTGGTACGTCTGTTGCCTTCTCTGCCTTGGCTTAATTGAGTGCGGAACTTTTCTACGATCCAGTTAATTTTAATAATTATAACTTGAGATTTATTATAAGAGGTGACTAAAACGTTAAACATACTGCGTGGGGATTTCGACTCATAACACCAGGAAATGGAAAAGAACTTCTAAGTGCAATAGAAATATCAGGTTGTGAATATCACTCATCGCGTAAACCAACCTATTGGTTTACTGACATCAACAAAGTTCCTGATTTGATTGACTTTTATATCTCGAAAGGAATAGCCTCAAATTACATTGACATTGAAGGCATTGACGACCTTACTTCCGATCACACACCGGTCTTAATGACTCTGAGTACATTGGTCATAAAAAAGAAAACCAAACTAAACATACTCCAACTTTTACCCAGCCATAGCAGAGATGCCCCAGGGTAGTGTATTAGGGCGCATTATATATCTACTTTACACTTCCGATATACCGGCAACGAAAACAACCTTCGTCGAAACTACGCAGTAGAATACTTACAGCAAGCACTCGATAAAATCAGCCAATGGACCAGGGATTGGAAAATAAAGCTTAACGAGCTGAAATCAGTACATGTAACATACATGTTGCGGCACAAAAATAGCAACATCCATACATTTATCAATGGGGTACAAATTCCCCAAGCTGAATCTGCTAAATATCTCGGATTGCATCTCCATTCAAGATTGAACTGGAAATATCACGTTACACAAAAAGCAGAGCAAATGAAAATATAACAACGTGAGATGTACTGGCTAATAGGAAGACATTCTAAGCTTAGCCTGTACTGTAAACGCCTGATCTACGAATCGATAATTAAACCAATTTGGACGTATGGTATCCAATTCTGGGACTGTACTAAACAATTAAATCGTTTAATTATTCAAATTTCTACGAGCAATAACGAATGCTACGTAACCAACGAGGAATTACACAAAGACCTTAATGTTAAATGGATTCCAAGAATCCAGGAATTTACCATCAAACATGAATGAAGGTTACTGCGACATACCAACAGTGAAGCATACAACTTCTTGACTTAACACAAGAACTGAGACGCCTCAAAAGAATTAAACCGCATGAGCTAATCATCAAATAAATAAAGATTCATTATTGGGAGCAGAATATTGATTGCTTGCAAATCCACGCTCGCTCCACTTATTACTTTCAAATAAGTGGGTTATCATCATTAGTAATAAATCATGTGATAAGATTGTACTATTTAAATAAAAAAAAAAAACTTCGAATCATTCCACCCTATAATAGTAATTCTGTAAACTTCTCTAATCTTACGAAAAATAGGTTACAAACATGAATTTACGCCTTTTAAGTGGATTGAAAATTATAACTCATGATAAGAGTGAAACTATGATTACGTTGCTAACCGTGCCCCTCTATTTGATGATGCCTTCGAAATAATTGACCTTTTGAGAGAATGCTGAATTCCCAAAAAATGTTCTAACGCTATAGTTCGAGGTAATTTACAACAAAAGTTCATTCTAAAGAAAAATCGTAACAATTAGAAAATCAAGAACTTACCAGTAATTGTTGATTAATAACCAACATAATTGAATCGGGCCAAACTAATTCCAGTTGAGTTGTTTAAAACACACTCGTACAAAAAAAGCCACCCAAATTCATTGTATAGAATTTCTCTTCCCATTACACCAATGGCGTTAAAGATGAAGCTAGTACAGAAATCGTGCAGAAGCAGCCTATGTTAGAAGCCCGTTTGTAGCGTAAGCTAATCTCGATTAGTAAAATAAGACTAAATGTTTTCATTTTCCGAAACTTTCAGAAACTCAAACTTACTTTCTAGCCTGAGGCACTGCTGAAGCATTTAAGCTAAATTGCGAGTAATCTACATGTAAGAAGTCGAATTCGCTAATTCGTTTTCCCGCTTTCTTCCCGCGGTCACCTATAATATTCACAAAATACGTAAACATGGTCTATATATCACCACGGTTACTTTTGTACCACAACTAATTAGGTCACATAACATTTTGTAATTTATTGTTCGACTGCTATGTATTTGTTTAGGAATGATTGTTTGCATGTTACACGATATTTAAGTTTTTCATAATTTTCCTCTGGAACTAATTATTACGTCAGCACGAAGGACATTGAATTTGAATTACTTCAATGTTAACAAATATAACCCTTATTATCCTTCCTCTCTATTGCCAATCCAAATCGAAAGAAAGCATCAAATACGTACGCAAAAAATAGGAATGCAAAATTTTCTTCTCATAAAACGTACTAAGTCTCGTAACTCCGCCTAGTAGTTTGTGTATTTATAGGTTTTGCACTTCAAATTCACGATTTTGCAAATCATATTCAATTTTTATTATTTCATTCACAACTTTTTACAAGTCAACCTCAATTTTTTACAATTCAACCTCAATTTTTTATACTTCATTGTCAATTTTGTGCAAAGCAAATTCGTGTTTTTTCAAACTAACTTCAATTAAATGCAGATTAAATTCAAATATTTTGAACACAAATTCAAGTTTTAATATTTCAAGTTCGTAAATTTTTTGCAACTTTTGACAAAACAAATTCAGTGCTCCCAATTCTTAACCAATTAAGATGGGATTGGATATGCTGGATGGAAATGGAATTCTCAAATGATTTTTGGGAGAAGTTCTAGAGTCCCTCCTGGGACGGAACTGGAGCAATAATCTTAACCGATTATGATGGGATTAAGTATGTTGGATGGAAATAGAATTTTTAAATGATTTTTGGAAGAAATTCGAGTTCCGTCCCAGATGGCCATTTTCCAGAATTTCTTCCGAAAATGATTAAATAATCCCGTTTCCATCCAGCATACTCAATCCTATCATAATCCGTTAAAAATTATTCGAGTTCTGCCACACGTGGCCATATTCCAGAAATTCTTCCAAAAATCCTCTAAGAATCTCATTTCTATCCAGCATACCTAATCCCATCACAATCGGATAAGAAATTACCGAGTTCCGCCCCAGATGGCTATATTCTAGAATTTCTTCCAAAAATCATTTAGGAACCCCATTTTCGGCCAACATATTCAACCCCATCATATTCAGTTAAGAAATGATCGAGTTCCGCCCCAGATGGCCATATTCCAGAATTTCTTCCAAAAATCATTTAAGAATCCCATTTCGATCCAGCATACACCCAATCCCATCATAATCGGTTAAGAATTGGGAGCACTGACTTTGTTTTGGAAAGAGTTGCAAAAAATTTACGAACTTGAAATATTAAAACTTTAATTTGCTCTGCATTTAATTGAAGTTAGTTTGAAAAAACACGACTTTGCTTTGCAAAAAATTGACAATGAAGTATAAAAAATTGAGGTTGACTTGTAAAAAGTTGAGAATGAAATAAAAAAAAATTGAATATGATTTGCAAAATCGTGAATTTGAAGTGCAAAACCTACATTAGCACTAGGAGAGCTCAGTTGAATAGTGGAGAATTCAGAGAGTTGCCTTTTTCTATATGCACGATAAAATTTCCAACGACATAACGATTTTTGGGTCTTGGCCATTCCTTTGCCGGCGGTTATTTTGTGACCCCAAATACTTTACCTCTGTTCTGAAGAGTGAACATTTCTTATGCTGTGTACCACAGGTCAATTTTTTCGGCTAAATTATAAACTAAACTTTTTTGATCTGACCTTACGCTATTTGCCGCCAGGTACAAACGAAAAGTCTCCTCACGATGTAACTTTTCAATTTAGTTGTCAAATGCCATTTTTAGACATTTCTTTATTTCATTTCTTACATTTTTTTATTTTTAAACATTTCGTAAGTACTTTTTACGCTATTTGCCGTAGGCACTTGGCGAAACACACTTATACTTAATAAACACATTTTATTAAACACTTGTTTTTTTTTTTTTTTTTTTTGAGAGTAGATACTCCTGATGATGACCTAACAAGTCGAAATCGATCGAGTGATTTTTTAAACCTTTTGAATTAATTTTTTAATTAAAATATTCAAAAATCTAATTCTGCGAAATAAAAAAACAAGTTTTTAATAAAATGTGTTTATTAAGTATTTCGTAAGTAGTTTATAATAACATTTTCTAATAATGCAACTTCCTTATCAACTTTCATTATTTTGATTTAATTTAATATTTCCTATATCCACGCCACGAAAAATCGACAATTTAGTATTTCGATTCGTTAGACAGGCACAGCTTGTTTTGTTGATGTTACTGCCACCTATGAATGTTACTGAGCAATTTAGTTTAGTTCATAATTTAGTCGAAAAAATCGGCCTGATGCACACAGCATTAGGATTTAACTTTAACCCGGCGGATTGTATTCGATCGAAGACTTCAGCTAGATTTCTCACGTGCTCTTCGAAAGTTTTTCCCATGACGATAATATCGTCCAAATATTTAATATACAAGACACGTTCTCCAATGTCCGGGAATAATCCTTTTAGTACGCACTCAAAACCTACACTAAATGCCGTTTTCTCACGATTTTGCTCTTGAACTTGACCTGGCGATAGCCACTTTGAAGTTCGAATGTAAAGAACATTCTAGCGCCCGATAATGTATGTATGCATAATGTGTCATCGATTCGTGGTAATGGATAACTATCCTTTTTCGTCACATCGTTAAGTTTTCGATAGTCTACACACTCTCATGCTGCCTTTCTTTTTTGACACCAACAATACCGCTGAGCGCCACGGGCTGCTGAATGACTCGATAACTCCTGCCGCTTGTATGTTCTTAATCATTCGTTCGACTTCTTCTTGTTCTACCAAACGCAATCTTCTAGGTGCTTGGGTGTCTCTGTTCCGGTGTCAATTCCGTGTTTTACAAAAATGGTCCTTCCATTATTTTCTGATGTACTACTGTCTCGTTCTGCATAAGTTGTCTTATTATTTTCTTTTGCTCTCCTGTGCTGACTTTTCTCACCAGACTTTTCTCTCCGAGTGCCCTTTTCTTGATTGATTTTGACTTATTCGAAAGATTTAGAGCTCTAAGTGGAACTCTATCGTCATTATTTCATTGTTTCGGTTCATTAGCTTAAACAACCCACAACTAGGATAACCCAGAACTTCGTCCAACCTTCCCTAAATAATAGTTTCTCTATTTGGTGACAGGTTTTCTCGGTGGACAGTTATTACTCGCCTGATGGTTGTTACCATCCAACAAGAAGCCCTTATTCGTTCTCGTAAATTTCATACCTAAAATGACCTCATCGACAATATCGGTGACTAGTACTTTGTGTTGAAAACTAGTAGTTATCTCGAATTTTTATTTTCACTACTTTTTTACCTAAGATGAATGCATTGTCACTAGTCGCTGTTTGCAATTTCAACCCGTTTGCTGGTTGTGTTGCTTCTATGTCTAAAGTAATCACAGAACTTTTGCGTTGAAGATTGTGACCTACCCCGCTTTTATCGGTTTTTTAGCAATCCCGAGAGATGTAGCTCACATGCCTGACAAGTAATCGTACTGTCACTGGATGCCGCCCGCTCGATATCCCTCTCTGTGTTTATTTCAACCCGCCGTAGTTTAAGTAATGGCTTGGTAATAGGTTTTGCCGTCTCATTAATTAAAGCACAAACAAAGGTGTCAGCGAATGTTGCTTTCGTCGGTACAACCACCTCTTCGCGTGTCTGTGGATCCCGAAATGAAAGCCGTCAATGAAAGCATTTATTTTGGCTCTCTCCATATAACCGGCGAACATATTTGAGTACGTTGAATGCGCTAGTCGCTCGGTCTCTGTTGCGTACGTAGTTTTTAACATACACATTTTGTCCCTCAGCAAATTCACTTGGGCACTTCGCAGATTATATGTATGATGAGCTCATGCGCCTTTTTCAGGTGTAGTAAAATTAGTTCTTTGTAATGTCTATTCATTCTGTCAGCTCGTTCACCAATCAATTTTAATTCATAAAGTAATCGATATTCATGAGAAATTTTAATGTTGCCCAAAAATAATGAAATGGGATGAAAACTGGGTTGATTCATGAGTTATATTTCGGATGATGAGTAATTTCCGGCAGATAATAATTCTGAAGAACCAAGATCGAGGCAAATTCTATAGTCATTGTCTCTAAAGGCGCCTTTATGGTTGCGTTCGTTCGTTCGGTCATTTTTTCGACCAATCATCTCTTGTGGAAAAATCCTGAAGGAAAAAATCGTAATTTTTGAGCAATATGATTGGTCGAAAATATTGTCAGAATGAACGAGCGAACGAACGAATACCAACCATAAAAGCGCCATAAGGCTTACGATATTCAGTTCATCCCGATGCATTCTGGAGAGGCTACCCGGAATCAGATTTAAACTGCCTTTGTGATGACTAATGGTAAAGTTATAAGACTGAAGCTTTAAGCTCCACCGAATTAATCTTCCGCTTAAATCTTTACTATTCATAAGTCATTTGAGTGGCGCGTGGTCGGTGATGATGGTGAAGTTACATCTCTCAACATACACCCGGAATTGTTTAACACACAAAACTTCATCATATATGTTGAAGTTTTGAGTCATCACCGATCTGTGTCAGAATACCACCAACTCGTATCACACTGGATACAGAAAGGTTTTTGAAAGTCTAGATATACTAGTAGCGGGCTGTGGAAAGAGCGTGCTTCAGGGGATCGGACGCATGTTGAGCTTTAGGAGGCCATACAAATGTTGTTGCTAAGTAATATATTATGTTCGTCGAAGTGATCCCTGAGGTGATCAGGATATCCAAATATACAAATACTTGGTTCTGTAGCTCATTGGGGGTCACTTGGTGCATTTGTCTGCACATTGATACTGGCTATGAATCTGGCCTAATCTAGGAATAAACGAATGTTGCCGTTGGATTTTCGGGCCAATGAAAGGCCAACGTCCGATAAATCTCCTAATATACGAGGGCGAAGTGAGAAGTCTGGTAAAAATTTAACAAGGAATAATATTTTCGGCCAAAAAACTTAGTCGAATCTCTTTCCGCCGAGCCATTTCTTCTAGTTCGGAAACAGGAAATAGTCGCAGGGGGCTACGTCTGGAAAATATGGCGGATGTGTAAGTAATTCGAAGCATAATTCATGGATATTTTCCTAGGCAACTACACAGGTGTGTACTCGTCGCAAATGCGGTCGTTTTTCTTTCAAAACGTCGTTGAAAGTAATATTCGCCGTTGACTTTCTCCCCTTTTGAAGGTAATCGATGTGGATTATGCCACGTACATCCCAAAAAACTGTGGCCATGACCTTGTTGGCCGATAAAACCGCCTTAGTCTTCTTCGGCGCAGGTTCGCCAGTAGAAATCCACTGTTTCCAGTGTTCTATGGTCTCCGGTGTATAGTGATGGATCCATGTTTCATCCACATTTATGAAACGACGCAAAAACTACTTTTTATTTCGCTTGAACATCGTCAAACCTGCCTCTCAAGTTGCACACGTGTGCGTTTTTGGTCGATTGTAAGCAAATGCGGCACCCAACGCGCGGATAGCTTTTTCATATTCAAATGTTCGTATCTCGCAATCTCGTGCACTTTCACTCTGCGGTCTTGCAATACCGTATCATTGATTTTGTCAACCATTTTTGGTGTGGTGACTTCAATTGAACGTTCGGCATCAATTGTGCGTGTACGACCACAACGAAAATCAGTAAACCACTTGTGAATCATTTTAATCGGTGGTGAAGAGTCCCCATAATATTTATCAAGCTTTGTTTTGGTTTGCGTAATGGTTTTTCCACGCAAAAAATAATGTTTAATTATAACACACGAAATTCACCTTTTTCAGGTCTGTTTGAAAATTTTAATTTGTTCTAGTGACAGATGGTATTGACACATGACATCTGGGATTTGCGATTGTGGCGCCATCTGTTGCAATTTTACCAAACTTCTCACTACGCCCTCGTAGTTTGGCTTGGACTGGTGGACAAACGGAGTAATATCTCTGTTTAATCGATAAAACTTCATCAGGTACCTTGATAGAATGAAACAACTTGACGGTTTACCAAGCTCAAGTTCCGTAACGAAGGAATTTGATGGATTTTTCACTCAAGGATAGTTTGCTGTTTTGACGTTAAAATGTTTTTGTTTGCATCACTCTCGAAATTGAGATTTGAAATTTCAGAGAAAGAATGGGTTGACGCGCAACAATTAGAGATGGAATAATTTGAAATTCTCCAGAAATTTATACCGAGATATAGCGTCTGTTTTAGTCCGGGAATAATGAATATTTTCATTATTTTTTGTTGGTTTTTGTAGGTTATTGTAGTTTATAAATTAAGTGGATAAAAAAAATTTAATCCACAATTCGTGGACCTCGTAGTATCCATAACCCCGCGATATTTAGTTCCCAGAATTATAACATCCGCGTAAGGTCTTTTTTCGTTAGCCTCGGTTAAGCAAAATTCAGAAATTTTGGGGCGCATGGCTCTCCTATTACCCCAATATCTCACCTAATAACACACGTTCTTTATGTCCGAGAATTCCGTGTTACATAGGTATTAAGGTAATTAGTATCAGAATAGTTTTCCAAAAAGTTTTGGAAATAATAAGAGATTCTACTTCAATTCGCGGTCGGTATTGGTCGCAGCGTAAAAACTACTGGCCCTGGGAAATCGTTAAGCCGTTGGACACTTTACAATTTTGGACGGTTTTGGTTTCGGAGCAATTGCAATAAAAGATATATCTTGGAGATGATTATTATTTCGCACAACAAAACTTGAATTGAAATTGACATGATCAATCTTATTAATGGTTCTTCGACTACATAAAAGTTCCGGATCACAATGTGTGCGCTACCAAGAATCCTCTAGCCCACAGCGTTACTACTTGAAAACTTGAATGATTTATACTAGATCTAGTACATTTTTGTTTCAAAATGTACCAGATGGGTAAATTTTTTCAAAAACATGTATAAGTCGTTAAATTTCCTAAATGCTTAATAAGTAACAAAAGATTATTATTGAGCATAAATGCGTTTTTATTTACCATGTTTCCATGTACCAAGTTAAAACGGGTTTAGGTTTTGTTGAGTTTAAAATTTGTTAGAAGTTAAATCGCGCCGTTTCCATGAAACCAGGTTAAGTTGACAGCTATGTTATATTTTATTTCGATAGTATACCAAATTTTACTCTAAAACTATATTTTAATAGTTTACAATGAGCAAAATTCTAAAAACTGACAGGAAACGTTGACATATGGAACCTAATCCAACCGAACTAGTTTCATTGAGTTAATACGGGTTTAAAACCAAGGGAAAACAAATTTTGTCCAAAATTATAATATTTTTAAGAATACCCAAATAAATTGATTTAACGGTTGAATATAAATTTTGAATTTCAGGTTTTTCCGACTGAAAATTTTTATTAACAGCATTAAACTTTATTAGCACAAATGGCAGCAACACTAAATATAATTTAAAACTGTATGTATGTACTAAGAAAGTCGATAATTTCGTGTGCGTTTGGATCTTTCGATTCTTTCACCTCAAAACAATAAAGGTTAAAAAAATGTTTTAACTCATCCCATTGTTCAAGAATTCCTTGAATAACTGCTTCTAATGAAAGCCATCGAGTAAAATTTTACGAAAAACGGAAATTTATTTAACCGTTTGGGACTATGTGAAAAATGATTAATGATTATAAATGGGTTTTCCAATAGGAATAATACAATTTAAAATGGTTGTAATGGCAACACTGCGTATTATTTTTTGACATTTCTTATGTCATTTGTGTTCAGTAGGTTATGCCATTTAATCATGGAAAGATAGACGGTTCAACAACGTTTAGAAATTGTTAAATTGTTTTATCAAAATCAGTGCCCATTTGTGAATACTGAGCGAAATTTAAGAAGAATTCATAGACGACATTATTCAGTTAATCGACTCACTACTCGTCGTATAATGTAGACAAATTTGAAAGTGAAATCACGCGAAGCTCATTTTTGGTTAAATGGTTATGTAAACAAACAGAATTGCAGAATTTGGAGTGATGAAAATCCACACGAAACTGTTCAGACACCCCTACATCCAGATAAAATCAGTGTGTAGTATGCAATTCATCCTGGTGGAGTGATTGGTCCATATTTCTTTGAAGAAAACGGTCGAAGAGTAACAGTCAATGGAGAACGGTGTTAAATGATTTGCTGTTGTTGAGAATAATCTGGAAGATATGTGGTTTCAACAAGATGGTGCCACCTACCGCACGGCCACCTTAACAATCAATTTCAACAATCGAAAACAAAATTTGGTGATGAAATTATCTCATGATTTGGTCCATGTTATCCCAGGTCGTGTGATTTAACACTTTGTGATTTCTTTCTTTGGGGATATGTTAAGTCACAAGTTTATGCTGATATAATCCAACAACAATTGAGCAATTAAAAATCAAGATTGAACGTGCTGCTATTGATGAAATACAGTCAAATTTATGTGAAAAAGTGATGATAAATTGGGCTGACAAAATGCAGTACGTACGGAGAAGTCGTGTGGTGATCATTTGAATGATGTTATTTTCCATACATAATGGCATAATGTAACCTTTCAAATAAAATTGGTCTCAGTGAATAATTTATGTGTTTTTTAAAATTTTTAAATTGTGTCATTCCTATTGCAAAACCCTTTATATATTTTTGATTGAATGGCACGTACATCCTAGGAAACATAGCGTAAATGTAAAAATATACCGTTTTTGACGTCTCGGCATTTAACTTTTACGCTTTCGAAATTCCCAGCTATGACTGACGCGTTATCGGTAGCTAGTCCTATTAAGTTCTGTAAATCGATATTGTATTTATAAAAATAATCTTTAATGGCTTGGAAAATATGGGACGCTGTGGAACCCTGCAATTTGATTAATCCGAAAAAAATACCTACAAATTATAACAAGACATTTTTTAGACGTTTAGTCTGTACTTTCGTCAATTATGATAGAAAATTTTTGATTTTTTCGGTTCCATATGGACCAATGGACGTTTATGTATTCCGTTGATTTTGTGCCCCCACATTTAATTTGTTGCGCTTGAATGAATTGAGGCGAAATTATTTGTACCAACTTGGGCAAAGAATCCATAATTCTAAACGGTAAACCGTGTTGAGCTAATAGGATTAATTTATTAACAAGGTATTTCGTATAACAAATACCCAAAAATGTCAGAAATTACATTTACATAAACTACATTATTTACATACTAAAGAAATGTACAAGAAATCAAAAAGTACGTAGATCTAGTGGCAACATTGAGCCTAATACAACTTCGTATCAGTTCATCTTTATTTTCAATAACCCGAGAAGCTAATGCGTTCTGGAAACCTGGGTAGGAACCAAGCGCAATTTTATCGATTATAAAAGCGATGCCACATACACATTTCTACGGACGACTTCTAAAAACAGATTTGGCATTTTCGAATCAATTAGAGCATATTTTTGACTCAAATCAATGAAATAATATGTAAAATATCTCAAATTAGTAGCTAAAATAATAAATTTGTAATTATTTAATAATTTTAATTGAAAAATAATCAATTTTCTATTTAGCCGTTTCTAGAAACGATTTTTGCTCTGAATGGTATAATTTTACACGTGAACGAACGCACAAAAATCTAAAAACGATTTCCGAACTAATCAAAAAATTTTAAACGATTTTTTTCTGCCATGCTCAAAGGAGCTTTACCACTCCTCAACCAATTACTGTCAAATATGATATGCAGAATTGGATTGGCACTTTAACATATAATAATCCGCTAAGAGATGTCATTTGCTAGAATTCCAATCCAGCGCAATTCATACCCAACAATTAATTTATGCATCTTCCACAGTATATTGTCTAGAAACATATTACTGAGACAATTCCACACATCGCAAAATCAAAAAAGACCAAGGTTTACGTGAGGTGACGGCACAAATGGAACCACGCGGAAGGCTTCTTACATAATTGGTGCGCATGAGCAAGTCGTTGAATAGGATTTAGAACTCAAATCAATCCATATTCGTGTCTGACGTTCACATGAATTCAGAACCTGTTTCGAGAAATATTGCTGAGCCAGATAAATTCTTTCCTAGAAAATAGCGCCAGCAGTAAGCAATCTAAAAAAACAGTCACCATTAAAAGCCCGAGGCACATCAGAGATTTACTTGCCGTTACAAACGAAAATAAAAATTAAAAACCATTTTCCCTTTGCCATGCCGTAACACATATCGCACATGACATGAAAAAGAGACTCAACCCAAAAATTAAAATTTTGCACGAAGAACGACACTTTGTGCTCTATTATTTCGATGAAGGAAAAGGAAAAGTGTTTTTATTGCGGAATATGAAATCTAACATTGCGCATCTTTCTTGTGAATTAACTCTAAAAGTTGGTTCACGATTTCCGAACTAATCAAAAAATTTTAAACGATTTTTTCTCTCATTCTCGTTTTCGATTTCATTGCGAACAGAGTGGTTTTTTGACAGCGATCTGAATAAATTTTTTCTTTTGCCATAGTATAGTTTTAGTCATAAATTAGTTGGTATCGGGTAGTTTAAATCGGTTAAGTGGTGTGTGATTATAATATTTCGTTATAAAAGTAGTAGAAACAATAAGAATTAGTGATTTTAGTGATTAATTTGTGTGTGACAACAACAACAACTAACTATAGTACAATTGGTTTTTATTGTGCTCAAACACAACGGTAATACCGTACGTCAACTCGTTTTTTAAGTGACAGAGTGTCCCTTCACCAGGACCTTACATCAATTCGTTTGCTGAGTGACAGGGTGTACCTGCACCAGGGCACCGAAATTTAAAATCTACCCGACAACTGCCTACGGGCAGGATGTCGATTAGAAGCAAAAACCGGTTCCAGCCTCTCATGAATATGAGGGGAAGCAGCAGTCCTCTTCAAATAGAAGAAAATAAAAACAAAAGGAAACGACTTTTTTTGAAGAAAACAAAGCTAACCAAAAATATGTAGTGGTGAAGAAGGTTGACAGTGACAACAGCTTTCGAGGAGTATCGCCTTTCTTGATTGAAAAAGGGTTATCAATGATCACGTCACACATCAAGGAGACGCAGCGACTACGTAGCGGGGATCTTTTGGTATTAACAAACAAAGACGAAGGATTTCAAGCGTTAATGAAGGCCACTAAACTAGCAGACATGCCGGTCAAAGTAGAAGAACACAAATTTTTGAACTTCAGCAAAGGCGTTATTTATAGTCATGATTTGATGTATGTTGGGACCGAGGAGATTGAAAAAGAATTAAAAACTCAAAATGTGATCAAAGTGGAACGGATAAAACGAAAAGTTAATAATGAGCTACGAGATACGCCACTACATATCATTACATTTAATACAATCGAGTTACCGAATCACATCAAAGCGGGTTTTTTGAGGTTGGATGTACGGTTGTACATCCCAAACCCAATGAGATGCCACAACTGCCAACGGTACGGGCATACGAAAACTAAATGCTTTCGTCCAAGAACATGTCCTAAATGCGCGAAAAATGTAAACGAAGGACACGAGGAAGAAGTTTGCGAACCCATAAAATGTGCAAACTGTGCAAACAATCACACCGCATTTGACAAAAACTGCCCGATATTCATAATGGAGGCAGAAATAATTAAAATTAAAACAATGGATCGCATCACTTATTTTAAAGCAAAGGAAACATACTATCGCGAAAACGCCAACACTACTTCAGCAACGATGGACACACATAAAAAAGAAACATATAGTGAAATGCTAAAAAGAAACAAAGTAAATGTGGAAAATGACACCAACAGTAACAACAATAAAAATAAAAATTATAATAATAATAACGACAACAATAAACTCAACAACAATAATGAAAACAACAGTAATAATAACAACAACAATAATAATACAAATAGTATCAACAAAAACCACAACAATAGCAACAACACCATCAATAATGAAAACAACGACAATAATCATAACAACAATAACAATAATAACCTTCTTCCTTTCTTTTAAATGGAAGTGCGAATGATAAGATCCAATGAATGCATGGAAATTGGTCAGATAAATATCCGCAGCATGTATGCCAATGGCGATATGTTGCGGACTTATCTAGCCAAGAACGATGTGAATGTAATGCTTTTGTGTGAAACTTGGGAGCGTGAAGGTAAGACGTTTCGTGTAAGTGGGTACAATTTTCTGTCTAGACCGAGGGCCGATGGCTTCGGCGGAGTAGCGATATTGGCACGGACCAATATCAGCATGATACAGTGCGACACACCGGCATTCGAGCGCATCGAAGTCATCGCAGCCAAAACTCGAAATCTGGACAGAAATTTGCTATTTGTGAGTGTATATGCAACTCCAATTGAATCAGTGAGTGATAGAAAAAAAAACCTGAGAGATTTTCAAATTTTGTTTGACTGGGTGGAAGGAAAAAGTGACGTGATTCTGGGGGGTGATATGAATGCGCATTCGAGAGTATGGGGGTGTGAAAGAAATGATGGTTGGGGAAACTTGTTGACTCACATTATTTTGGATTCCGATCTCGTAATCCTGAATGATGGTGGGTCAACTAGGATGGCGTGTGTGGGGTCGACAGCCAGTGCCATAGACTTAACATTAATGTATAGCAGGTTGGCGGCCCAAGTCACTTGGAATGTTACGGATGAGAATTTGGGTAGTGATCACTATTTGATCAGGATGTGTTTAGGTGGTATAAATGTTGATATAGACCACAAGGTCATTATGAATGGTAAGAAATGGGGCGAACGTATGAATGAGATTCTCATAATGAATGAAGCAAACGAGGTTAACCAACTTGAGGATGAAATAGAGAGCGTGAATGAAATGTGCACTATACATGTAAGAGGAAATGAACGTAAGGTGAATGGTTGGTGGAATAAAGAAATCCAGTACTGGTATGAAAGGAAACGGATAGCATTGAGAGAGTTCAATAGGTGTATATGTTATAAATGCAGAATAAATTATGCAAGAATGAATGCGAGATTGAAAAAGGCTATCCGTAGAGCGAAGAGGAAAAGTTGGCGGGAATATGTGTCCAAAATAACACATAGGACCACAACTAAGGATGTATGGGATAAGTTTAACAGAGTGCGAGGTTATAGAGTGCAAGGCAGAAATGCAGTGTTAGAGGACAGAGAGAATGGAGGTGTCTTTTTACAAATGATGACGGATGTACGTAGTAATTTGAGCGAAAGATATGAAGTTCTATTACCTGATAATGAAAGTGAATTTATGAACGACATGTGTAAGGAATTTGAATGGGAAGAGTTTCGAGGGGTCTTACAAACATCCAAAGCTACGACTCCCGGAACTAATAGGGTGAGTTATAAAATGATTGGCAGATTGGAATTCGAAGCCAAGGTGGCTTTGCTTCGAATTCTCAATCAAGTATGGATGAGTATTCAAATACCGGAAAAATGGAAGGAAAGCAGGGTGGTACCTATTCCTAAAAGGGATCGGGACAGAAATCTGGCAACAAATTACAGAGGAATATGTATGTTGAATGTATTTGTTAAAATTGTGAATGGTATGATGAAAGGTCGCATAGACAAATTTGTGAATGAGGGTAATTTGTTGCCGGAAACCACCTTTGGGTTCCGTCGCAACCACTCTGCTAATGAATGTGTAGAAAAGTTTGTGTGGGAAGTGCGAAAGGAAAAGAAGCATGTTGTGGCGGTATTTTTGGATATAGAAAGGGCATATGACTACGTGGTTCCGGGGAAACTTTATCAGATCCTTATGGGCCTGGGGTTTCCTTGGAAAATTTGCAAATGGGTGTATGAGTTCATGAATGAAAAAAAATTACTTTTGTGTGGTAGAGGGTACAGGTTGGAGGGAGCGCTGAATATAGGCCTCCCCCAAGGCAGTAAAATTTTACCGACTCTCTTCAACCTTTACACGAGCTCGATACATAGGTTTAACTCCTCGGACAAGGTCATTCTGCAATTTGCTGATGACTTTGTCTTGATGGGCAAGGGGAGGACCATCGAGGAGGCCTTAAGTCGAGCTCAGGAATGTGTGAATCAGGTAACAGAATGTTTGACTGAAATGAATTTGCATGTAAATTCGAGAAAGTGTTGTTGTATGACGTTTCGAACGAATCGTATGGTTGACGTACAAGTGTATAATGAGCAAATTGAGTGAGTAAATTTGAATAGGTATTTGGGAATCTGGATTGATAAGCGATTGGGTTTTAAAGTGCATATGGAAAAATTAGCCGATAATTTCAAGAGTAGATTGAATGTAATCAAAAGGGTGAGTAAACCGAAATGGGGAGCTCATCCTGGTGTGACTGATATGTTACGAAAGGCGCTAGTGTCATCGAAAATTGCGTATGGACTGAGTGTATATGGTGATGGATCAAAAGCCGGTTTTAAAAAGTTGATGAATGTGGAGAATGCCTGTGCCAGAGTGGTATTGGGGGCGATTAATTCAACCCGAATACACACGTTGTGGTCTGAATTGGGTGATTCACCTCTTAATTATAAGATGGAGTTGATCACCGTGCGAGAGACAGTGCGAATGTTGACTAAGGACAATAAATTGGTGAATGAAATGAAAGAGAGATTGCAAAGAGGGACGGACTACCAAAGGACATTAAGATCACGGGTGATTTTGGAAAGTATTAATGTATTTTCCAAGATTCGACCTGTAAATCCGAAAGTCCCTCCGAGCAATCTAATTGTGCGTTTAAATTTTGGTGATACAAGAAAAGCGATTATGAATGAGTTATCGGTTAAGAGCGAGTTTTTAAAAATCCGCATGAACTATTTTGCCGATGTGGAAGTGTATACAGATGCTAGTGTGAATGATGATCGAGTCGGTGTAGGAAGTTTTATTCCGTCAATAAGAAAAGAGAAAATACTACGGTTGAATGCAAGCATCTGTATAATGAATGCAGAGTTGATTGGAATTAAGGAAGGGATCAAGTTGGCAATGACCCAAGGGAGGAGGAGAGTAGTATTATTCTCCGACTCCCGGAGTAGATTGGAATTAATTAGTAGGGGTGGGGGAACTCATGGTAATGTGTATGTGGAAATGTTGTATGAGTACCTTCAATCGTGTGGGAGTGAGGTCATTCTTCAATGGATACCTTCACACCTACAGATTGAAGGTAATGAAAGAGCCGATATACTTGCAAGAAGGGGTTGTTTGGTTGAGGAGGTAAATGAATATGAATTCATGGATGGAAGAGATGTACTTCGCATGCTTCAGGTGAATCTGTGGAGAAAATGGGAGAGAGAGTTTGTTGAAAAATGTCAGGTGAAAGGTAAGAAGTACTTTGAGTTGGTTAGTGCTCCTTTGAGGCAACCTTTCTTTAAGGTACTCAAGGGAGATACTAGAATGAGAAGAACAATGGAACGAGTGAGACTGAATCATGGAAATTGGAAAGCATGCTTGAAGAAACGCAATTTGATTGAGTGTGAATTATGTGACAGCTGCTTGGTTGTGGAGGACATCGAACATTTGATTTTAAAATGCTCTGCCTTTAATCAGAGCAGACAAATGTTCGATGTTCTCTTGAGTGCAAGGAATTTGACAGAATTATTACGAATGGGAATGAACGTTTATAAGAATGTGTATAATTTTATTAGAATGAATCAGATAGAAGTATGAAAGGGGATCGATGAGCGAAAGGAAATTGATTGAAAAAAAATAAAAAATGTTAAAATTGTAAAAAAAAATTGTAATTTGTAACTGGGCCAAATGGCACCAAATTTGGAGCTAGAGCCAATCAAATAAATAAAAAAAAAAAAAAAAATTTTTTCTCTGTTTTTTTTTTCTTTGATACTTCAAAACAAATGTCAAAAATTTTAAAGAAAAATTTATTTTTCATTAATTTAATATTTTTATTAGAAGCTCATCATGAATATGTTATGGTAAAATTATTTAATTTTAAAATGAATTAGCTGCTTCGTATATTAGGTGCAACGTATGATTACAATTTTTCACTTTGACACTTTGAATAGAAATGGCGGTATAAACATTCAGAATTGATATTGTTAGGTAAAATAAATTTACGCACGAATCGTCTGTAATTAGATGTGTTTGTGGCAATGCTTTAACAGTCAATCAAATATCCATGAAATTCCAAACAAGACTCTAGCAGGCTTTTGATTTTACAGGGTGTCCAAAAAACAAAACTAAATGAATAATTTTTCTTAAGGTTCAAACAGAATAGATTCGCTCCGGTCCGTTCCTTTCGTTTCAGCTGCGTCCGTTTGACTTCCTAAAACACAACATATCCGTTCCGCTTGTCAAAAATAGATATTAATTATATATTATATTTTGGAAATTTTAATTTGTGGGAGATTATTAGAAGAGATTAATAGAATTAATACAATTTAGTACGTCTTTTATTATAAAAACTTCTCGTTTAAGATTTTTTCTGATATGTCAAAGACTATGTGAGGTTATGTCGTCCGCAAAAATTTGAAATTGGGTTTAGTGTCCGCTCCGTTTTTTTCTCCTCCATTCATTGTGTTCATATTTTCGTTTTTTCATATAAATTGACAGTTCTCATTAAATGTAGCGGATGGAACGGATACATTCTGTTTGAAACTTTAATTGGAATGGATTACTTTGAAAACAAAATTAATTAAAGCAGCCTTTTCTCCTAAAAAATTTTTTTTTATATTGATATTTTTTATCGGTAAAATCTGTGCTTGTTTCCTAGGCCTCATATTTAATTTCAACATGTGCAAAGTTTCAGTTTCGGACGATGTATTCGAATATTGTAAACTTAAATCTATATAGAATTCTATGAATGTTTCCTTCGGTAGTTGCTTTCTAGCGTCAATAATTCGTCTTATATTGTAATCCGTTGCCAATTGATTTGAGGAAGCAATCGTATATGCAACCAATATCAATTAGCCGCAACTCCTTTTAACAACAAACAGATTTCATTTCGGAGCTTGACATTTGATACCCACAGGCAATAGCTAGACGGCTTACTCAAAATAGAAAATATTTAATCAGGATTATGCACTTCAGCAGCCGTTGGGGTGGCTGTTGTTGTTCTCCTGATATCTGTTTATTTTTAGTCATTAAGACAGCGCCATTACACATTTATAGAGCATGTATCTTAATATTTGGACCTGCGGTAAATTGTATTTGTTTTGTTGTCTGTGCCGGATAGTCAAACTCCTCGTCAGAGGTTACATACTCTTTTTCAGGTAGATCAATCAAGGTAAAAATATCTCTTACTTAGTTTTATCAAGATGATAATTTTCAGCGGATAAAAATTCAAGAATGGTTAAGATATTTTACTGGTTTCTTTTAATTGTAATCATAAGCGTTTGTAACGATGACTACTAATGGACAGTCGTGTTATGTTATAGACAGACTACTGGTTTCATAACTATAATTTCGAGATCACGAATTCTTAAAGGATGAAACACACCAAGAGCAGCGCAACATATTCCAAGCAAAATTTATACTCAAATTATGATTTGGTATCGTTGTTGTATTTTAAAATATATGAGAATTGAAACAATTATATACGGTTTTATTAATACAAACTTTTATTATTTAATGTTAGTTTTATGTCTTTTATAAAATAATGTTTAGATCTCTAGAGTTGCAGTCCGACTGACTTTTTCGTGTTCTCCGGTCGTTCCTTTTTCATTCGCTCTAGTATTACCACACCAACATACATTTAACATTCCGAGCAATAGAGGCGTGAATGAAAGAAAGAAGAACGGCTACAACATAGAGGCGCAATGAATGCATAGGTTTCATGGAACAAAATAGATCATTATACAACATCCCTCCCATCCTCTTTGAATTCATTGAGCCGTTTTTTTTTTACAAAAGTATTACTTAACTAACTTATATAATAATTAACTTTACATACAACTTATGATTATACAATATTAATTCATATATATAATATTTAAATAAAATGAATGAGAAATAGAAATAAATTTTGTTTGTTTTTTTTTTATTTTTTATTTATATATATTTTTTTTGTTTTTCGAATTCAATAGTGAGATTTGAAGCTATTTAAAATTGTCACTCTGTATGTTAGCTGTTGAATAAAGTTTAAGTCTATTGTTGTGTACAACTTTTTTTACTATTTTATTGTGTTGTTTTGAATCAATTAGTATTCGAGAGTTAGTAAGTGAGATTATCTGAATTATCTTATGTGGTCCAGTCCATATGGGATCAAGTTTTGACCGATTTTCGTTTTTTAAAAGCACTAAATTACCTACATGAAAACGATATTCAGTAGTATTTCGGTAGTACAAAGTTTTTGCTTTCTCCTTTTGAATGATTAAATTATTTTTGGCCAAGCTGAATGGTGTTTGTAATTTATTTTTAAGTTCACTTACATAATCATCGAAATTATACATTATATCGGGTTTGCTCTCTAATGACGAAGGTATATTCGGCTTAACACCGTAAAGCAACTCAAACGGCATGTACTTGGTCGATGTATGTGGGGTTGAGTTATAACTAAACATAGCGAATGGAAGCCATGTATCCCAATTTGAAGTATCTCCGTCCGTAAAATTTCTCAAATACTCACTTAATGTTCGATGTGACCTTTCGAGTGCACCATTGCTCTGCAGGTGGTATGCAGACGTTTGAATTTTATCAATTTTAAGCAGTTTGCATACTCGTTTTAAAAATTCTGACGTAAAATTAGCACCCTGATCGGTGAGAATTATGATCGGCGCACCAAAAGAACAAATAAATTGTTCCACGAACGCTTTCGCTATAGTTCGAACTTCTTGATTTGGCAATGCTATTGCCATAGAATACTTAGACAGATCGTCCTGAATTGTAAGTATATATTTATTATTTAACATTGAAGATTGAATTGGCCCAACTATATCCATGAAAATCTTCTCAAATGGTCTACTAGAGGTAGTGGTTATAGTCATTGGCAGTTTATATTGGGGTAGATACTCGATCGGCTAGCAAGCAAGCAATTTGCTAGCCAAAATCCTGGCTACTCAATCAATTTTACTAAGAAAATTTGAATTTCAAATTATATTTTTTACAAAATTTTTGTTTGTTTTTGCAATTGCAAAGTAAAACAACAAAAAAAATTGCTGTTCATTTTTTGAAGCCGCAAAATTTACTGTGTAATTGCAAAAAAAAACAAAAGTTTTTTGAAAAACAAAATTTGAAATTCAAATTTCCTTAGTAAAATTGATTGAGTAGCCAGGATTTTTGCTAGCAAATTGCTTGCTTGCTAGCTGATCGAGTATCTGCCCCATTGAGTACCAATTTTATTTACCTTACAGGATCTACATTTGTTAATAAAATTTCGAATTCGAGTTAACATATTAGGAAAGTAATAGAATGCTTTCAATCTTTTAAAGGTCCGTAAAATACCCTGATGTGCTCCCAATGGAGTATTGTGAAATTCATACAACACCTTTTCAATGTCAGCCTCTGATTCCAATAAAATGACATTAGAACTAGAGTGAGCGGCGACTGAACTGAATTGAGAATTTTCTCCATTTGAAACGGGTTGAATTTGAGAATCCGCTGAAGTACTTGGAACTACACTGATTGGTGATGATTCTTCACAGTCCTGGTTCATAACGGTACAAGTTGAATCAGAATTATAATTTGGAATATTGGAATGGTCGGTTTTATTATCAGACGGAAACTTTGATGTTCTACAATTTGAATATGGCATACTAATTTCCTTTTGATACTGGGCTCTCGTGATGACGTTAATTTTTTGGGATGGTTCATTGTCTGCTGGCTGATGATCAATACGACTTAGTGCATCGGCATTCGAATTTAAAATTCCCGACTTGTGCACAATTTGATAATCATACTCTTCCAGCTCCAATCGCCATCTAATGAGAATTGAAGCTGGATTTGAAATATTCTTGAGCCATGTAAGGGGTCGATGGTCGGTCACTATAATGAAAGTGCGCCCATAGATGTAAGGTCTGTATTTCCTTACAGCGAATATTATGGTCAAGCATTCTTTCTTTATGGTAGGATAATGACGCTCTGCTTGGTTCAGAACTCTGCTCGCATACGCGATCGGCAGATCATGCTCATCATCACCGGTTTGTACCTTTTGTGAAAGTACAGCACCAATTGCGTAGTCACTAGCATCTACCATTAAAAGGAATGTTTTGGTGAAGTCCGGAAACTGTAGAATAGGTGCAGTTATGAGGGCTTACTTTAATTTATTGAACGAATTACTGCAATGACTACTCCAAACAAAGCTTTTAGTTTTTTTTAGACTATCAGTGAGAGGTTGCGATATACTTGAAAAATGGTTTATACATTTTCTGTAATACGAGGCTAATCCTAAAAATGACTTTAATTGTTTCTGGGTTACTGGCGTTGGGAAATTCTGCACAGCCTCAATTTTGGTTGGGTCTGGCTTTATACCTGTAGTGGTTATGACGTGACCTAAATAAACTATCTCTTTTCTAAGAAACTTACATTTCTTTGGTTGCAACTTAAGGTTAAATTTGCGGAGCAGCTCGAGAACATTAATTAATTTTTTATTGTGGTCTTCAAGGTCGTATCCGTACACAACGATGTCGTCGAGGTATACTAGACACTTGATGCCATTTATTCCAGCCAGCACATTATTCATCATACTTTGGAAAGTAGATGGTGCTCCCTTAAGGCCAAAAGGCATTCGATTAAATTTGTAATGTCCTGTACTAGTACTAAACGCCGTTTTTTGGCGATCGTTTTCGTCTATTCCTATTTGATGATAGCCATCAGCTAAATCCAACGAACTGAAATAAGAGCATTTACCCAGCTGGTCGAGGATCTCAGATATGTTCGGAAGAGGAAATACGGAACCTATAGTTATATCATTAAGTCGCCTGTAGTCAACTACGACTCTCCATCTTTTTTCACCATTAGTCGACTTTTTGGGAACGACCAAATTGTGAAATTTCCTGTTGCAATGCTTCTGGTAAGCGATAGGGTTTAGTATGGATTGGCTGTGCATTTTCAACTAGAGGAATTTTGTGAAAAGTTGCTTCTGTCATTGAGAGGAAATCACCCTCAATGAAAAACACGTCATCAAAATCCTTACATATTTTTAGAATTGTATTCTTCTCCTCTCCATTTAAATCTTCCGTGTCTAATTGATCGTTCAAGATATTTATCCGATTATCAATTCTATTGGACCAATTATTTAGTGGATAAAAATCGAATTTGTTTGTTGGATTAACAGATAATTTTACATTTGCTAAAGAAACATCTGACTCGTTCGTATTTATTATATTAATCGGTGCATATCCTCCGTAAGATTTAATAATTGAATTAGCAACGAAGACGCCTGGCAATACTTCACTAGAATCACATAAATACTCATTGTCCATTTCGACATCAATTTTCAATAGCACAGTTTTCTCGGTGCGTGCTGGAATATTTTTATCTTGAAAATGTGAACATAGTGGAACTGCTATATTCAAGTCGCTAAATTCAAGTTCAAATCTGGAAAAGTTCAAGTTACATCTGTTGAATGAAAGAAAATCAAATCCAATTATTCCATGGGAAATTAATGGAAAATTATCAGGAACAATATGAAAATCTTGCTCAATAGAAATAGCGTCAGTTAGATGTATTATTGATTTGCACGATCCAAGGGTTTCTATAACGTTTGAACTAATTCCATGCAGCCGAATCTTTTTGTTAGGATAACATACTGTTTCCCCCTTTAAATATTGTTTCTTAATGAGACAAATGTCGGAGCCAGTATCGACTAGATATATTGTTTTGTTCGATAAGGAAAATTCAATATTGAATTCAACAAATTTATTTTGCGAAAAACTATTAAAATTAGACCTGTTGAAATAGACGTCATGACTATTCGAATTTGTTGCTGTATTACATATATTAATATTTCGATTAATGGAATTAATACTGGAGTCTTGGTTTCCAATTTTAGAATTTTGAGAATAAATTAAATTTATATCAGGACCTGAAAATACATTTGGCATTTGAAAATTATTTGCAGGATAAGAACACATATTTAGAGATCCTGCACCCGAATCGTAGTGTTCGTGTTGTTCGGTTCGAGTGCATCGGAGTTTTCCGATTGCAAAAGATTCGCACTAGCATTTTGTGACCGTGAATTATTATTAAATTGCCTTTTACGACACTCGTCAATGGCATATCCATGATTTTTACAATAATTGCAAAATTTATTTATTTTTTTTACATGGGAAACTTCAGTGCGATTGTTATTTAATTTAAAGTTCGGATTATTCGTATAAGTATTAATTGATCGGGTTTGATTGCTATTATTAAAATTGTAGCCTTGTTGTCGTCTATAGCAATTTCTTGCCAAATGACCTAATCTATTACATATCGAACATTTTAGTTGTTGACCAGTACCCGTAGAGATAGGATTCTGATTATTTGGATTGTTTGATTGCGAGAAAACACGTCTCTGTGAAATGACAATTTCCTCCTCTATTGCTGCATTAATCGCATCTTTAAGAATTTTGAAGCGAGATGCCTTTATTATTAATTTTATCGGTTCACGCAACCCTTCTTCAAAAGACTTTAAGGCCGTTCCAGCATTGAGACTTCGAATAGCTTTTGCAGCGTCTACACCTTCTCGTTTTATGCACGAACTGTCTAGCATGGACAATATTTTCTCTAATCTATTTGCAAACGCGCGTACGTCTTCTGTTCTTTCTTGTTTCATAAAGGGTTATCCAATTCGAGGTTGATAAAGTAAACTTAAAAAAAAACACACAAAATATTCGGAATGTATTGTAATTTTTATTTCATTTTACAGATTGATCCTTGCCATTTTTAGTTAAACAAGATATCATGCAAATGTCCTCCACGGGACTTCTTACAGGCCTTGATTCTTTTGAGGTAATTTTCAATGACTTTTCGGCACATTTCGGGCGGTATCTCGGCCATTACCTTACGAATATTAGTTTTCAATTCGTCAAGAGTTTGAGGATTGTTTGCGTAAACACGATCTTTCGCGTAGCCCCACAAAAAGAAATCCAAAGGCGTTAAATCACAGGATCTTGGAGGCCAATTGACATCAGCCAATCGCGAAATCAAACGTCCAGGAAATTTCTCTTGCAAAAGATCTCGATTTGCTCGTGTTACGTGACTGGTTGCTCCATCCTGCTGGAACCACATATCGTCAAGATCATAATCTTCGATTTTCGTAAAAAAATAATCGGTTAACATGCGGCCATAGCGCTCAGAATTGACGGTAACGGTTCGTCCATGGTTGTTCTCAAAAAAATACGGCCCAATCACACCACCAGACCACAATGCGCACCAAACAGTGACTTTTTCCGGGTGTAATGGCTTCTCTACAATCAATTGTGGATTTTCTGAGCCCCAAATTCTACAGTTTTGCTTATTACCGTATCCACCAAGCGAAAAATGAGCTTCATCACTGAAGAAAACTTTGTTCGAAAAATCAGCATCGACGGCCTGTTTTTCCAACACCCATTTTAACGCGTTGGTCGATTGTTAAATGCTCCATAGTCTTAAATGGCAGAATGTCAACTAAATAAATGACAGCGTACTTGACGTTTATCTTTGACAGATGTCGGTATACAGATTTCTACTTTATCAACCTCGAATTGGATAACCCTGTACTAACAAGTTCGTAAGTGAGGGACTCCACGGACTTTGACTCCCCGAATTGGGCAACCAACTCTTTTTTTAACTCTTCGAAAGATTTAAAATCATTAAAATATAATATATCATGAGCCTGGTCCGTTAATTTTACATTTAATAGTTTAATAAATTTGACAACTTCCGTCGCACTAATTGACTCTACAACGATTTCACAACACGATATAAACCTCTCCAATTCACGAGCACTCTCACCATTGAATTCTGGGACAATTTTCAGCGCTAAATTCACATCTAGCTTATTCGCCATTATATCTATATTATTAAAATTTTCTTCTGATGTATCAAAATTGGAATTATTTAATGAATTTTCAAATATATGAGAACTTTGAGAAGTTCTTATCTCTTGAGATGAATATAAATTGTCGGAACTAACATTAATGAAAGAATTAAGATTTGATTCTGATACACATTTATAAATTTTCCCTGATCTCAGATGATGCATTAACTTTAAATTTTCTTATTTATATTATTTGTTATTTCTAATGAAATCTAATTAAATATTCACATTGACAAATTGGTTTACACATACTTATAAACTAGAAAAAGAAAATTTAATTTACCTTTACTCACGAATGAATGATGATTTTTTTTATTTTTGGTGCATTGTGTAAACAGTTTTTTTAATTATTAAAGCTGATTCTCGTCATTTTTCCATATAAAATGATGCACATCGGATGTTTAATCGATGAACGAATGATGATTTTTATTTTTGTGATCTCGACAATTTTCGTAAAATATGTTTATTTAATCAATACAAGCCCTTGTGATACAATATTATTTCCACTTTCCTTTTCTATTTAATGTTAGGATGCCTTGATTATATCACAATTTTATTGTTGAATAATTTTATAATTATTTTTAACCATGCGTTTTCATGAGATCTCGTTCTCTTTCACGATGAATTTTATAAGTAAAATAAATTAAAAATAGACGGATTATGGTTTTTTATTTTTCCGCTGCCACCAATGTTGTATTTTAAAATATATGAGAATTGAAACAATTATATACGGTTTTATTAATACAAACTTTTATTATTTAATGTTAGTTTTATGTCTTTTATAAAATAATGTTTAGATCTCTAGAGTTGCAGTCCGACTGACTTTTTCGTGTTCTCCGTTCGTTCCTTTTTCATTCGCTCTAGTATTACCACACCAACATACATTTAACATTCCGAGCAATAGAGGCGTGAATGAAAGAAAGAAGAACGACTACAACATAGAGGCGCAATGAATGCATAGGTTTCATGGAACAAAATAGATCATTATACAACATCGTTACATAAGCGAATATGGTAATATTTGAATTTGCTGCTCGCTGCTGCTGCTTGGTGTGTTTCATTCTTACATGAGAACTCAAGACACACTACAATTTCTTTTGTATTCCCGTTTAGTTTTAAACAGCAATGGAATAGGCATTGACAAAAATGTCAAGATTGACATTTAATTGACTTTTAAATTGTCAGAAAGGACTTTTCTATTGACAGAACAGAAAAAAAATTGTTCCCGCCAACCAAATATCACAATGATAAATAGAAAACTCAAAGGAAACTAGATTTGCTTGATAAACTAGTAGTGTCCGGAATCTCCATTTTTGATGCGTTCGGCGTTGTGAGTACTAAAATGCATCGAAATGAGAAAAAATATCTCATTTCGAAACTGAGTTCAAATTTAGTTTATAATAGTAGTGTGTCTATGACATTAGTCGCTCAATAGCATGTACAATTCTCGTTTTAAGTTACACTAGCGATTTCCTTTTCACTTTCTCAACATCCGTGAGGTGTGTGAGTCTATGCTTTATTAATTTATTTGTACAAACTTTAATTTCTTATTGGTTTGTCTATCAAACCAATAAGCGAGATCGTAACAATTTTTACCATACTTCCCAAAGGGAACCAAAACTATTTCGGTATAATAAGTTTGAACAAATAGCAAAAATCAATTAAAATATTATTTTCATTTGTTCCAAACGTTCAGAATTAGGAAATGCAAATATTGCACTAGTGAAGTCGACTGGTTGGCTTGAACTAGAATTCGTCACAGAAATATATCGGAATAACCTTCATTTTTAAATTGTTCCCTGTTGAAACAAAAGCATTAATAATAAGAAGCATCTGTGTAAAAAACATTCAGCCTTCAGTACTTAGTCTCCCCATATTCTTAAAGACATGCCCCTTTTTGTGACTACTTGAGAATTAAACAACAGAATTGAAAATATTCAAAATACATGCGCAAGTATTCTATAAATAATATATTCGCAAATATTTAGTTAACTAATATGTATGGGAATTTCCAAAAATTGCAACATTGACAGCTCTATGCTAATTTTTAAAGTGAGAGTTTATAACTCCATACATTTTGCAAATGTTACCGCACGAATTCATTATAAATTCACAATGTTTGTTATTTTTATCTTAAATGTGTAGTAATCGGAATTGCATGTGGAATGTAGCTATATAGATAAAGTATTTCTCATAAAAATTATCTAATTATCTATTTTGTTGTAACTAGGTCATAAACCGATAAAACAAGAATACGAACACAAGTACTTTAACAAGCGTGTGGTATGATGATTCACTCTGGGTATAAAAAACAATTTCTACGATTTAGCCGTAAACGAAATTTGCATTGATTCGCATTTCTCATTTTTTACGTTCAATTCCATTTATTTGTTGTTTACGAAATACAAAGTGTATTAAATGTATTTACAAAAAGACGCAAAGGTAGGTGTATGCCCTAGTTATCGCATCCTTATCAAAATGTAGATAGATAAAAAAAAAAGTTTAATTTGGTGTTTACTTCGGCTCATCGATTTCCGGACCTGATATCTTTATATCTATATATGGGTTTCACACCGCGCGTCTAGATACCACCACGAAACTTTATTAATCCTTTGTCAGATACGATCGTACCAATCTAGTAGTCGACTTTAACATCCCAAAGGTTGGTTGTGGTTTCCGGAAACCGTATCATTGTTATTCAATGCCAGATTATAACTATCGGTTTGGATATTTCAAATAAATTTAGCTTATTTCACAAAAATTTCAAAAGATTTATTAATTTTGGTCAACAAAGAATATTCACTTAATTACCAAGTAAATTACACTGCACAGAACATATTATGCCATGCTCAATGGAGCTTTACCATTCCTCAACCAATTACTGTCAAATATGGTATGCAGAATTAGGCCATCTCTCAACAAATGATGGTCAAATGCAGTGTGCAAAGTCGCATTTGACGAAATTTTGGGATTTGGCTATAATGAATGGAACCAGGCCGTCTCCTAACTGAAAACTTTAACATTCATTTTCCAGAGCTGGGCTAGGATTCTAATAAGAAAGGTCAGCTTTTATCGGGATATTAACGTGTCTTTTTGATGAAGTTCTAGAATTCGACTAAGTGGGGATTTAAAAATATACTTTAGAGAAGTTCTGGAGTTCGGCCGTGCTAGATAATTTCTTAGCCAATCATGTTCGAATCTGGTATGCTGAACTGAATCGAGACTCCAACATAAATTTCGGATGAAGTTCTCGATTTTTCTACAAAACAAATCCGAAAACAATCGGACAAGGAACTATCCAGTTCCTCTATTCACTATAGCTTAACCCGCTAAGAGATGTCCCCCTCAAATTCAGCTTCCCAAAACTAAAATTTGCTAGAATTCCAATCCAGCCCAATTCATACCCCAAAATTAATTTATGCATCTTCCGCAGTATACTGTCTAGAAACATATTACTGAGACAATTCCACACATCTCAGTCAATCAAAAAAGATCCGGGTTTACGTGAGGTGATGGCACGAATGGAAAATAAAACCACGCGGAGGGCTTCTTACATAATTGGTGCGCATGAGCAAGTCGTTCAGTAGGATTTAGAACTCAAATCAATCCACCATATTCGTGTCTGACGTTCCCATGAATTGCGAACCTGTTTCGAGAAATATTGCTGAGCCAGATAAATTTTTTCATAGAAAATAGCGCCAACAGTAAGCAATCTAAAAAAACAGTTAACATTAAAAGCCCGAGGCACATCAAAGATTTACTTGCCGTTACAAACGAAAATAAAAATTAAAAACCATTTTCCCATTCGCCATGCCGTAACACATATCGCACATGACATGAAAAAGAGACTCAACCCAAAAATTAAAATTTTGCAGCAGAGCAAAAACAAAAAATAAAGGGTTTTCCAATAGGAATGATATGATTTTTAAGCGACGTTTCGGCCTTTTGTAATATGTCATAAGTAATATGTCGTACTAATTACGTTATTAAGGGGGCATAGTACCTTCAAAATTGAAAAAAAAAGTTTTTCAAAGATTTTTTTTTTGACTGAAACTTTCCATTGACATTTTATTTAACTGAAAGTATACAAAAAAATTTTTTTTAGATTTTTTTTTAGCCCACTGTCATCTGCTTGAAGGGTTTTCCAAAAACACTGAAAAAAACGAGGTTTTATTAAGCATTAAATCGCCCTTGGAATGAACTAAAAGGAAAAAAATTGGTTGAAAAATAAAAAAATGGCGGCATTTTTTGGACAATGCAGCTTTTTTGTCCCCCACAATTAGTTGTAACTCAAAAAATTGAAAGCCGATTATTCCTTCCGTTGTTCATTCTGAGCAGAAATATATGTAGATCAACGTGTTAAAATTTTAGAACGGTTGGATAAGTAGTTTTTTGAAAAACGTCATTTCGAGATAATCGCGTTTCAATTATCGCGCTTTAAATTGGCGCGCTTCACAATAAATAAAATAAAAATATAAATAAAATGTTTTTTTTGAGATTTTCACGTTTATATCATTAAAATCATGTTTTTAAACGTTCATTCTAACATATTCTATCATAAAAAAAAATCTGATCTTTTGAAAATTTGAAGGTGCTATGTCCCCTTAAATTCCACCAAAATCATAAAACGATGAACGACAATTAGCCGTTGTAGGGCTGAATGCAGTCACAATTTCTTCATTCCCATATAATCACGTTAGCATATGATTTGAAAGGTCAAAAGCAATAATTTTGTTCTTAGCGCTTTAGTTGATAAATCTTCCGTTTTGGCACTGATAGCTGATTATTGATTTATTGTAGAATATATAAATGTGGCATGTTAATGAAAAGTGTTGAAGAATGTCACAAATTTAGCCGAAGCATATTAGTACTCAAAATTACCATTGTGGCGCTGATTACAGATATATTTTTTCTCATCCTGATATGAGCGCAAATTTGTATCGGAAGAGAGAAGAAGTTGGACGAGACGGTTTTGTTGATAGATTTGAAGTTGGAATATTTTTCAAATACAATCGCTCATTAGAACAAAACGGAGTAATGTTTTGAGCTAATCTAAAATAAAAATTTAAATAAAATTTTAGACGAAGGAACATATTTTTATGTTTTAATGTATATTTTTGTGTTTTCGTTAAATTGTTATTGGAACAAACATTTTAACTTTTATTTTATTTTTATATGTTTTGCTTTTATATTTTTAATTATGAAATCTTGTGTAATCGATTTCTTTAAATAAATAAATAAAATATTGAACATGTTCGTGGTCTAAAACTCTAAACCATGCAACATAATATACGATACCGTCAATTTTAGTTTGACTTGTTTATAATTTTATGGTTTAAGTATTATCATTATGCCGATTTTCAAAAACCAATAAAATTTGTAATTGACTAATTAAAATTAAAATTTTACCTTATTATTTTTAAAAACTTTCTAATATTTGATTAACATTAAAATAATTTTCTTTTTGTTTTATTTTTTGCAGTTGTATACAATAATATGATTTACATTTTCGGCGGTTACAATGGGATCCTAGATCAACATTTTAACGATTTATATTCGTACGATATCGTTCAAAATCGATGGAATTTAATAAAACCACGAGGCGATCCGCCAAAACCGAGGCGACGACAAGTCTGTTTAATCATAGGAACAAAATTATATTTATTCGGCGGTACTAGGTAATGTATGCGTTTACCGCGCTAATTAATTTATGGCATAACGTAGTTTTTTTTTTAAATCTTATTATGATCGAACTGATATATATTTTATTAATTACAGTCCCCAAAATAATAGTCAAACGGCATCAGTAAACAATAAGTTAATAGATTATAATGATACGCACGTGTTAGATTTTGAGCCAACGCTCAAAACACTGGCGATTATGACGGTATTAGAAATGAGTATTGAACAGGTGTGTTTGCCGCAAGAAATTCGATGGGAGATCCGAACCATGACACTACCAAATCGTATTACGCGACCGTTAAATAATACCGGTTAGAGTGACGCACGAATGGATGGTGGATGTGCCCCAGGCAGGCGATTTTATAAGCTTTATATAAAAATTTTGTTTGTTGAATGTTATGATTTTGGAATATATATTTCTTTTTGTAATTAATTATTAATATTATTTTAAATGAAATGAAATTAAAAAAAAAAAAGTTAAAGAAATTCTATGTATTATATAACTTTTATATATATTTTATTCTAAAATATTTATTTATTTTTATAAACGAAATGTAAAAAAAACTGAACTTCCTTATAATTAAACAACTTGTAACCCTAAGCAGACATTGTTGCGCGAAATACCATATGATTTAATTAAATTGAAAATTAACCTTTCGTCGACCTGGTCGGTCGCGTTTACTAAAAATTAAAAATTATTAAAAGTGCTGTGCTATTAATCGATTCATCATTATTAAAAAAATTAGTTTTGTTTTGTACGTTGGACTCTCGGACATTATTTATTAAGGCATTTGTTGAAATTCAATTTACTGTGTATTGTATTTACCTAATTAAAAATTGTATTTTGTTTTAGATTTTCTTTTTGTAATTACATTACAAATGTTTATATTTATGTATAATATAATTTAAAACGAGAGAGATGAATTTATATATTAATATATTTTATTAAATTTGTAAATATGAAATGAAGTAAAAAGACATAAAAACAAAAAAAAAAAAAAAATATAATGAAATTTAGCAACAAAAAAAAAATTGAAATAAATAAGAAATACGAAAAAAATGGAAAAAATCAATCTACACCAAGTTATAAAAAAAAACCGTAAATGAAAATTGAATTAAGAATAAATTATTATTTACGTGATTCATCCACAAAAAATTTGTTTTTCTATTCGATGGATTCGTGAGATTAGGTAATCAACAGACAAATCGAGCTTGGTCATCAGAGCCCTTAAAGCAGAGTTCTAGTGGATTGCAATATTGTAATTAAACATCGTGGGTCTTAACCCGGAGAAGGGCCAGTTCCGGAATCCTATGCGACTGTGTATCTCAGGGAACTGGGGAGTGGTTAACCTCAGTTCACTAAATTCTGAGTGCCTATGATATTCAGCATGGAAGTGCAAACTGATGGCGCCATAAAACCGACGACTACCAACCACGCCGAACTGCGCGTCACATTTTCCTGCGCTCCCGGGTCCCCAAGGCGTGAGTTGGAAACCCCTATAAACGGGTCATCCCTTGAATGGAATGGGACCCATTGGTTTGGGTTATCAATATGAATGGCTGAATGGGTGGTTGAATGTTAGAGAGGGACTGAGGGGTGGGAGTTCTCGAGGAGCCAAGGGGCTGGATTAAGGTGTTATGCGACCCGTGCTGATGATCGACTATGCTGGGGCCTCTTTTAAAGAAGCTCAGTCGTGAACGGAACCCTCTGGATACTTCGCGACCTCCAGTTGTATCTAGCCTTCCCCGTGTATACGGATCTCTGCACGGCCATATTCGTGGGAACAGAATATGGAATCAAAAAACAAAAAGAAGTTCCCAGCACTTCTCAAATGCTGGTGGAGACGGGGGTTTCGGACTCCAGCCGTCAGTGGAGCTAAAACTGGTTCTGCGAGGCTTGCAAGCCAGGAACTAGTGGTAGCGGCAAGAAGGAGAAAGTCATTGCTCCTTCGGTTCGAAGGTATAGGACAAGGCGTTCGGCCTTCCGTACCTTGGATAGACTGGCCACAGTCCCGCAGGAGCATTGCCGATGTTAGCAAAGCTCAGGAGGATCTTGGGTCAAAAAGGGCGAGGAGGAGCAGGGGGTTTGAATTCTGAAAGGGAACTGGCCAAATTCTGTGGGGAATTAAATGTAAGTTTATCTTTTCGTCTGCCCGTGTACTGCAGTATGTACCAGGCTGAAGTTATAGCGATTGAAGAGGTCATGAACTAGTCGAAGCATAATGTATCAGCATGTCGGGCGGTCATTCTTCCGCTGGATTCAGTTTCCCTGGCGTCAGGGGTGGAGTGGATTATCATACATCTCTTAACGAGATGAATGAACATTTCAATATCTAGTTGGTCTGGATTCCGAGCCATTCTGACATTCTGGGCACTGCCTTTTCAGAGATCATGCCAGAAGGCTGGGTCTGGACGCAAATGACTTCTGCAGAAGCTGCAGGGACGAGGAGGACACTCTTCTTCACTTCCTTTGCTCGTGTCTTGCGCTAGCTGGCAGAAGACCTGATCACTTGTGGAAATACACTATGGACAGCCTAGCCTCTCTGATCTCGAAAGCTGTAATGTGCAAGATCTTTTACACTATATATTAATAGTACTAAATGGGTTTAAGGGAGCTTATGATGTCGGATCCTATGGTATTACAATAGGCCATAATTGGCATAAGAATGCAATAGCAGCCATTTAAACCTTACCTAACCCATACGACTGAGAAATTGTTGATTGCAAGCCATTTATTGTAATTAAAAATGCTTAACCACAATTTTCATTTTAATTTGATAATCATACTTAAGCATAAATCTTACAATGTTACGCACTCCTGCCTGATAGAGTAAATATGTTTAAAATATCAGTTATTTAGATTTTAGATCAGATATCTAAAATGGCAGATAACCTTACCGCTATACAAAGAAAACGCGACAACACTGTTAGGGAGAAAAAGTATAAAAAAAAATGAATGTACTAAGAAAAAAATCCTTGCACGCAGAATAATATTTTCGCCTCAAACAGCAGGGAAAACGGCAAGGGATGCTCCTTACTAAATTTGAGCAAATATTCTAAATTTTTTTATTGGCTGAATTAAATTGGATTTGATGTGTGTGACTCAGACCGCGTACATTACAACGGGAGTTAGTTCCACGGTATCGTACTAAATGTATTAAAACAACAACAAAGTTAAAAATATTTCAATCGAGTATGGAACTAGAGGTCGGGAGCGAGTATGATGCTTTTTATTTTCGATGTCATATACGCAGCATTAGATGCCCCATCGTATGGTTCCACACGGGATGTAAAAGAAGCACTGCTTCACGCTTCAAAATAGGGCGTAATAAATTTTTATTGCTAATTTAAAACCTTATTTTATGTTTAAACACAAAATTTTTTTGTATTGATTTATGATGAGATGTCGATTTTATTTAAATTTTATTTTCGAGAGAGCAGAATAAATCAATACAAAAAAATTTTGTGTTTAAATATAAAATAAAAATCTATTACGCCTTATTTTGAAGCGTGAAGCAGCGCTTCTTTGACATCCCGTGTGGAACAGCCGATCGAACAAGAAATTATGTACCGGAAGTGTGATTGCTCGATTTGAAGTTGGAATATTTTTCAAATCCAAACGCTCATTAGAACAAAATGGAGCAATGTTTCGATTATTTTACTCTTGACAATCAAACGATACACATCGAGTAAAAAAAACAATATTATATATGTATATAAAATACGGTAAAATAAATTTATATTTATTTTTTTATAAAAAAACTAAATATTTATAAAGTGAAATATAGAGATATTATATTAAAAGTGCACATATTTACTGGGGAGGCTAAATTTAGGGCCCCAGTGGCACTATTCCAGCAATTCCCCGGCGATAGGGAATTGGGGAAAGAATTTATATGTAGTTTCAGTTCAAATATTTTTTCCGGCCTACTGAGGAGAAAAGTTTGATGTAAATATTTATAAATTGGGAATAATTTTTCCATATCTAAATTGGCAGGGAAAATTATTCCCAATTTTATCTTGTTTTAAAAAAAATACTACGTGCTTTTTACCTCAGTATGCCAGAAAAAACAAATTAAATAGAAATTACATATAAAATCTTGCCCCAATTCCCTATTCCTAGGGAATTACCAGAATAGTGCCACAGGTGCTGAAAAAGAGTGTGAATCGTAATAAAGCTATGTTTTGCAAATAAATTAAGATGAAAATACGGCAACAGCAAATCCATCGGACTCAGAAAACCATGAAATTTTAAATAAAAAATCGTAGATTAAACCACCAAAATTGATTAAAAGGCCAGGATCATCAATAAATTCGATTCCAACGGACTGGTGAATTCATTTTCATGCTGAGATGAATAAATAAATAAAGCAAAAAAAAAAAATCCACAGCATTTGTATGAAAGTTTCTTCGTGTTTACGTTTTTTGGGCCTGCATACATACAAACTGCATATATTGAGAGACAGCCGTATACACATACATAGGCACTGTACATATTATCAATGCCTTCTAAACTACTAAAATACCTTCTATATTTTTCTTTTTATCTACATTACCCGGGGTCTTCACTATGCAAAATCGCTGAGACTTTCTCTCATGATATTTTATTTATATGAGTATGTTTTTTTCAATGTATTGATAAATAATTATCAAACAAATATCATAACTGGGCATTTTAGTCTAATAATAGTTTATTCAAATGTCAAAATAGCCATTGTCAACCAATTTGTAGATTTTTCTGTTAAAACAGTATAGCATTGACATTTCGTAAACATTTCATGATAATTTTTTCGTGAAATAGCCTCCTGATAAATTGCTGAGAATGACAAAATTTCACATACATTCATAAATTTAGTCTCATGATAGAAAATCTCAGCGATTTTGCATAGTGAAGACCCCGGGTTAACCAGACTTATGCATTTCTTTGAACAATGGCAATCTTTGTTTTGGAATATTTTTTTCCGGATAATTTTTCGAAATTTTTCGGCCGGTTGCATAGAAAAATAACTAACGATCGGTTAGTTGTGCGCACTGATCTATAATGATAAAAACTATATGGTAGTGAAAAAATAGTTCTACGTTTGTGACAGAGACAGACAAATTTTGTTTCTTTTCTTGAATTCCGAATTTTCGATAATCAAATTGTGCAAACAGAAAAGTTTCCTATGAGTTTCAGACGTTTTGACGTCCCAGATGGCTCTTAATGAGTAGTTTTAATGTCTGGTTTCTGCTCCATGGAACATGGTATTTTCAGCAGATTGAGTCGATCCAGAATTAACTTATTTAGTTTATTCTGTTCCTCAAGGCTATTTAAAATTACTTGGACAGTGTTTTTAAAATTTTCGGTACCGGTGGTCTCATTTTCTTTTGAATTTGAAGAGTCCTGTGCATATGTATAACTCTCCCTACGCATAGATGCTTATTTGGATGACCTAGGGGGGGGGGGGGGGGGGGTTGCGTGCCTGATCTTTACTCGCATGTTGAATATGCCATATTGTAAATATTTTCTATTTGCTTGGATTTATCAAACGTTAGCATGAACAGAGGAAGTCCTCATTTTGTTGACCTAGTTGTCGTTCGGATGATTTTTCTACCTCTGCGATGAGGACTCAGTTTTTCTTTATTTATTTCACTTGTTTGTTTAGCATTTCAACATCCAGCTAGTTTTCCTATCTAACTCTTCCTCGTCCGTTGAGTATTCAGTCTTCTGCGACTTGCCTCTTTTAGCTTGTTCTGTATATAATAACTGTATGTAAAATTTCTTTGTAAGTACTTTTAATATATCAATAAGACGATTACAGCGTATTTTAAAAGGTAAAAATACTGGAAATGATTTGCGTTGAAAGATGATAGGATCGTCCAGGGAAATTAATGAAGAAGCCAAAGTAGCCGTTAAAAATCACATTAAATCCTTTCCTCCAAATGAATCTCATTACACGAGATCCCATAATTCAAATATAAGATTCTTACGTCCTGCTCCTGACTTAAAGATGTTTAATCTATAATTGGCTGAGTGTAAAAAAAATAATTCACGCAATGTTGATAAGTGGACATATAGAAATTTTTTTAAAAACGAGTTTGATTTGCATTTCCATCACCCGCGAAAAGACCCGCAACATGTGATCTACATATTGAATATCAAAATTAAAACCGACACCACGAAACCTTACATCGTAGTTTCTTTCCAGGCGACAATGTATACTCAAAAGTGTATCGCCGCAACGAACAATTTTGGGTATACGGTATCATCGAAAAACGAATCGGCTGTGTTATCTATTCAGTACGTCTTATTGACAAGTACGAGTATCGCATGTCACCGTATTCTGCCAGTTAAGACTTCGCTACACCGACAATAATAATAACGATTCCCATCAATTACCATTGAATCTGATCTGATTATGGCATCGTATCCGATGTCAGCACTTGATGTAGAAACATCATTCAATACAGCGGACAGTGGAGGATACGCCTGCGAGTAAGGAGGGAGACAGCGAATCATAATTCAATTTACTTACGTAAACGCAGTATTCTAAAATGAGAACTTTACTTAGCGGGCAAAGAGATTATTATAAAAAAAATGTTTGTAATGGCTGTCAGACCGAACACGCCATCTCGGTATTAAATAAAATATAATTCGAAAGCTTCTTAGCTATCTTATTGTTTTAATAAATACATAACTTGTTAATCTATAAACGAAAGAGGTAACAATCACAATATGACATTTTTAATTCATGCTTCCGTTCTCGCATCACTCGATCTTCTAACCCCAACTTGCTTTTTGGATTCAACTTTGTTGAATGAATGTACTTATGTGTAATGTAGGTTTGCGCTTTTACCGATTTTCGCATTTAAGTGTGGTTCGCCTTCGTTCGCATAGTCGAGTATAGTTTTCACGAGTTCGATAGAAAAATATGTTTATGTCTCAACTTTTTAAAATTCTCGTTGTGTTTGGTCAATATATTAACCTAAGCTAATGTAATATTTTATATTTGTTATTATACGCAAATAAATCAATCTACAATAATTCATCCACATTTTAGATTAACGCGGGTAAAAATATAAAGTCGCATATTTTGTAACGTTTGTTGTACTAACAACGCATATACGCACGTCTTAAATTGTTTACGAATTGTGGTAACTCTCAAAATTACATTGTTACGTGTTAATCACAATAACAATTACCACAAGTAAGTTGTATACCCATTATATCCAATTGTTAAAGTAAAGTAGAACAATTGGAGCCGAGGTAATACATTTTTTTGATGATCGCAAATTCGTAAAACTAAAAATAGGGCAACAAAATAGTTTCTTTCTTCATCGCAATTGCTCAACTCTATGTACATAAGTATTTCAAGATCAGAACAAAAGAAAAAAAAATTGTTCGACTCGCTATATACTTAAGTAAGTACACATTGTGCAATTCAATATATAAAATGTAGCTACAAAATATTCATTTAATTTATTTGTTGCGTTTTATATAAACAGGACTACCTCGTATAACGTAGTGTGGAAAGCCCTTTCGTTATACATATTGTCAATATATTTTATTTTGAAAGAACTACTGGAAGTCCACACCACCGCAAGGTGGCCAGTTGTCAATCTACGTAAATATCGAAACAAGCATAGTGATATATGTACTGGAATAAATGAATCAAACCTATAAGATCTTTCAATACATGAACTTAGACAGGGTATAAAGCAAATATTAAATAAGTTATATATAGGAAATACGTTCTTATTTTCTCTTATCTTATTTAATTTCCGTAATAAGATTTTCTGGCACAGGTGTCACTTTGGTCGTTTCTTTCGAACTTTTTCCGAAAAGTTGCTGTTGTTTGTTTACTTTTTTATTTTGACAACTAAGCTACACAGTTGAAACAGTTAAATTTAGTTTTACTTTTTCACCAGGGGCGGTATGTTGTACTATCACTTCGAATCGAAAAAAGTCGAATTCGAAAAAAGTCGAATCGAAAAAGTGAAAGTTGTATCATTTTTGCTTTTCGAAAATGATACAACATACCGCCATTCGACTTTTTTTTAATTTCGATTCGAAGTGATGGTACAACATACCGCCCCTGCTGTGTTGATTTTCGAACTTGTACTAAAACAGCTAGCTTCACTTTTGTCTTATAGAAAAATAAATTTGGAACACGATTTTACAAGGCAGTGTCCTATATAGATACTATTTAATATTTGGTATGAAGTCCCTTAATGGTCAGCTCAAAGAATACGAAAGAAAAATCGGACAAGAGCTGAAAAATAATACTAAATAAATGGTAACCTGTATACACACACCGATCGGGTCAGTAAATCAAATGCAATGAATGGTGTTACCGAGACTTCCAAAGGAATTGTAAATCTTTGACATATGATGGTTTTTTAGTTATTCTCTGTCTATTTGTCTAATCACCAATCACTTTCGTCAACTCGTAACGCGTAACAAACAACAACGCGATGCGAAACCCTGAACACGCTTTATTTTTTATTTTTTTGTATTTTATTGTATACTATGCGATCTGTTTTGGGGCTCAAGGCTCACCCTGCTCTTTCGCGGTTATGCTTTTTACGTCCTTACTTTACGCATTCCGGCCAACTCAAGGACGTACGGCTATAGGACCAATTTATGCCCATCTGCACATTGCAAGCTCCATGCCAGCCTATACTAGCATGGAAGATGGGTCGGCCCATAGGTTTTTCACACCGACAGGGGGTCGTAGATGTGTTACATTTCACCACAGATCGAAATCTGTTGATGAAATTTCACTTTGCATCCTGCCCACATCGGGATTCGGGAACTTGGTACCTCCGGATCCAAATGCCAAAGCTTTAATCACTGTGCCATTTGGTCGGTAGCAAGCTTTGCTTTCTAGTCCGGTGGTAGCTGGCACACGCTTCCTCCCAAACGATGGAAATGCGACCAATCAAATAGACCAAAATAATAAAATCAGCAATCACAAGTTCTGTAGTGGTCTAAACGAAACGTCTCTCGTCGTTCAGTAGTACATTTTGCAAAAGACGTCCATCCATGTAGTATAGTGCTATTCGCAACGAATCTGGTTTGCACGTGGCGAAACTATCTCTCATTGCTCTTAAACAAACAGAATGTATCCTCAGCGATCAATGGATAGAATAGCTTTACTTTAGCACGGACCACAAAGTTTTGGCCAATATAGTGAAATAAAGACATTAATCGAAATTCTGTATAACTGTATACGGGACTCCAGCTGTACTCGAACCGACGACCGCTGGGATGATAACACTTGGTATGTCTTAACCAGTCAACCATAAAATATTATATAGAGAGCACATTGCGTGTCTGCCTGCGTGTGACATACCTATCTTAATTCTGTTCGTCCCTAACAGACTCGTTCATTTTCATTAGTTCAATCGGATATACATCGTTAATTTGTTTGATGATTTCATGGCATTCTTCCCAACTTTATTGTAATTTCGGGGATATTTTTTTCTTGTCTTCGGGCGTGTCTCGTTTTCATTCTATCGCTGGCATTTGCGATATTGCTTCTAACTTCATTATGAATCTTGTTTATTTCCGTCTTAGACCGGCTACGTATTAATATTGTGCGACTGGTTCATTTTCTGGCAATCCAAACTTAACATCACACGGTAGGTGAGGCTATTGTAGCGGTTAGAATAATGCAACAATATTCGCAATCTTCGTCCATAGCAGTCTCAGAGAAAAGACGCTGCACACAAGCAGCAAATCTTTTAAAATATTAATTCTATACATATTCTCTTAAAATATCACAATTATCCTGATTGGCATTGACTGCTTTCCGCATATGTTATTTCAGTGTCTGGTTAAACGTATGTATCATTCCGTCTGACAGTGAATATAAAGGATAGTACAAGCCTTCTTTATCCCAAAAGTTTTGTACAGTTCTTGAAACACGGATGTCTCGATCTTTCTACCTTGATCCTTGTGTTGTTTAAGCATTACTCCGAATCTGCAAATCCCATTGTTCACTAATGTGTTGGCTACTGCCCAAGCTTCATAATTCACAACCGGATAGGTTTCTACCCACTTGCTGAAGTAGTCAATACACTGCAGTATGTATCGAATACCATCCCGTGTTTCTGGAAATAGACGTATAAAAGCGATTTCTTCTCTTATCCAACGTTTTATTGATTGCCTAATGTGCTTCGGATCTTTCATCGTGTGTTTCTTGCAGGACCTATCGTATTCGATTGGAAAGTATTACAGTTTGCTGTTTATTGTTGTCGCTTACAAGCATTTAACTGTAGTCCGAATACATATGTGGTTAGGTTTTTAGGGGAGGCTACTAAATTTGCATTCTGTAAAGTGGTATTCACACCAAACACTAATTGTAAAGCGAATGCTAGTCATGTCATTCACGAAAATATAAATTACCGAAACTTTAAATAAACATATAGAAAGGGCGGGGCGAATACATTTTTATCCACCATTCAACTACACAACGGTACTCAAATAATAATTAATCCGATCAACAGATGGCTACGATATACATTTGCCCCTGACACACTGTGCTTCTTTGAAGCATTGCTTCACGCTTCAAAATAATTCGTAATAGATGTTTATTGCTAATTTAAAACCTTATTTTATATTGTTTTATTCTGCTGTCTCGAAAATAAAATTTAAACTAAAGTAAATAAATGTAAAATATAAAAATGAGTCGCAATTAAAACCAGTTTTATAGGTAAACGGGGGAAGAGATGAGAACAAGCTGCTTCTTTGAAGCACAGTGTGGAAGGGCCCAATAACAAAATAATTCAAACATTTGTAACGATATAAAATTTAAAATATAAAAATAAAACCGGTTTTTGTTTTCATTCGGCCATCCTCACCGAGGAATGCCCCAATCCTAATGAAGAGGCTTCATCAAGAATGCTATCATCTGGACTAACAACTTTTTCCATGCTATTCGGTGTAAGGACCCCAAAAACGTCGTTGAAGTTTCTTACTTTCACCAGATGAAACTGGCTCTCGGAATACAACTACTAAATATTCTTTCTGAAATTCCTCCGGCAATTTATGTATTTCTGTATACGAGTTCCGTACTCTTGACACTTCTCTACTTAGCTTTGGTAAATCAATCTTCATAATACCATTTTCATGCGTTGTTTGATGCATTTCTAATGAAAAATTTTACCCAAAAATATCCCCATTCAATATCCCCAACGATTCACTTACCCATTGGCTCGCGGCATTACCGTCTCATTGGGTATGCGACTAATATTATTTTTATCACAGTACTTGTTGAAAGTATTTGACGTGAATACTGATGATCCGCTGTCACATATAGTTTTATCAATACATAACGTTTATAGTTTTATCAATACTGAAATGCCCTCTTTGTTCTTGACATTCAGCTGAAATTCCTCGACGAACACCTTTCATTACAACAAATAATAAATTATTATTTTTTTTCAATATAACTTCCCGTTCAGCACATTGTGTAATTGCTTTGATTTTTCTTTACTTAGACCACTTATTATTTGAAGAATTTCGCTATCAATTTTCTGTAAAGTCATAAGCCAAGTTTTTAATTCACTATTTGTATCACTATATATTTTCACATTACACAACTTATTATTTTTCGCACTATTCACTTTCGCTAAAATTTTACGCGTGTACCGTATCTCCTGAATGATGACTGACTCATTGTTCATATCCCAATATGCAATGCCAACGGAATTCCGTTTACATTCGCATGCAGAAACCACACTCTTTCTATGGAAAGAACCATGTAAAGCACACGGAAATCCGTACTACTCACCAAAAAAAAGTGTCACAAACATTTCAGAATGGGTGAAAAAATCAATCTGGAATCATAGTGGGATTTCGTCGGAAACTCGAGCTTATTCCGCTATTTACATGCGGTAACGTGTATTAAATTAGTATGAAATGTATATGGAGAAAGCTCGAGTTTCCGACGAAATTCCACTATGTTTCCAGAATGATTTTTTCTCTTTTTAGTCGGGATTCTCACCCACACTGGAATTTTTGTGACACTTTTCTTTGGCGAGTAGTACGGATTTCCGTGTGCTTTACATGGTTCTTTCCATAGAAAGAGTGTGGTTTCTGCACGCGAATATGAACGGAATTCCGTTGGCATTGCATATTGAGTTTATTCAGCTTGGACGAGATATTTATTCAACGAAAATTGTTCATTTATGCCCGGTTTACATGAGAAAATTGTTTTCTTCTACAAATTTTTGCAGGTAAATAAGAAAGAATCCGCTATATAAAAATATTCAATATGCCAGAAAGAAATACACATATGTAGTAATGGCGTAATTTTTTTTATAGGATCATTATTAATTTATTTTTCTTCATTAAAAAACGAAATTTACATTTTTATCTATGGCGTCTGTTTTTATAATGAATCCTCAACATTTATAAATACGAAATAATTTTTTTTCTTGTTAATTTTAAAAATGTTGCCATAAAAATACTCGGATCGAATATATTTTATGGCAACATTTTCATTTTTATGGGATTTTTGCTCAAAAATTCTTCTGCAAAATTTTGTTGGGATATATTGCTTTTCTTGTCTCTCATGTGCAAAAAGTTAATGTTATATCTTTCTCATTTTGAAGAAGAAAAATGTTGGTCGTATGTAAACCGGTTATTAAAGTTTAGAAAATAATTGAATTTTTTGTGATGTTAGTGACATCTAGGTTAAAGTAGTCGCATTAGAGATAGTATTTTAACACAGGTAAAACCTGTAATATGTAATATGGGGAATTTTTATTATTTTGAACTTCCATTTCCATCATACAAACCGTGTTTCATTCCAAACGGAAGAGAAGCGTTTAATTAGTTCTACTAAATTTGGTCAATTTGCAAAACTATATTCGGAACTCAAATTAAATCTCGAGAGAATCATTCTGGAACTTATCTTAGGATCCCATTTTCAACAAACACACAATCGGAGTTTCATTCCAATTAGTTCGCGAAACATTACTAATGGCCGAAATTTCATCTATCGAATATTTTTATAGTTATCAAAGCCAGGCTAACCTGTTATGGCCGACTGTAGGCTTCCGGATATCAAAGATGCCAACGTTACTATTTAATGTAACGCAATTACTTTACTAGCCGGGTTCCATTAGCGTTAACAAAGTGCAGTTTTCATTTTCGTTTGGAAGTTCGGTTGTTTCCTGTATTCACATACCCAAGCTATTATTGGCATATGTTACAAAGCCCATCGAGATTACTACGTGAAATTCATTAAAAAAGTAGAAAATCTAATTAATAATTTTATTTATTGTTTTAAATTAAAGCGACTACATTTATGTTTTACAATCAATATGTGAGTAGCGTGGAAAATACAAAATTAGATAAATAGAAGAAAATTAAAATTAGGTAACCGGGCGTGTCTTTCTCGATTAATATAATATTATTTATGTTAATCCTAAATTTTTATAATTTTCTAAAAAGCGATTCCAATCCTTGATAATCCTCAATTCATCCATTTTCATCCAATTCGGCGATGGCATATCCGGAGACAACCAATTGAAATCCCCAATATCCGTCCAATTATTTTTGTTTCGATCGAGCCCCGATTTAATAAAATCAATCGCTAAATTCGGATACTCGTAATTGTATGGCGTCACATGAATATCGTGGCAATCCTCGATAATAGCACGGCACGTCACATGTATATAGAGATCACATTGTTTTGATGTATGCAAACGCATCTGTTGGCAGGCGACTATAAATTTACAGTTGGTACAATTCTCACCGAATATTGAACGTGACACCGGACCCGAAAATATTATGCAATTGATAAGATTCGACATTTGGAGCGAACCCAAGTGGCCGTGTAATTGTACAACACAATTTGTTAGATTTGATAGGGTTACGTCACGATTATTGATTTGATTTTCGTCCAGCTGGATAAATCGGTCGGTTTCATTTGATATTGTCCATTCGAATTGTTTACGTGCCTCATTGTTGTGCTGCTTTTCCTTCAGTTTGTTATCAGTCTCTGTGGTAGGGATGGCCGCCGGTTTTATAATCATTCGGTTGTCGAGAATTTGTTTATTTCGAAAACCAAATTTCTTTTTTGGAATGAGCTTGGTTTTTAGCTCGTCCGATTTACCCGTTAGTTCGTTCAGCTTATTTTGACACATTTTGATTTTATAATCGGTAAGGAATATTGTGGAATTCGATAAGTATTTCTGTAGTTCTTGAATGCTATTATTGATCTGATTGAAACTTATGCCGAGCGCGGTTATATCGCTGGGCACCAAGGAATTTAGTGTGTTCTCAATTTCATCGATTTTATTATCGAAAATATTTTCGAAATAATCTATTGCCTCAGATGCCGATGCCTCTTGATTTTTTAGTTCTTGCAGTTGTTCATGGTTTTGTTGGCGCTCCTTATGTCGCTTTTCAAGCTGTTCCGTTAGACGCTCCTTACCGAATTTTAATTTTAGATTTTCTTCCATTTTTTGTTGCTTCATTTAGACGGGAATTTTTTTTTTATTTTATTTTTGAAGTCGATTAGTCTTGCTTTTTCAAATAAATTGGTGTTTCCTTTGTTGCGTCTCGCAATTTGTCGAGTAGCTGCTGATTTCGTTTTTGTTCCTCAGTTAAATCGATTGAGTATTTGGTCTTGAGTTGATCTGTTGTACCGCGATTATCCGGAGTTAATTGCAGCAGGGCAAAACTAAGTCCACCAAGGCCGGCTAACCAAATTAATGATTTTATATAGATATTTGATGCCATCAAAATTTATTTAGCAAATTATAAAAAATTCTAGAAAAATTACAAACCGTGTGGGATGAACAATGCACAAACACCAAACACGATAAGCAGAGCGCTTGACTTACCAAGAACCTTGTCTGCTTATTTTTCGATTGACCAGGCGGCCAAATCTAATGCACGCGTTTTTATACCAGCATCAAAGTATTCTCCAACTTTGTAATAACTTTCTAGGACAAATGGAAAATGTTCACTCAAATATTTGCGATACTCTGCGAAATAAAAAAAATAAAATCCATTTTACCGTCGATAATGCAGTACATTGTGTATAAAATCAATAATTCTTTTGGTTTATGCACAAATCTATTATATTACCATGATTTAGATTAATTTTATAAGTAAGACAAACTACAATTTATAATTTAAAAAAAAATTAAATTGAAATTTACTTAAAACTAAAAATTTGAACACAAAAATGCAATGTCTATGTGTGACTCATCTGTCTAGTGAGTAGTGACAGATAGAAATGTCAATTGCATTTCCCCTCTACCCACCTCGATTGCTGTTCATACGAAAATAGCAACCATATGCTACAGCAAATACAACTGCTTCACCAGCAAGTAAATATTTTGCTGCGGTTTTAACGAATTTAAGATTACTGGACTTTGGCGACTTGAATAGCATTACGTTAAACCATTTGAATGTACGAAAATTAGATAAAAATCAAAAATGCAGATGTTTAGATTTGACCGTGGTTGCACAACACAGAGAAAAGAACTGTCAACGTCGTGTCGATAATGTAGTTTATTTCTAGAAGTTTTTGTGTATACATAATTAGTAACGAATCTTAATATGCAAGTGGAGCCAACGTGACAAAAAATATATCGATTAACATGCTGGTTTCTAAAAAAGTTCGTTTTGTTTATTATCCTTAGAAACGTGATTTACAAAGAATATTTTCCTGAATTGCGCTAAATAATTTGTTTTTAAAATACATTTATAATGGCGAATAAGGGATTAGAATCGGAAAATGTAAAGGAATTAAAGACGATCGCTCCGGCCCATGCCCATAAAGATTCAGATGACGAATCAGAAGAAGAAGATGAGGATAACTTCTCCGTGTCTAAGATAAATTTAATCTCGACACCAATTTTAAGCCAGGGTTCGACAATACCGCAGAATGTTGTTACGTTCGAGTAAGTACACAGTTTTATTTCGAAATGACCGCGTTTAACATTCCGAAATAACTTATTCCAGTCACACTTTTGGTTACAACTGTAAGAAACAATACAATTTATGTCTGATCGATTCGAACACCCTGGTCTTCGTATCCGGTAATTTACTACATTTCTACGATCTGCAAACGAACACGGTTAAAACTCGACGTTCCTCAACGGGCCAAGGTATCGGGTGCATTGCAAAAAATCCCAATCCAAAATTTGGGTATTTAACGGTTGCGGAAAATGGTACATGGCCACCGGTTATAATTTATAAGTATCCTGAAATGGAAGTGGTTTCGTATTTGCGTAAGGGTGCTCAAAAGGTTTATAGCCACGTAGCCTATAGTCCAGATGGTGAGCTACTAGCTACCCAAGGTGGTGATCCAGACTACTTGATAACGATTTGGGATTGGGAGAAGACTCAGGTAATTCTGCGGACAAAATCGTTCTCGAACGATATTTTAACCGTTATGTTTTCACCGTATGTCGACGGGCAACTCACCACCGGCGGTTTGGCGCACATAAAATTTTGGAAAATGTGCAAAACTTTTACGGGCCTCAAGCTAAAGGGTGATCTAGGTCGATTTGGCAAAACAGAGATATGTGATATTCTAGGTATTTATCCAATGCCAGATGAAAAAGTTTTGTCGGGATGCGATTGGGGTAATGTCTTGGTATGGGATGAAGGGCTAATAAAGTACGAGGTTTGCCGAAAAAGTCGCAAGAAATTGCACACCAAAATGATAAGCCAGATAACCCTTAGTGATGAAGCGAATAATGAAGTTATGACGGCCGGCCTCGATGGTTACGTGCGGATATGGTTTTGGACCACGGTAGAAAATGCTGATCCACCGGATGAGGACCGATTTGTTGAGATTGAACCAATTTACGAATTTAAAATTGGAACGAAAACGCATACTTGTGAAATTGTATGGATGATTAAGCAGGAACCGGAGAATCCAGACAACTACCAGTGGTATGTTCAGGATGGGAATGGTGGCATATGGCTTACCGATTTGTCACCCGATTATACACCAAAACCACCATTACAAATATTTCGATGTCATGCGGGCCCAATTGTAGACATGGCAACCAGCCCATTTTCAAGTCACGTCGTTACTCTCGGGGTTGATGGACGCCTGCACGTATATGATTACCGGAAAAGGAAATTTCTTTATTTTAGACAATTTCCGGCGGAGGGTCGTGCCCTAAAATGGATATCACCGGTTGTAGAACCATCCGGCGTTGTAATTGTAATGGGCTTCGGAGATGGTGTACTTCGTGTTGTAGTTGTAGACCTCGTAAACTACGAAAATAATAGTGATCCGATCACCCTAGTCCAGGTAATCAAATCACACTGTAAGGCAATCACCAGGATTTCTTTAAATCGGAAACAAACCATTCTTGTATCTGGTTCTGAAGATAGCACTATTTTTATTCATCAATTAGCCCAAATGGAACCATTTATTCGATTGATTCCAATCGGCTTAATTGAGTTACCAGCTCCATGTACCGCATTTAATTGGCTGCCCCAATCGAGTTCTCGGATAATTGTGGGCTGCGAAAATGGTATGGTCTTTGAGGGTGAAATACCGGAACGTGAACGTTCGTATACAACAATTTCGTATAAACTGTCGCATCTTGAATTGCGATCCTTTAAATTTAAATCCGTCAAATCGGAAATTCGACGTCAGCTTCAAATCAAAAGTATCGAGGAGCGAAAAGTAAAGAAAAGGGCCAAGAAAAAAGAAGAAATGATTCGGTTAAGGCGAGAAAACCCCGGTTTGGAAATTGATGAGAATACATTTTTGGAGGATTCTGATTCGGAGGAAGAGTTAGAACCGTTATATATACCAAAAATTCCTAATCGCGTTCTATGGGTACAGTATACACCTCAGAATACAGTATGGCTATGTATGGCGGGCTACGATGCCGGTTACATATACGAATATGAATTTGGCAAAGAAGATCCTGTAAAAAGTACCCTAATTCCGGGCGCCGATGACTTAGAAATACATTCGAATTTATATACCGATTGTTATTTAATAATCGGCCTTGAGAACGGCAACATTCGAATAAACGCCCTTCAACCGGATTTCATTGATTTATCTGACTATTTTACTCTCCCAATGCACGATAATTTAAACGGGAAAATTACTCGTATTGCCTTTTCGTACGACTTTAAATTTTTATTTTCCGCCGGTGCCGATGGTAATCTATTTTCCTATAGATGGAACGCTGAAATTGACGATGTTTACGTGGACGACCCAACCGAATTGGAAAATATTCCAAAAGTTGATGATATCGACGATCCGAATTTTTTATCGTTGGAGCAACAAAAACAGAAGGATGATTACGATAGACGAATGAAAATTGCAAAGGAAAAAAAGGGGAAGGTTTTAAATGTTATAGCGGGATATAGGGCTGAATTTCAAGAAATACAGAAAGTGTTCGTAAATTAAAATAAAGATATATATGTATATTTTCAAATTAAACGTGATTAATTTTTTGTATTCCAGAAACAAGAAATTGATCCCGAGCCAGCAATTAACGGAGAAAGAAGTGGAACTCGCTCCACGAGTAACAAAGGACTTGGAAACGACCCTTGAGAATGAGTTGAATTTGGTTCGTAGAAAATTAGCGTTTGACGTGGAAAAATCGATATTAGCAAATCGAAAACTGAAAAATTATTTTATTGAACCGTTGGCCCAGTTTCCATTTGACGTTCATGGAATTATGTAAGATGGTTTATTTTTTTTTTTGTTATTTAGTTTAGAATCCAATTAAAATAGTTTATTTTGGTTGCAGCGAAAATCAATCCGTGCGCATATTCCGTACTAAAAAATTGACGGGTGAGTTTTTTAAATCTCGAGCGGATTTAGAAGATCGGATCAAATTAGAAATGTCACGAAAGAGGTAAGGTTTTAGGACTGACATATGGTACGATTAAATTTTGCTCTACTTTTATAATAAAATTTATTTTTAACGCTTACACAAAGTATCCAGAATGGAGAAACACAGGAGATACAAAGGTTTATTGTTAAATCGATATTTTAATATTATAATTTATATAGGCACTTGTAAAGCTTTAGTAGTGGCCAAGGTCCTCGTGCTTAACTACACGTGGAGCCAAAATCCAATAATCTCTCGATACGGGAGTCAACATAATCGAAGTTTTTATCATCGTCTAATTTATCATCTTGGCATGTTATAGAAATTTTTCCTGGAAAATCTAAAGTCTTAGCTGATTAAATCTAATCTATCAATAATTACATGTATGTCTGTTCCCTCCTCTAAATATGTTGTGTACCTTAATCTCCCATTCCACACAGCGTTTTTTGTATTTTGGTATTTTTTTTTCAATGCAAACTAGTTTGATTTTGTTTTGTTCTGCTCTCTCTTAAGGCTGTATGGTACTCAGAAAAAAAATCTGTTTTGATGTCGATATTTAAATGCCCAAAAATGTGTCCAAGCTAAACATTTTTTTTTTGTTCTTTTCATCTGAACGATATATTATTATATACATACTTGTTTTTGTTTTAGTTTGCTATTGTGCTCTTTGTGTATTGTATTGATTGCTATGAAGCTCTGATAGTATTAGTTTTGCGTACATAAACGGGATGAAATTTTATGAACGAGAAACTAAAAGCGAAGCAATTGCAAGAAAATAATTCAAATTTCGTTTAGTAGTAAAATATGTATGTATAAATACATATATATACGTATTATATAAAAGGCAAACACCATTATGAATTTTTGATATCTTAAATCTCGATATGAAATTTTAAATTTATTTTCAATTTTGTCAAACAGTCGCAAATTAAAGTTTTCGTTTATAATAGTAATATAGGGGTATATCCTCTATCCGGTCGCAAGTTAATTATTTGCGACCAGAAATATGGTTACTAGTAGATTTATTTTGCCATGCCAATTCTTACATCTTTTTTAAATTTAAATTATTTTTTGCGATTGTAAAGTAGAAATACATAAAAAGATTGCGACCTCAGAAAATGCGTAGCAGTCTTTTCGTAGATGTCTACTTTACAATCGCAAAACAAATTTAATTTTAAAAAAATGTGTCAATTGGCATGGCAAAATAAATCTAGTAACCATATTTCTGGTCGCAAATAATTAACTTGCGACCGGATAGAGGATATACCCCATAATATAACTCTGATGAAGTAGCGGTTATATGGGAGCTATATTTGTCATAGCTGTGAAATGCAACAAGGCAAGTTTGAATGGGATGCAGTGGAATAGAATCAGCTTGATCAGTACAAATAGACCGAAGTGTCTGGCTTTTATCTATGACAGGAAATTAAACTAGACACCTATAAGTTATTAATAAGCTGGACTAATAATAATAAATAATACACATTTGTTCTAAGCACGTCTCTAATACTATCGACTACTCCTCAAAACCTGATGATAGATTTGGAACTCAAATTTGGCCGAATTACACTAGAGAATTACGCTAGAATAGACAGCAAAAATTCACGGTAGCTTATTCTTATTTCAAATCGTATCATAAACTCTCTCGATGAATTTAGACAATATGATTGAAATATGAAAATTAAATTAGTGCCCGATTAATTGAATTTGACATAACAACAAATTTAACTTCAGAAGGTTTTACTGCGAGTTCATACGACGGATAAAAATCTCGGATTTTACTATCCCATCGTTTTAACCAATTACATCACGTAAATTATACAACGGGTACGCCTCTTTTCATATAAAAAAGTTGAAAATATTGAAAAAAAAATCTGGGATAGAAAAATCCGAGATTTTTATCCGTCGTATGAACTCGCAGTTATAATAAGATAATTCTTCAAAAGCCAACTGCGTTGACAGAATATGCTTGCTACAGAGATTGTCGAAGATCGCTTTGCCCATTATTGTATTGCTCAGTAAGTTTTTCAAAGTACAACGAGTTCCGTCATTAGTGATGAAATAAGAGTTACTGCACTTACTACATTTTCCACTTGGTCAGTTGGCTTTTTAAATATTTACTTGAAAAATAATTCGTGAATCATTGTATATATTTTTATTAAAACAATATTTTTATTAAAGCAACACTCATTGTGAACTTCAAATGTAAGTGCATGATTAAAAGTCCTTAAAATATAATTTTTTAACAAACCTGGATTTATTTTGATTCTATTTACTCTATGGTGCTGTATTTGTTTAATTAAACACAGCAACCAATTCAATGTAACGGAAACGAGTCGACCGGTCCACCATCTAGGGCCTCCTAGAAGTTCGGCTTAAAAAAGTGCCCATCGAACCAAAATTTAAGTATTAGCAACATACAGTTAGTAACGAAAATGATCATTTTCAATCACACACGGATTTTTGAGAAAAATTTACAAAATATAAGGATTATGGAACTTATTTTGCAGCTTTTATTAATTAGATTTTACAAATTAAATCCAAAAATACAAAATCAAATGTCATTTACCGTTTATAATAAAAACACAAAAAAAATCACGAATTTTTTGGAACGAAAATTATCATACACTTATAGTATGATCCTTGAATTTTTTTAAAATCATTTACATAAATTATGAATGAAAATGTAATGGTTGCGAGTTGTTTGGCCGGTGTCAGAAATCACACTACCAACGAAGATCGTCAAATAGTAATTAATATGAAACGTATTGGAAAATCTATGTGCGAAATTGGAAAATTAATTAGCCGAAATCATTCTACAGGGGCCCAAATAATATCCAGATTCAACGTCACACAATCGGCTGAAAACGGGCAGCGAACAGGGCGAAAAGCAATATTTTCCAACCAGGGCGAGTGAAAGATTTTGGATTTGGTGAGAGAATATCCAATCCAACTCCAAAACTATCTTCAGAAATGGAGAAGGTACTTAATAAAGCTACCGACAAGACGACGACGAACAATGATCTTCTGATCCAGCACCTTAATTTTTGGTCTCAAATTTTATTTAACGCCTCTCTGCCGATTCATTTGGCGCATTAGTGCGACCGAAAACTTGACGTCATTGGTGAACTGTTTTTGCAAAACTTTCAGGATTTTTGTAATACGTTTTTACAATATGTATTATGTTTTTCATCTTTCATGTTTTCGTTTTCATGTTTTTATTTACGTTTTTACAATAATTAAACGTTGTTGGTTTGAATACTTTTCCATATTCTTAAATCGCGTGGTCTGTATACGTGACAAATGTCAAAAAAAAGTCACCGTACGACTCGTATTAACAAAATGGCAGCAAATTTAAATCCGGCGCTCTTGTAGAGACACCCTTTAGATAGTGGCATAGTGGTGCGACAGCGGTTTTTTATTTCTAGCGATATAAAAACCGAACAATTTAATTTTTGTTGTTTTTTCTCTATAAAAATTGCATTTGTATTGTATATCAACATTTTATTACATAAAAAAATATTATTTTGAAATGTTAAGACTGTTATTTCACTTACTCTTATTACACACAATTGTACAGGCTCTGATTGTACCATCAGTATATAACAAAATAAATATAAGGTTGTATGGAGTTATCATTGACAGAGTCTACAGTATGCAAATTCACTGATATTTTCTATCAGGGTATCGATGTATGCTTGGGTATTTTATATAAACATTTACGCTGATAGAAAATATCATTGAATTTGCCTAGTCTAGACTCTAGGACCTAGGTGAATGAAGTAACCTTAGTTTTAATTTGTTTCGAAAAATATAAAAAAAAAATTAGTACTTAATGTTATCTGTTCTGCAAAATTCGTTGACATATGAAAAGTCAAAAAAATGTCACATATCATCCTAGAGTCGCTAACAACACAACAACGCGTTTTGATTGCCCAAATTTATTTCTTTAAAAAACAACAACATTTCATAAATTACGTGAGAGTTTTGGTCGATATGAACGTCTTACTGAGCATGTAATTGGCAAAATTATGGATCGTTTAGAAAAAACTGGATCAGTGGAAGGTTGTAGACCGTTTCAGCTTGTTCATCTAGTCCCTACTCTTGATGCAGTGCCAGCTGTTACTGAAAGTGTTTGTAATCCAAGCCCATCAGCCAGGCATTGTTCACAAGAACTAAACATTTCACGAATCACGTTACGACGCATTTTGCATGTTGATCTTCATCCATACAAAATTCAACTAATCCAAAAATTGAAGCCATTAGACCATTTAAATCGTAGTCGTTTTGTTAATTGGATGCTTGAACGAAATGAAGGTTTTTCATCAAGATTCAAGAATCCCTTTAGCGATGAAGCAAAAGAGTATATGTCAATAAGCAAAATTGTCGAAATTGGTGGAAATTTCCATGTTATTCACGAAGCAGAAGTTAATCCTCCAAGAGCCACTGTTTGGTGTGGTTTTTGGGCTTTTGTAGCCCAAATTGAATAAATTGCGTGTCAACGACCTTTGGCTTCAACAAGACGGAGCTACATGTCACGCAAGTGGTGTAACAATCCATTTATTGTTAACAAAATTTGCTGATCGCATAATTTCAAGAAATTGTCTCTTCCGGATTTAACACCACTTGACTATTTTTTGTGGGGTTATTTAAACAGTAAGATGTATGCTAATCATCCACAAACAATTCAACAACTTAAAAACAACATTTGAGCTGAAATTAAGTTCGTTAATCCGCTTTTATTGGAAAAGGTCATCGAAAATATGATGTTTGGGGCTGTAGACAGGGCTGTAGACGAAGCCGTGGTGGGCGTATAACCAATATTGTTTTTTATACATAAATGGCATTCAAGGTGGTTACCTTGCCTTATCAATAAAACATTTTGCAGCTTACTCATATACTTACATACAAGATCTACTACATCACGTTTTAAATTGAAAATCTATTCCTTTTATCTTCGATTTTATTATACAACCAAAGTAAAAAGAGAAAGAAATTCTAAATTTGGGCTGTTGATATAGATATTGGTAGATAATTGGCCTTTCTTTAAGGTTAGGCTTCACTGGTTTGACACTTCGGCCAATTTTCGCACACTGTGATACCATGCATTCACGCCACAGCATTAATCCATTCACCTATTCACCCACTCTCACACAACTACAGTATACCCACCTGCACATTGCAAGCTCCATGTCAACCTGTACATTGACGTGGACGGTGGGTCAGCGCTGAACTCTGCACTCCATCAGAGGGTCTTAATTGTGTTTATTAACATCACCGATTGTAATCGATGATGAAAATTCGATTTGCATCTAGCCGATTTGCATCTAGATGGGATTCGAACCCAGTACCTCCCACTCCAATTGTCGAAGCTTTAACCATTGCACCACGTAAGAAATTTATTTCGTACATTATCGAGTGTTATTTTGACAAGAAAAACAGACACGTATATTCTTATTAAGTTTTGTGACCTTCAGTTAGCCTGTTATACGGTTAGGAAATTCGTCGGTTTTTCCAATTTTTAATAATTTTATTTACCGATTACAATGAACTGGGGGGCTATTTGGGAATTCGATTCGATAACGAGAGTACAAGATTCATATTGGATTTTAAATAAGAATCGTTCAAATCACATTCAAATCAAATATGAATCTTGTACTCTCGTTATCGAATCGAATTCCCAAATCCCTGGTATATTTCCGGTTCTACTGAAGAAATGGTTAAAATTAGTATAACTTTAGAAAGGCCATAGATGGTGTTAAATAATTCAATAAACAATTTCATGATAGTACAATTATTTTAAGAGGTTTTGTGAAAAGAATGTAGAGAAATATTTTGACGTGTGGGGGGCATAACTGAATTCTATAAAGGAGTGTGACCCACTGTTCGTAAGGTGAAGGTTGTACCTTTCTAGATATTAACTTTGAATTTGTATAAGACCTAGTTTGGTCGGTACAGCTGTTTCTATATTGAAAGTATTTCAATAATCAGGTATTCCAATTTGAAATAATATACCGGCTAAACTCATAAATTAATTTTATACTTATTAGTAAAATTTTATAAATAAATTTACTTTAAATTTTAAAAATAAAATGTTAATTACTAAGTTATAAAAAAATCGAAAATACATAAATTATTTAAAAAGTAACACCGTCTTATAAACAACACAAAAAATTTTCGTGTTATGAATAAACAAAAACAATGACACGTGACTTGCATGTGCAGTAAAGCAATTCGCGCAACACAAATACTACTACCATATCTGCCCGACTACACACATTTTGAAAAAAACGATATACAAAAATAGAAAAAGACGATTCAAGGATTTATTATATATATTTATTATATATATCAATACCAATACAATTACAGGCCGATTTTTATGATCAAAAAAAAATTATGTGTTTGTATGAGTAGTATTGAGAAATTAACTTGGCGGCATACACACGAAAATAGTTATTATGAAAAAACTTTAAAAATCCTTGTTTACGTCCCCGAAATCATCTATATCTTTTAAATGAGCTAGAAATGTGAACTATTGCCCCTTTCTCTCTAATCTTAACTCCTTTAGTAACATTTATAAACAAAAAAAAATCTTGTTAAGAAACTTTTCGTTCATTAATTTTCCAATTAGAACAACAACCCATTTTTCCATAAACCACGTGCTCTTCACGAAAACAAAAAATTTTTGTTTTGTTTTGTGGTTCATGACTTCATGTTACTATTTTCTTTGGTTGTTGTTTTTGGTTTTATACGTTGAGCTACAGTGTGGGGAAAGACAACCGTGACAGATTGATGTAAAGTAATATTTATTTAAATTTTGTAATTATGTAGTTTACGTTATATATTAATTATTAATATAATATATTATGTTATGTAGTTAATAAATTAATTTAAATATGTAATTGTAATTGAATGCTATATTTTAACTTAATTTAGTCTATTCTATCTAAGAAAATTATGTATACATGATTTGATTATGGAATAAAAATCACACCGTTACCACTAAGTACGTACAAATGTTTCGATAGTTTACTGTACAAAATATTCCGTTTACATAGGTATATTTATTTTGATACACTGTATTATATGTACGAGTATATTGTAACGGGATAATAGCAAAGACAATTTAGTTGTCGGGATAGCAATTTACGTAAGTTCTGTGCAATATTTAATTAAATTTTATTAGTAAAATCAAGTAGAACAAATTATAATTGTGAAAATATAAATATTAAAGTTATGTCTTGTGTTCCGTTTTTTTTTCTCCCCACTGTACTCATGTTTACATTTAACTACTGTAAGAATTTTTTCAATTTATATAAATGAATACGAATCTTTTAGTTCACAAACAATTGAAATAATGTATTAAATTTATTAAAATTCATTTTAGTAAATTTAATAAATTTTATTAGTGAGATTTTAATTCAATTTGATATTTAAAGTTTTTTTTTTATTAAAGTTCGACATAATATACACCCTTCCGTCGCAACATACATTTTTTTACTAAATAGATAAATTTCAGCAATACAAATCAAAGTAAAAGTTACAAAACAAAACAAAGAAATTATTATTTTTTGTATTTTCGTGTTTTCTCGTGTTGTAAAATCATGTGCCGAATGCCGATTTATGACGCGTAACGTAAGCAAAGTGGAGTTGTTGTTTAAAAACGGAAAATACTAAATGAAAATTTCGAAATACTAAATTTATTTTTCGGGGAAATTGTTACCAAAAGTTGATTATTTATGGTGATCACTGACAAAATAATTTTTTTTATTTTATTTATTAAATACAAGCGATTTACTGGCAAAATCAGCGAGCCATAACATGCTTTCTATACAACCGATGTTTTTTTTGTATGGTTTTGTCAGTTTTTGTTAAATAATACTCATACTAACGTCGATTTTTTACAAATCGGCCTGTAATTGTATTGGTATTGTATATATAATTATATACACATATAATATATAATATATATCTATATACAATCAGGCACTAAACGGAAATGTTTTACAGAACGTACTTTTTCTTAAATTATATAATATTATTTATGATTAATTATAGAATTATCACAATAATATTTTAAATTTGAATGTGTTATGTACTTCAAATAAAACAAAAATTCAACATCTGTTTTCTTATTATAAAAACACCAAACGATAAGTTTCAAATTGTGTCTCCGCTAATTTTTCGATTTATTAGGCATTTTTGAGTAAGCCATCTATATTAGAATGTAGCAACTAATTTTCAGCCGAGAAATTGTACATGACAAAAATATCTTATCGTTTTCAATCGATAAATATAGTGATGTTGATCGTTTTTTAATTATATCTTTGTTATTTTTGTGTTAATCTTTATAATCATGAATTAATCCCTCGAAAATATCATTCTGTACATGCCAATATAAAAAACAAACATAATTTGGTGGAAAAAAATTGAATAAAACGATTCGTAAGATGGCAACATTTTTTAAAAATTAGTCAACTTTAAATAATAATTGCGGATTAAATATACAGAATTTTAAAATAATCATGTATTAATCCCTCAAAAATACCTTTAGCTTTGCGTTAAAACAAAAATTATGCCATTAGCTAAATTTTTGTAGCCACTAGATGATTTGCGCGTAACCCTTATTTTGATAAAATGAGTACCATACAGCCTTAAATAAATTTTAAACTAAAATGAGTCAAAAATGGCCTTGAAATATTTTTTATTTCATTTGTTTGTGTTAGTGTAGTTGCACAGAAAATTTGTTTAAGTCGCAATTAAAACTTGTATCATAGGTAAACGGGGAAAGAAACGAGGAAAAATCCGGTATTTTTGTTACGTCTGCCATCAGCCACTGGATTAAACTAAATGTTGAAACTTTTGCTATTATCCACTACGCGGCCGACGAAAAGTTATATTTACTTTTTGTTGACTTAAATTATTTTTTATATTTAGTATTACTAACTTTTAGTACTAGTTTCGATTTGATTTAAACTTTGATTTTCTGTTTACATAAAAATGTGATAAATATTCAGATACCGATAATTTAATTTCTAGTAAAACTCACTTCAGTTACTTCTATATTAATTATATTTCTCTTCGAGCTACTGTTCATCACAAAGTCTACGACAAACTGTGTTCTCTTTTTTTTTTTTTACTTTAATCTAGGTATATTTAAACTGCACCCAGCCAACTCAAATGTGTCCAATCAGCCAATTGAACAATTCGCGACGAATTTACCATACAAATTTGGTCAACAAGACAAGGTACTCATCCTCGAGTATCAAATATTTGACGTCGCTAATATTGAGATGTTTGCTCTAGAGGCCTATAATATTCCGCGTATCATTCAAATGGTTTATTATCCTTTGAAATTGGATGCAAGAATGCTTCCACTTTGCCTGTAGAAATATCATATTTTATTCATTTTGGACAGTACAAAATATGTATATAGCCTTACCTTTCGACCATTTGGGGAAACCATTAACAACCCCGAATAACTTCTAACACTTTTTAAGACCCGTATATTTCTCCATATTATTATGAGCGATTTTGACAACCCGATTTTCCATCGAATCAGGAACATGAAACCTTATCCTATTTTGTAAAAATGCCAAATTATGCTGAAATGAATTCTCGTTGACAATTCTTGGGTTAATTAACTGTTTATTTAGTATCAAGTTTAAAGCATTGCATTCTGAATAATACTTAACCTTGGTTGTTGCAAGCAAATCGCATCACAGCTTAACTCAATTTACACCCAACGCATGTATCTGTTCTTGGCTGAACGCACAGTCAACACCTGGCTTCATTATGCTCTGCAGTGGTCTAGCTAATTCACAAAAACTACTAATAAGTTTACGAAAATAAACACATATTCCTAAAAATCGTTGAACCTCCTTTGCATTTTGAGGTTATTGATGTTTATTTATCTCATTAAGATTTGAATTGTTCTGACGAATATAATTATGGCTAATAGTATACCCCAGATGCTTGATTTACTCCATCGTAAAAACACATTTATTTAATTGCAACTTCAAACAAGCTGATCACGATTTTGGCCTACGTGGATTGGTCACTTGGGCGGGGCGAAATTTTCAGTTAAATTAGTGACATCTAGGGTTAAGTATTACAAGTAGTTTTGTAACAGTGTAGTTGTATGCTGATTAATGTGGAACAGAACCGAATGTTTGCATAAATCTGGAATATTCAGCGCGGTATATAAATATAGGTGCAATGATCACAATGAGTGCCTCTTAAGTTAGACTTTGGTGAGTGTTAGTTAAGAGACGGTATGCGATAGTTCAAAAGCAAAAGTGAGTAGTGGGAAAATTGTGGCGTTAAAGAAAACACTGAAATGAAAATTTTTTGCTTTTTGCTTAATAACTTATATATTGTTCACCTATTGGTTTGATGGGGAAACAATAAACGTTTTTTATTCAAAGAAAATTGCTCAAGTTTTAAAAAATTAATAACATTTTTGTAAGATTAGTGACATCTAGGTTTACGTATAGTAGCATAATAAGTAGTTTTGTGATCCAGAGCTCCAAGCGAGTCTAGCTAGAATGTTCGATCGATATATAAATACGAGTGCAATGAACACATTGCGTGAGATACATTCAGGGAATGCGATTTGCGAACGATTAGAAGCGAAAGTGAACAGTGCGATAAATTAATAAGTGTTGTTAAGTGCAATAAAATTTTGTGATTATTTTTAAATAATAGTGAATATTTTTTATTTTTGTGTTTTTGAGTATTAAGGTGATTTTGGAAAATTATTCTAATAGCAAATTCTTTCGAAACAAAATTTTGATCTTAGATCAAAATAATGACTGGCAATGCGATGTATTTTAATGACATTTCGATCAAATTTATTGTATTGCCAATCATTTTTTTGATCTAAGATCAAAATTTTATTTCGAAGAATTTGTTATAAGATTAGTTTTAGTATTTTCAGGAATATTCCGGAAGCGGTGTAAATTACGAGTATTGTTGTAAATCGCCAAATTTATAACGGTATTCACAATTCAGTGATACGAACCGCATTTGGCAGGACAAATTCTTAACAATATAGCTGCTATTGCTAAAAAACGTGCCAATGTATTATTTACGGTAGACGTTGATAAGTAGCCACACGGTATTTAAACGATCATTAGATCATCATCAGAGAGTGAAATTACGATTTTTTTAAAAATAAAATTGAATTAGATACCGTTTAATGTTTAAAATGTGAAAATAAATGTTAAAATGTGCTGTTGTTTATGGGTTGAAATAAGTATTTCTAGTAATCAAACTGAAAAAACGCAATTCATTAACAAGGGGAGGAACTTGTTGTGCATTGGGTCACTTGAATAAAAATTACTAAATGTTTTAATTTTATTTTCTTATGTAATAATAACTTTAAACGGCTGCTCTAGCATCTGTCATATTCAATCTGGTCCAACTAGTCCTAGTATGGCCTTTCCACATAACAAATTTTATTCAGAGTCTCTTTAATGAACCATCCAACTTTTTTTTTCTGCTGCTGGTTACATGAAGAAAGTCACTAAAATTAAAAAAGATAAGCATAAAATGAAGGATTAGGTTAAAATTGTTATGTATTACTTGTAGTAGACTTTTAGGCGTTTCTAGAAATCTATTGATTTCTAATTATTAGTAATTTATATATATAATTTATATATTATATTATTAGTAATTTATATTAATAAAATTTTCATAATGTAGGTATTGTTAAATTGTTTGACAGTTGTTGATTTGTTATCACCGTCTCGAAAATGAAGTTATTGATACGAATAAGGAGAACGGCATATTTGGGAAATCGATTCGAATTGGTTTTCGATTCGATTCGAACATGATTTGGTATTTGGGAATTCGATCGAAAATAAAAACTTACACTGTCAAATAAACCTGTAATAATAATTTAAATCTTGGCGATATTTTGACATTTAATTGCAATTATATTGTTTGTTTGGTTTGTGTCCGCAAACTTTTTTCCAAACATGGGAGGATCGAATTGGCGGCCCATGACTGTTTAATCAGGCTCAAATTTCATCCCAGAGCCACTTATTTGATACACGAGCATCTGCAGTTAGGTTGTAGTCGTTCGCGAAGTCCGAGTATTCTTCCATAAACGTGACCAAAATGTCAAATTTGTTTAAGGTCGTATTTTTCACTGTCCTAAATTATATACAATAAATTTTAGTTAAAAATTACATTTTAAATTCCTATAAGATTATACATTTTTTAAAGCAAAAAAACAGGGCCCCTATTTCTGAATACGAATACGAACAAAAACTGTACGAATTCGTATGATTGGTATTTTTGAATACGAATTCGTGCAATTGTAAGACGAATTCGTACCTACTTGATACGTTCATAAATTTCCCTTATCTGGCAAAACGAATTCGAACGATTTTTATACGTTCATGAACGGAATTTTGTTCGATGTATGTTTAGTTAACGACTCCATAGAAAAACCAAAGCTTAAATTTATTTCTAAATAAGTTACACATATATTATATTTTTAAATTACATTTATTAAGACGATATAAAATAATTTTATAGAAATTCTTAATAATATTTTCTTTTTCCATAAAATTTATGAAATTACCAAGTGGTATTAAATGTGTTCTACACCACCACCTTCCGAGGGTGGTAAACATCACTGTTAAAATCCCGACGGAACATGATAAAAATTTCTCTGGGATATTCGTAATTGACAGAATAAATTTCTAAAGACAAATTTACCAAACACTATTATACCAATTTATATGTAGGAGGTTGGAGTTGCAAACATTTCTGATGTGCCACTATGTCTATCACTACACAAGAAACTATTCGTTGATTCACTGATTGTGTTCGTTTATAACAACAATGTTTGTACGGCACACAAAAAATACACAGCATTGCATTTAAAGAAAATTTTATTATTTTATGTAATGAGATACATATATTGATTAAGATAAAAAAACTAGAATATTAATAATAACAATAATCATAAATAAATCATCCATTTCTAACATATTTCATATAAACAAGAACGAAACGTCAATTCAAAATGGCACAAGTTGTATAATTTTATTATAGGTAAAACCATTTAAAATAAATTTCCCTTATAGCAAGGACACACACCAAACAATTACGTACGATCGTATTCAGAAATACCAAAGTATTTTCGTAACGGATATCATTTTCGTATCGAATACATTTTCGTATCGTTTTCAGAAATAGGGCCCCAGTTCTATAGATATGTCAAAATTCTATTATTTTATTATATCTGTTTAATATAGTAATTCATTAAACGATGTTTTTATTTTCAAAATGGCGTGTGCATAAATAAAATCAACGTGCTTTTATTTTAAAATTTTGCTCTCTGTATTCGCTTTCGTGAACAAATTTAACTACGAATAAAAATTCGTTCATAATCGCATAATTATTGCTCGTACGTAATCGAATTGGGAAATTTTCGATCGTTTCTTGTTTACGTTTTCGTTTAAATAAAATTCGATTTCGAATTCCCAAATACCGATGATTCGAAAATGTCGTTCGATTGATCGAATTCGATTTCCCAAATAGGGCCCCAGGCTAATATAAATCATGTAATCTATAGTCTGCCGCACCATACAAGGTGAAAAATAGTTTGCTGATTTAAACTGTAAATATATTTTTCCAGCCATCTGGAAAATTTTTAATTTCCATTTAAGTTGTGCTAGTTAATTATCTGCTTCCAGAATTTACAATGCTTATAAGGGGCCGGAATATGCCTTAGCATGAGAATTCCTCAAAATGAAAAGGTGTGCAGTATATTAAAGACTGGCTTTAGCTTAGTTAAATAAATATTTTCCAGTTGTTGCCGACCGGCTTGCAAATTTTTCTTTGCCATGAGAGAATAACTTTCTTTCTTTCGGCTCTATAAAGAGTTGGTACTTGTTGCTTTAATTGCAATGTTGATGCATCGATAAACTATGTTTGAGTTTGTAATCCAAGAACTAATTTCATTCATTTTATTTCATTCATTTTTAGGTTTCTTGGCTTTTTTCTTCATTTTTAGGGCACTTGCATATTGGGTTAATTAAAGTTCATTTAGCGTGGCGTCAATAACCGATTTCCAAAGTTTGGAAATATGAATTAGTGTCAAGTTTTGTCATACTAGTTAGTAGTGTAGGTAGTGCACTTCACTCACGTTAATTGGGGACTGAGTTTGTTGTTCGACGATGTTCTTAAATTAAAAAGGAATATTATTTTTCCTATTTATTTTATTTTTTATTCGATGCAAAAAATATAGTACGTCAGTAAATAAGTTCCGAGACTGACACATGGATGGCGGCACATATAATGAGAAATTCATTAGTATGTATATTGCATTGGTAAAACTTTTTTGAAGCTGAACCATCTGATCGTCCGAATTCGGCATTTATTCGAGAAAAGATAAAACGTGCACAAATCGTGCTTAAAATCGTTTCAGAAAATCGTAAAGTGAAGTTGTGTGGGATAGCTGACCTAAAAGATATCAAAAGGCAGTGTGTATGCTATTTTGCATGAACATTCTTTCTTTGAGAAAGTTGTGTTCAACGTGGGCTAATTACTCACATTATATCAAACATGGATCTATCATCTACCATTCACTGTATTCTCCGGATCTGACTACCAGCGACTACTACTTGTTCTCAGACACTAAAAAACGCTCTTGGGAAAGATATTTGCATCAAATGTTCAAGTTATAGAATGGATTAAATATAATTAGGCTGGTGAGAGCCTACCTAGAATCAAACATATACGTAAGTGAATCACGCTTTGGATTCTAAAGAATACCAAATATTTTAACATTAAACGTTTCTTCTGTTGATAGTTCGAGTTATTCAATGAGGTGACCTTCCACCGGAACATCTCGCAAAAGCTGTGTATTATATTTCAATTAAGTTAGCTTTAGTTGATTCTTAATAATTAAACCACTTTTGTTATTACTTTATTTTATAGTAAATTTTTATTATGAATCTAAAATCTAATGAATGAATTAAACCTTTTTATTTTGTGAGTACATTCATTAATTATTCTACGCCATGTTAAATTTTTTCCTCTTTATACGTATTTGTGTTGCCTGATGTTATTTCATTATTATACCCGAGTGCCATCTTTCGAGTAATATGATAACTATAATAGGTATCGATGTTCACTATGTGAAAATATAGTGAAGAATGGTCCTGTGATCGTCGTGAGTTGATTTTACGCAATTGACCTATTCCCCCTCACCCATAAAATCAGTTTTTTTGGGTTTGGTCGCCTTTCGCCCTTGCTTGAAAATATTTCACAAGATGTATAGGTTGCAAGTTTTTCGGAATTTCGGCAATTGAATATGCTGTAGGTTTTAGGAAAAGTTTGCTCTACACTCGTCTAATTATTATTCTTCAATGCTTAATTTTAGGGTTATTGAATACGTTAAGGACCAAGAATTACGAGAAACTGAAATAAAAGTTCGTAAATTGGAGTCATTCCTCCAAGGTCTGACTGGTTCAACCATTGAATTCAAATTAGAATATAAACTGAAGCGTCTATTGGATAAGTATCGGGCGCGGAAAGATATGGAAGTCAAGAAGAAAATGGAACGCGACTACATTGCTTCAATCAAACCAGATATTACAGTTAATCACCCTGATGATGTGCGTGAACTTGAAGAGGCTGAACGAACGATTGGTGATTATAAATTAAAAATTGATCCGACCTATGTGGCTGATGAAGAGACTAGTAATACAATGAGAAAGTATCAAGAAGTGTTAAATCTAGTCGAAGAGGTTAGTATAAAGTGCAACTAGGCGATTATTAAAAATCTTATATAAATTTATTTTTTAATCAGATTAATAAAGTTCGAACGCATTTTAATACTAAAGTAACAGAATTACGTCGCAAAAAAGCGGAACTGGTCCGATACCATCGAGAGTGTATGAAGACACTGTCAAAAATCCACGAAGAAATTCCGATTGAGGAACGTAAACTTCCGATTTATTCACCCCAGCTTAATTTAGAATTAGAGTTTCCCGAACTTCATTTATTCGATCCGGCTCAAGTTAATCAGTTGTATGGCGAGGAACATGTTGTAATTGATCGTGTCCTTGCCGAACAATTACGCAATGAAGAAATTGAAATTGATATACTGGGGCTGAAAGAGTTTGCGGCCACTCATACGGAATCAGCTGAAATTTTTGAAGATGCTATTGAACCAATCGATTTTCGTCGTATTGAACCAATAATTGGGACGCATTTAACCGCAATGGAAAAAGAAAGACGTAGTTTTCGCCTAACCAAGCTGCAATTTGAACAGGAACGCATACTACTTCGAATCGCCAAGCGAATCAAGCTATTCGATGATGAGGTGGTGACATTAAGAGAGGAACGCTTGCGACACGAGTTGGACAGTAAATTTATGACTCACCATTTATTAACATTAAATCAGGAATTACTCGTTTTACGTGATTTTGAACGGTTAGAGTATAAGTTGGTTGAAAATTTGGATCAATTTCTTAGTAAGCGGAACACGATACAAGTGAAAATTATCGATATTAAAAATGCGATCGACCAGAATCGACGAAATATCGAGGCGTTCATGGAGGAAGAGAAACGCATTCAAAGTAAATTTATCGCAACATGTTCGGCCAACAAATTTTTCGATTTTCTGCGACGCATTTTTAAGAAGAAATTTAAGCCGCCAAAACTTTATCAAGATGATGAATCAACATCTAGTTCGTCGGACAGCTCGTCCGAAGACGATGCCGAAGAGGGTGCCAGCGTCGATTCAATGGAAGTTGGACCAATCCGGCTAGACGAAAATGTTTGTCCACCAGGTTGTGATCGTGCCATATATGAGTTAACATTTACATTGCGAGGACAGAGGCACGAGGTAGAGCAAAAAATTAAAGAAGAACAAAAATTGGTAGAGCAAAATAGACGGGATATCGAAACTCGCGAAAAATCAAAAAAAGCAGTTGAAATGGAATTGGATAAATTTAAAACAGAATTAGTTGAATTTCGGGTAAGTATACGCATCATTAATTTAATAAATGCGAAGTGTTAAATTTCGTTCCATTTCTAGCGTGAAAAACAAAAAATGTTAAACGACATTGAGACCTTAATTGTCTTAAAAATGAGCCAAATGCAATATTTTAACAACGAGGAGGAATTATATAATGTTAAGGAAGCATTGCTCTTCAACAACAACAATATTACAAAATTGTATGCCCGTGTACAGCAATTGGAGCAGGAAACAATCGAGGCCCGACGTAGACATCGGGTAAATGTAATTCACTTGTCGCGCATGAAAACCGATTGTAAATTTATGGAAAAGCAAATCATCGAGCTAAAGGAAGATATTCAAGAGACAATGATTAAAAAATTTGGCCGCATAGTCAATTTGGACGAGTTAGAGGAACAGGTATTGTCCCGAATGGTGTATGATATGAAAGCGAACACGGATGACGTTACTAAGGAGTATGATGGATTGCTGAACGAGCAAAAGGTAATTTTATTTTTTCTTTATTTTCTTGTTATTTGTTTATTAAATTTATAGAAACGGACGGCAAGTCTCCAAACCGAATACAATCGCGCGCTGCAAGAGGGAACAGAAAAACTAAATATTTTGACTGTGCTGCACGAGGAAAAGAATTATTTACAGGATATGCTAATGCAGCAGTATAAAATTCAGCATCGAATGAGCGCGGTACATCCAGATTACACACGGGACATTACTCGCCTTAAAGATATTTCGATACAGCAACAGGATCAGATTTTGATACTGCAGCGTGAAATCCAAACGTTAAGATTGAAATCGAAACCATTCGAAATGGCAAACACTCAAGACTACCTGTACCAACCGGTTATTGAACCACCGCCTGGCTACGGCAATATAGAGTTTCAAGATCAGATATATCATGCTGTAGCAGAAACGCTATCCCAAGCTAGTTCTCCGCGAAATTACGATTTACTGAATGATGCGATAAAATTGGTTAATCGATTTTTTTATCGAAATTATGGTAAAACTGTAACGGAGACTGAAATTAGAAAACAGGAGTTTAATTTGGGTAAAATTTTGACAAATGCGGCACTCGATTATGATGAACGAAAACGGGCGCAATGCTTTCAAAATCTTATCCAGGTGTTTAAAAAATATTCAAGTAAAGAAATTCGGGCACTGATAAAGGATCAAGAAATAATAGAATTGTTTATGGAGGTTTTGGGCAAGTGCCATAAAATGGAATTAGAGGTGGTTGAAGGGAAAGATGTTGTGGCTGCGATTATTGATGATGCGGCCGACGCACCGGGTAGAATAGATGCCCCGAATTATTCGCATAGTACTGTGCTAGAAGTGCTTAAACAAATGATGACGCTATTGCCAATTGCGGATTTGAAAAATGAGGATAACATAAATATGGCAGTCGAAGGATTGGCACAAAACCCTGACATTAATCCAAAATGTCTTAATGTCTTGCGAATGGTAGACGAATTAATGGTACATGTCGTTGAAAATTTACTTGACGACATCGATTTCGAGCTAACGAAGCATTTGGTGAATGCGATGAGGGAAGGGATCGCTAATAAACGAGGATGATTCGAAGTTTTTTGTGTGTTTCTATGAATTTCTTGTTCAATAAATTTTAAAACTTAATTTTTCAAAATAAGTATGTGGGTTTTAATTCACTGATGAAATTTTGTTATTGATACAAATTAGGAAAATTTTGTGTTGGAGATAAGTTTAAGTAATCGGTCTGTGAACTTATTAATTTATTATTGGCCGTGTGTCAAACTTTAGGTAAAAGTCAATTTTAAGTAAATTTTTCGGTAAATTCAATTATTTTTCAAAAATTTTGTGGCAAACTGATAGAAAAATTTGTTCAAAACCCGGTTTTTACCGTAGTAAACGATTTACCTTAAGTTTGGCACACAGCCTAAAGCAAAAAATAATTTTGTTGAATGCAGTTAACTCTTTACGTAACTTTGAATCATAACAATTCAAAGAATTGGCGCCGATTAGAATAAATAGGGAAAACCATTCAGAGGCTGCGGACCATCATGGTCGGGCAAATCGTTTATGGTAAAAATCGAATTTAGAACAGATTTTTCGATCAATTTACTTAAAATTGACTTTTACCCGACTATTAGTAGGCAGCCATAGAAACATCCATTTACATTCATTTAAACAGTGAACACCATACTGCATCTACCTAAAATCGACGACTGGATATACTAGAATCATTTGAGATCCGAAAAGCGATATTTTAAAATATAGGCCTTATAAGGCGGAAATCACCGCGAAACAATTTTTACACGATCTTGTGAATGATGAATCACCAAACACGATTCCTTTTCGCCATCTATTCGATAGCGAGAAAACTAACGCCATCAAAAAGAAGGCGGACAATTTTTCGATTGACATTTGCTAGTTTTGACGATTGACTGTCGTTTGTTACGTTTTGCGTACGTTTAGAGGGATTCATGATAGGAAAATTGAAGCGGATCGAAAATGCGTATCGAAAATTTTTAAGACTCGCCGTGGAAATCATGATAGGGTACAGCATTCGGTTTTCACCTCTCACTGATCCCACCCAGTTTCACTTATCATAATCGTTATTTTGTTTAAGTAATCTACTTTCTTTTTCTATAAAAATTTGCCAGGATGGACCTTGGTGTGGTAAACTTACCATAATTTGACATTTATAAATCATTACGCTAAAATGATCACAAAAATTCGCGAAATTCAAAAATCTCATGCTTGCATAGTATACAGATGGTGAATATATTATAGCGAGTCTCCACTTGCTACACTTTTCGAAAAATGTAAAGTTTTAAATAATTCTGAATTTGGGTGCGTTTTTGCGTGGAGAATCTAATGTCTGTGTCCCAGAGGCAGCTGCCATAGGAGCTTTTTCGGTTTTCGCAAAATATTTTGAAACATACGGAATAAAACTTCATACTTAAGGTTTTTTGATAAATTTCAAGATCCCAGTGATATGTGGCCTAAATCGATTCACCGGAAGTGGCACCTTAGAAGCGTTTTCATTTTTGCAAATATTTTGACAAGTATTTCAGTTACGAGAAAATCAACTATCCACTAAAAGGTTTATTAAATTAAATTTGCAGCAATAAATTTTCTAAATAAAATTTGCAATAGTACCGTTCCAGATCAGTTTTCCAAAATTTAGCGGGAATGACGTTTTCCACAAAAACCGGTTTTCAAGGAAAACCCGGCTTTTGTACAGCATGAACTGGTTGGTCGCGATAAAACTCCGTACCTTAGCTTTTTCACAAATTGGGAGATGCCAGTGAATTTTTGACGAACTTGGTCCAGCAGAATTGACAGCTTCTATGGGAGGTTTCTTCAGAAGGAACAGCTTCTGTGGGAGGTTTTCAACCGGAAGTGACAATGTCAATAGGAGCTTTTACGTTTTTTGCATGAATTTTTAAAAGTAGTTTATCGTATAACAGATCCGCACAGTTTATCGTATAACACAATTTAGTGTACAGTATTTGATACAAAAAACATTTTTGATATTTGAATTTTTGAGAAGATGTTGTCGAGAAGAGATTAATTATTTTGAAAAAATTTCTTTCGGTGGTCGATGATAAACTGTTGTACTCATCGGTGGATGTGAAAGCCGAATCCCAATTTTCCTCTTTTCAGATGACTGCTGTAGGCTTAGCATGTTCCATGTTCCCGTGTACATTTTTCGAGGCCGTTGTTGCTATGAATACGATAAATTTATCAAAGCCAATCTCTATGGGTCACTTAATGGTCATAGTAGAGAGCTTAAAGGTGGATTTACATATCCGACGATTTTTCGGCGAAGCTGCTTGCCGCAGAAAATTCGGCGAACGCTATATTATCGATGATTTACATATCCGACGATTTTTTTTCACACATACATACATAAACAATATTTTGCACACAATGTCAAATCGTAGAAAAAATAAAAAAACAGAATTTTTTTTTTTATCTATGTGTGCTGTGAAGTCGCGCCGAAAAAATAAATTTTGTTCATGTTTTCGCCATGCCGAAAATTCGGCGAAGTAGTTCTTTTTGATTGGTTGAATGTGTTACGTGATGTTCGGCGCAGATAAATCCAAAAAGGTGGATTTACATATCCATGCGCGGATATGTAAATCCACCTTAAGGCGTCCAGTCTTACCTGAAACACGTTTAAGAAGTGAACCGCTTACGTGGAGAGCAGAAGTTGATGTGGTATTGGTTTTGCGATGCCAATAATCGCTTTGACATGTAGTATCAATGACTGCAAGCATTGTTTCTGCTAAATCGTTTAGCGAACACCTCGAAGTGATATGAATTTTGGACTATGTCTCTAATGGAATTGTACAACATGACTAGCTAGCGCAATGGTTCTTGCCCAATTATCGTTTAAAAACAGAACGACGGAGCTCTATCTGATGGCGCCGCGATGTACCGCTTTAGCGCCGCTGATTTGAACATTGAAATCATCCATTGCTATTTGGATGTTGTATCGTGGTGTTTTGTTCAAGACGGTTCCCTGATGTTGTTTGTAGAGAGCTTGATTAGTTTGATCGAGTTTATCTTCTCTTGAGGCTTGGAGACTGACAAACGGAATGTCAAAGTGATGCCCAAGACACCTGAGTACACAAATACGTAGGCTAATAGGTGTGAAGGCGATTATAATCGTCAAAGTATAAGGCGATTATAATCGATGATGCTATTGACAATTAACCTTGTCGGTCAAGGGGTAATATCCATGGGTAAAGTCCTAAGCTCTTGCAATAACTGGGTTGAGCGGTAGGCCAACTACCTACTCTCACAAAAATGAGGTTATGAACACTATACAAAGGCCTCGGATAAATTTATCGTATTCATAAAAACAACGACGTGCTAGGCCTTCCAAGGCCTGGAGATCCCCAGAACCTTTCGAACCAAATGGAAATTTACATTATGGAAGTAAATTTTAGAATCCCATTTCCATTCAACATTCTCAATCCCATCACAATCGGTTAAAAAATGGCCGAGTTCAGTCTCAGGTAGCCATATTCGAAAATTTCTCCCAAAAATAAATTTAGAATCCCATTTGCATACAATTGCTGTGTTCCATTTATCGTAGCAAACTACTCACAAGTACTTCTGACTACTCGCAGCTACTGAATGCTTTTTACAAAAGTAGATTGATTTGCTTAGGCTGTGTGCCAAACTTAAGGTAAAAGTCAATTTTAAGTAAATTTTTCGGTAAATTCAATTATTTTTCAAAAACTCTATGACAAACTGATCGAAAAATTTGCCCTAAAACCGGGTTTTACCGTAGTAAACGATTTACCTTAAATTTGGCACACAGCCTTAGTTCAAACCAGTTCCATTTATTATCTATTGTCAAGTATTTATTTGTAGTTTGCCACGTTAAATGGAACACTGCAAATATATCCAACCTCAGTATAATCTCCCAGGTGACCACATTCTAGCACTTTTCCAAGGATATGTGCCAAACTTACGGTAAAAGTCAATTTTAAGAAATATTTTCGGTAAATTCAATTATTTTTCAAAAACTCTATGGCAAACTGATAGAAACATTTGTCCTAAATTCGGTTTTTACCGTAGTAAACGATTTACCTTAAATTTGGTACACAGCCTAAGAATCATTTTAGAATCCCATTTCGATCCAATATACCAAATCCCATAACAATCAGTTAACAAATGGCCGAGTTCCTGTCAAGTTGGTCTTATTCCAGAGCATCTTCGAAAAATCATATTAGAACCCCATTTCCATTCAACCTACCGACAATTTTTTTATACGATCCCAGTATGCAATTATTCCACTGTGTGGAAAAAACTGCTCAAATGTCGTACAAAACTCCGTACTACAAAATATCAAAGACACAAAAATATTGATTTTGGAGAAAAATAATTGTTTCCCAATATGCAATGCCGACGGAATTCCATTTACATTCGCGTTCTAAAACCACACTGCTTCTATGGAAAGAACCATGTGTATCACGCGGAAATTCGTACTCCCCACCAAAGAAAAGTGTCACAAAAATTCCGGTGTCGGTGTGAATCCCAACTAAAAAGAAAAAAAAATCACAGAAACAAAAGGCACGTGTTTGTATATATTTTCCAATTGGAATAAATAATAATTCTTATCCGAAATAAAACAAAATTTTCCATTTATAATAAAATAAATATTAATATTTTATTCACATTATTTTTTATTTGTGTACAAAAAACATAGAAAATTTATTTACATATTTAAATTTCATAAATTGAGTTTTGTATTGCATCCGCCACGTTGTATTGCATCCGCCAGCATATTGAGATCTTGAAAAAAAAAAAATCATTGACAATTTATTACGTAAATGTATTTAGCGCCGACGCCATTGTGAGACAGATCTCTATTACCTTTTTAGTCCAAATTTGCACATCGCGATCACTAAATAAGTTAATAATTATTATTATATATTTAAATTTAAACTTATTTACTTTAACAAATCGAAAAACATTATAATGAAACACAACACTTTAAAGTAAAAAAACTAATTATGTAGTGCAACCGTGCACGTCGACTTGTCAGAAGAAACTGAAAATAAAAGATACAATCGAAACTTATAAAACGAAAATAATATTACCGCGAAATCGAAAGAGAAAAACAATTATTTTTCTCCAACATCAATATTTTTGTGTCTTTGATATTTTGTAGTACGGAGTTTTGTACGACATTTGAGCAGTTTTTTCCACACAGTGGAATAATTGCATACTGGGTAGGCTGTGTGCCAAACTTAAGGTAAATCATTTACTACGGTAAAACCGGGCTTAGGACAGATTTTTCGATCAGGTTGCCTTATGTTGATTCCGATTGATATTTTCCTACTCAAAAAAGTACCCTCATTTTATATCATCATTTTGTATCAATGGAATAGAAATGAACTACACCACTTTTAAATGTCAAAACAATGGCTGCGTACCAATAGTTGGATAAATCGTTTACTACGGTAAAAATCGATTTTAGTACAAATTTTTCGATCAGTTTACCATAGAGTTTTACAAAAATAATTGAATTTACCGAAAAATTTACTTAAAATTGACTTTTACCCGACTATTGGCACGCAGCCATTATATTTGTTTCATCTTTACGATGAATAACAAATTAACCTTGATTGAAAATATTTTGTTTTGACAAGTATAGAAAAAATGGCGTATGACAACAACATAAAATGGTTTACTCGACCCAAAAACCTTAAGTAGAGAAAATTACCCTGGGTGTAGCAAAATATTAATTCTGAAAAAAAAGAAATTCTCGATCAATCCTTAACCGATCGTGATGGAATTGGGTATGTTGGATGGAAATGGGATTCTTAAATGATTTTGGGGAGGAATTCTGGAATATCGCCACCTGGGATGGAACTCGATCAACTGGAAATGGGGTTTTTAAATGATTTTGGAAGAAATTTTGGAATATGGCTACCTAGGACGGAACTCAATCAATTCTTAACCTATTATGATGGGGTTGGGTATGCTGGATGGAAAAAGGATTTTTAAATGATTTTGGGAACGAGTTCTGAAATATGGCCACCTGGGACGGAACTCGATCAATTTTAAAAAGATAACACTCCCAAAATAACACGAACTCCGCAAGGAACTGCAGTGTATGGATAACCATCAACTTTTTGCAATTAGCGATGACATATTTTTAATTTTTGACCTTAAGTTTTATCAAATATTTACGGTTCAGGTGGAACTTGAATCCCGTTCGCATTTTATTTTCAATCGAACATTTTGACAGTTGGAGTACCATTTTTACCCTCAGTGTAACATTTTTCCTTCAATCGAAATCAACATTAGTATAAATCCAGGCGAGTCAAGAATATTCGAGTGCAACTAATACAGTTAGTCAGGCTTAAGTCAGTTTCAATAACACGGCCACTCCACCTGACATATGTTATGTTATTAACAGTAACATGTCGGGTAACATAAAATACAAATAGTTAAAAGTTTTAACAGAATTAAAAAATTTACAAGAAAAGAAAATTAAAGTGCTTCGAGAAAAAAGAAAAAGAGGAACACCTGCTTCTTGGGTCAATTCTTTTTTAGTTAAAAGAGGAGATCATGATTTGGAAATGCATCATCTTCTTTAAGATTTGGATTGGGGCTTTGGCAGTAATTTCCAGAACTCTACCAGGATGCACATCAGTCAATTTGAAGAATTTTTAGCTTTGTTGAGTTTCTTCTGGTTTACAATGAACGGTAGTATTCTCATGTGCATTACGAGATGCTATTTCCGCCAGAGTTAGGCTAGCAGCAACTTTACGGTTTATTGCTTGGGGAGACTCGTATTATTCGTTGGAATTTTTATGCAGAGTGTCATATAAGACAATATCTAAGTTTGTACCAGAAGTTTTACAAGCCATATGGAATGTATTACAACCTAAAGTAAATAGAAATTATAAATTTAATTTATGAAAAATTACAATAAATATTATTTTTTACAAGGTTCCACGGAAGAAAGATAAATGGACCAAAATTGCAACAGATTTGACAACATATGGCAATTTCTACATACGTTAGGTACCGAATCGGATTTGGGAACACTTCATAATTCTTTAAAGATACTTACATCTAGATTGGTTTTATAGGAAAACCTATAAACAATACAGGGATCCAAAAACGACATTTCATTAAAATAAAAAAGTGAAGGTTCCTCAATATCGTCCAGATTGGCATCAATTTTCTTCTTCTCTGCTGTATAGCAAGAAGACTTTTAATTTTCATCATATGATTTTTACCATAGTAAACGATTTACCAGACTATTGGCCCGCAGCTTTATTACATAAAATGGGTAGGTAATTAGTCAGAAATTACTAAGTAATGAGTAAGTGTTTAAATTTAAGTTGTGTGAATTTAAAACAAATAAAAGTGTTAATAAAATGTAATTACGAATAGTGAAGATTTAGCTTAAAATGCTCTATCCCCAAACCGCTAAGCACAACACCAGTATACTTGGATCTAAGGCACTCAATCGCCAACAGTCAATCGAAAATCGAAACCAAATCGTTTCTTCTGTTCGATTAACTATTATTGGTTTTAGTTATAAGTATTTTTGTAATATTATATCCTAATGATGTTATGATATTCAATAAGGTCTGCCAGACACTCATTTCGATAACGTATCGAATTTAAAACAATCAAACAACTCACACGTTTAGCAAGAATAAAAACCAAATACGACCTTGCTGTATTCTTGTTGTAAGGTTTTTCGGTATATTGACAGAAACTTGAACCAATAGTTCATTAATCTAAATGCCAACCTCCGCACGCCACCACAAATCCATAAACCTCCAATGCCAGCGTAGGCGTTAAAAGCACAAAGTATATAGCAACAAATAAAACATTTTCCCCAATCATTTGTTCCAATTTCCACTCTCCGAGAAAATCACGTTTTTTTTATTTTTTACCAAACTGAATTTGTTTTGACTGTACATAGTAAAAAAAAAAAAAAAAATAGAATAAAACGAAAGAAAATTCTTCATGTCATTGTACTCTCCGCGCGTGATTATCATCATCTCTATATGGCAAAATAGCGAACAATTTTCCTCTCATTTTCTTTTCAAGTCCGTTTTGGTAACATTTTTCTGCTATGTATCTATCTATATGTTTACATATGTGCATAACACACATACAAATACGATTATTTTTTTTTGTTTTGTAAAAAGCAAAAAAATAATTCCGTCAGTCATTTGCAAGACATCAATGTGAAAATTTTATATATACGTACGCAGAGAGCTCAAATCGAAAAAAATTATAGTACATATTTTGTTTTTCTTTTGTTTAGTGAAAATTCCATTACATTTATTTTAGTGTTTTGATTTAATTTTTATTATTGTGTGTTGGGGGTTACCGCCGCCGTCGCCGCCGCCGCCGCCGCCGGGGATGTAAATAAATTTAAACGCACTCGATTGAAAGTGGGAAAATATTATTTGTGAAAATTAATTAAAGTGAAAATCTATCGTTTTTAATAAAAAAAAAAGTGGGGGTGAGAAAAATATGATTTTAGGGTGATAATTATTTTTATAAAGTGAAAAAATTATTTAATGTGATTATGGTGATTAAAATGATTTAAAATAAAAAAATTGAAAGGGAAATTCTTCGGAAAATATTTTATATACATATAAGAAAATTACAGTGTATGCGTGTTTTGCTCGCCGTGTGAACTGCAGATTTATATTGTTGTTGTTTTTCAAGTAAGTTAAAGTAAAATCTTTTCTTCTTCTTGCATTCTTTGTTGTGTGTGTGTGTGTATACACACAAATTACATTCGATATGACTTGACTGCAGAAAAACCTACCTCAATCTATTTTTGTGTTTTGGTGTGTGCGTAAAAATTTCGATGGAAAACATGTTTTATAATCGTGCGATATACCGTTTTGGGATAAAATGTCACAGATTTATGTACTCGCGTGCCCGTCGTAATGTTATTTGGAAAACAGATTTTAATGATTGTGGTAGGATTTGTAGACGATATTACACCCGCCCCATGGGAGATAAATTTATATTTTTCTTAGTCTGGGTAAAAATGTTTTATATCATTTGGTATGTAATACATATGTAATGTATAAAGCGGAAAATAAGGAAAAATTTTGTGAACATTTTATTTGTAAATTTATCCATAATGAGATTGGAGATTTATACATTTTAGAGTCTTCGAAGTTTATGATTTTATTTAATTCAAACAGACGGATGCATAAAGAATTATTTTATCTACTAGATGCCCTACCAACAAACTAAAAACTTTGTTGAAGAATAAAATTAACCGTCCATTGATTTGAACATTTAGGCTGCGTACCAATAGTCGGGTAAACCGTTTACTACGGTAAAATCGATTTTAATACAGAATTTATTTAAATGGATTTTTACCCGACTATTGGTACGCAGCCTTAGAATTTATTATGTTTCTAAAATAACAGCCTGCGGTACACCATAGAACAATATCAATTGCAAGTATATTTCAAGGGTGCACGATTATTCCAAGAAACAATGTTGGTTAATGGCAATAAATAACTTGATATTTAACGTTGCAAATATTTACATGTAGATGGCTCCTCATGTTTCTTTATTTTTTAAATTAAGGCGGGTGATGAACCCCTCTACTAGTACCATTTCAGTCTTTGCTGAGAAGTTACGTACGTGTACGATACACAAGTACGATACACAAGAATCTATCTAAACGATCTAGTTCGAAAACAAATCTGCTAAGACCTAGTTAATATCACACCAACTGAACGTATTGCTTACTCGAAAAGATAGATCTCCGCAAAGTTGTATATACAAATTTTTAATTTCGTCAATCTCAAAATCTAAGTTCAACCTCACGTGCGTGCGTCAAATTTATTTTTAACATGTAAAGCACGAGTGGACGAACTTCGTTTAAAATACATGTTAGTATTAATTAGGCCCGTTGCACACTTGAGCTATGTTTTTTAAGCGAAGTGAGCTATGTTTTGAGATTACAGCTTCTTGGCGTAATTTTCAAAGCAGAAATAAGTGAAACCGAATTCGTGGAGCTTAGTTGAAGCCACTCGTTGATTTATTTAATTTCTTTATTTAAATCTATGGGATAGAAACATAGCTCGCATCATTCATTTTCCGAGCGATCCGAGCTAATTATTTATCTCCACGACGAAACTAAAACGTCTAAATATATTGCTTTACATAATGGGTTGATCTCAGATTTATCTACAATGTTTCGCTTATTTGAGTTTTGGAAACCAAAACGGAAAGCTGTAAAATGAAAATATAGTTCACATCAGTCAAAAAGCAGAACTCAAGTGTGCAACGGGCCCAAAAATTGCGTGAATGCTCAGAAAACCATCTTTAGAATTAAAAATGTTTTATTAAAATTGTATTTCAATTTTTTTCAAATTTCTTTCAATTTTTTTTTTGAAATTTTTTGGTCTTTACAATGACAGGAATGGTGGGATTGTACTTCTCTAAAATAAGAGATAAATTAATCTAAAACTTTCAGTTTCACTGCAAGACAAATCCAATTGAATTTTTTCAAATTTTCAATGTAAATTTTTGATATCGTTTTGGGTATGTACAGTATGTTCCACAAGAAAGTGTTTCAATTTATTTTTTCTGTTTAACTCCCCCCCCCCCCTCCCACAATTTAGCAAGCAAAATTATTCTCTTCACTCTATTAACTTTTTGCGTTAAGCCTCAACCAGTCAGGAATAAAAACTTAATAAAAAAATAAGAATTTTAACGAAATCAATTGTTTTTCTTGTTTTTTGACATTCCAGCCATCCAAAAATAATAATTCTTAAGTGACAGCTGTTGGTTACAAACAGTTATATATTTTTATATTATATGTATCATATTTGAAAATGTACAGATACACGAAATGACTAATCAAAATTAATGTATTATAGTAGTAAAATAGCGTTTACACCACGACAATAATATCATACCATTATTAAATTAATTTTTAATAAAATTCATTAAAACACTATTTTTACTTTATCACAAATTATTATAACTTATCACAGAATCTGAAAAAAATATTAAAATAATTGTAATTAATAAATAAAGTACTAAACAAAAAAATGTACGCAAAACAAATATGGCTTCCTACCGCATCAAAAATTTATCTTCTTCTGCTGTATATAAAACACAACAACAAATCGCATTTCTAAGTTTTTTTTATTTTCGAGCGAGAAATAGCGCGCACTATTTTTTTCTTAAGTGACAGGTAAAATTTAACGAAGGTTTCGTTGTATTTCTTACATAAAAATTAAGTTTGACTGGGTAATAACACGGAAATGCCATTTATCACATTCTTATTTTTTTATTAAGTTAAGTTTTTATTCCTGACTGGTTCCCACTTTAGCTTCTTTCTTCAGTTCAGTTTAAGGATTTGAGTGGTAAACAATAATATTAAAATGTGTTCCGTGTATAAAAAGCGTTTTGAAGTGGTGTTCTTAGTACCCATCCCAAAGGACCCAAAATATGTGTAAAGCGTGTAGCAAAATACACCAAAACATTTGTGAAAAAGTGGATTAAGCGATATAGTGACTGTGGAAATGTGGATAATTTACTGGGAAGAGGTTTAGATAGAGTTATTTCAGAGAAGGACGATAAGGTCATAATGATAAGGTGTTCGAGGAAAATTCGACAATAAACTTATGACAAGCAGGTGTTAAAGTGCCAATAAATACAATTCGACGAAGGCTTGAAGATTCGACATTAAAAATAGGAGCACACAGTATAAACCTTTGACGACAGAGAAGCACATTGAAAAAAGGCTGACTTGGGCAATTTGGACCGTGATTGGAGCAATGTAATGTTTACAAACGAATCATCTTTTGTGGTGTACAATTATTACGTTTACGGTTGCTTCTCCTCCAAAGGATTTAGAAGACTAGTCATCTTCACAAGAAACCTTGAAGCTCAATTGATGGAGAAATTATGCCAAAATGGTTTGCTAAAGCCTGCTGAGAATCTATATGGATGTGAAAATAAAGATTGGATCTTACAAGGAGTTAATGACCCTATTGTAGTCGCCTTTGCACCCAGTAGAAATATCAAAATAGTATTCAAACTTTAGATTGGCCGTCACAGGGTCCAGATGCTCTGATGGATCTTATGAAGACAAAGCTTAGAGGAAAAAGAGTAACAAACACATAACAGATTGTCCGCGTTCTCAAAAATATTTGGAAAGACTTTACTCCAGAATATGCGGCCAAATTAAGTGAAAGTTGCACTAGGAAATGTCAGTCTATAATAGACAACAATGGCGACTGGACTACATACTAAGATAACTGCGAAATTAGTTTTAATGTCTATTATGAGAAATAAATATTAATTAGTTTGTTTATTGTGTTTTTATTGTTTTCTTTAAGATACTTTCATGTGGAACATACTGTAGTTCACAATCATACAGTTTTTATTTTTTTTCATGCTACACAATGGAATGGAAAAATACCACGATTCTGATTTGCTTGCAAATTGCTAGAAAATATATTTATTTACGAAAATAACTCAGAAAAATATGCTCAACCATGACGTAACGATTTTATTTGAATATCTACGATAATCCGTATTCTGGGAGGGAGCCCGTGAAGTTTCTAACAAAAAATAACACGTATAAGTACACGGTTCCAATTGGAAAACATGGATCAAACAGAATTCTTATTGGATTTAAATTGATTCCAATAGCCGCCATATTGAATGTGATTTACACTATTAATATTTTATAAATGCAAATTAGTGAAAATTTTATTAAAAATTATTATTATATTAAATAAAATCGTAACTTACATAATGAAATTTATAAAGATAATAAATACACATAAATAAAATTAAAGCTTTAACAAAAAAAAAAAAATATCAAATATGTTCATTGCAATTTTTCACTCAAAATATTGAGTATTTTATCAATCTGGGCTAATAACAAGCCTATAAAGAGGTATTTTGCCCTAATCTTTTGCCCTAATCTCGGGAAGTGACTTATTGTTATTGGCCCAGATTGATAAAGCATACGATTCGCAGCTCATACAAGACTCATTCCTTCCGTGGAAATTGCAAAGTATATCTTTAGTCATGCCGTCCTTATTTTCATCTCAAATCATGTTACTGGATCCTCAGCGACTCTACGTGTCTTGTTCTGGGTAGGATTCACATAGTCGCCGTTTTGAAAACCACGATCCAACAAATCTTACACGTCATCACTACAATTTACGAATTGCTCACATTTTTATTGCCATAGGGTGCCTAAGGTGACCAGATAAAGAAATTATTCCATTTTAGAACGAATTTATTTATTAATAAAATGAGTTATAGATTGTAAGTCTAATTGAGGCAAGGTGACGTAGTTTCCTCCGAGCTCAAAGGTCCATCTGCAGCAGTATCTAAAAAATTAACTTTAATTTTCGGTTTTGCTCCGATCACTATTCACAAACCCTCTTTACTTAACAACAATTTTTTTTCACTAAGAACTATGTTATATTATGTAACAAGAATTAGTAGTTAATTTGTATTTCATCATTCATTTTTTTTTTGAAACACCTAATATTTTACGACCAACTGTTGAATGTTCTTCTGTTGACTGCGGCTTTCATTCCGAATTCCTGCCGATTACATCCCTCCACAAGGTCGTTTCCAAATCGTTTTTATGGGTGCCTTTTATTGTAGATAGAAGTGCAATACCAAAAAGTCAAGTTATTATAAAATACAATTTCGTGATAGCTCTGATTAATTTGCAATGCAGTTTTTGCGTGTTTTGGAAAATAATTATTTGTATGGAGCACAAGACCCAGGGACCCGATCTCTTCAAAAAAAATATGAAACCCTGCTCATTGGTATAAAATCCCTATCCAATGTTTGAAACCGATTAGATAAATGGTGTGGCTTATAAGAAGGGCACCGTTTGGCCTATAGGACGGTGCCTTTAAATTCAAGCATGGCACTAATTTCATATAAGCTTTTTCTTTAACTCGTTTCCGTCAAAGAATTAAAAAAAAAAAAATCAATTTTAGATAAATTTGTACCGAGGCCCCTAGACCTGGCGTTTAACCCCTTCAAAAATGTCGTTGAGCGGTTCGTGGTATATGGTAGTGATTAAGATACATTTGAACCGGGCCCCCTAGACCCCGGCGTTCAACCCCTTCAAAAATATCGTAAGGTTGTTTCTGGACATGCAACTTATATTCGATCAAAATTTCAAGACGATCTAGGTCCCTAGACTTAGGGGTTCAACAACTTCAAAAATATTGTAAGGTTGGTTCTGACAATGCATTTTATACTCGGTCAAAATTTCAAGACGATCGGTTGGGCGGTTTGTGATATTTGGTAGTGCGACTCGTGCGACACCTATTGTTAAAAAATCGCACTATGCCTATAACCATCTCCTTGCCGAGCGAAATACACATTGTGTGAAAGTTTCATATCCATCGGCCATCATAAAGTAGTGGTAATCCCAACTTGGTGGGTGGTTATCAATTATTAATATTTTATAATATTTCACGTTTTTCTTAAAGTTATATAAAATGTCCTTGGTCTTAACAAAGCAACAATTTTGTTATCAACAGCTTAAGCACACAAGCTACTGTTTGGCGCAGGTAGTTAATTATTTAGCTCTATTACTAAAACAGAACTTCATCATGGCCGAATGCGAGCTTCAGAGAACCTAAGAGAAGATTTTTCCAAAATTTCGTTACATTCGGGTACATCCTAAACAAAACTTCGTTAAATTTTCGGGGTTTTCATAATAGCTTGGACAAACTTTGGCCGATTTGAATGTTATTTGGCCCATATTACTACCGATAACTCTGCATATAATTAACATGAATCAAGTCTTTGGGTAACTCGCGAATTATATACCTATAATTATATTAACTATAGTTCATTCAAATCAATAATAAAAAACGAGGAGACTTTTAAACCTTCGGTTCATGATCAAATGAAAAAATTATCAAATTTGGTTGCCCAAACACTTTTGAGAACATTGCTATTGTTGATTATAAAGCGCTCGAATACCCTTCAAAAATGTCGTTGAGCAGTTCGTGGTATATGGTAGTGATTTAGATACATTTGAACCGGGCGCCCTAGACCCCGGCGTTCAACACCTTCAAAAATATCGTAAGGTTGTTCCTGGACATGCAACTTATATTCGATCAAAATTTCAAGACGAATGGTTGAGCGGTTCGCGATATTTGGTAGTGTGTTAGATACATTTGAACCGAGCCTCCTAGACCCCGGGGTTCAACACCTTCAAAAATCCCGTAAGGTTGGTTCTAGACATGCAATTTATACTCGGTCAAAATTTCAAGACGATCGCTTGAGTGGTTCGCGATATTTGCTAGTGTTTTAGATAAATTTGTACCGGGGTCCCTAGACTTAGGGGTTCAACAACTTCAAAAATATTGTAAGGTTGGTTCTGAGAATGCAATTTATACTCGGTCAAAATTTCAAGACGATCGGTTGGGCGGTTTGTAATATTTGGTAGTGCGACTCGTGCGACACCTATTGTTAAAAAATCGCACTATGCCTATAACCATCTCCTTGCCGAGCGAGATACACATTGTGTGAAAGTTTCATATCCATCGGCCATCATAAAGTAGTGGTAATCCCAACTTGGTGGGTGGTTATCAATTATATCAGCTAAATTTCTCGTGATTATTTCTGAATACTCTCTGGAAGGTTGATTTGTTCGTAGACTACACGTACATCTCGAAAAATTTCTGGCTTCATTTCCTTCAGCATGCACTGTTCCAATTCGACCAATTTAGTTGTCCGCATACTCGAAAGCAATACGGACCATTTCCTAGAGGTCGCCTAAAGTTAGCTCAAGTGTATATTACATAAATTGTTGGCTTTCTGGCAGAGCAGAGATCAAAAGATTTTCTTAGAACCTGTGATAATTGGCGATAATTTATATTGGTCCTTCAGGCAACATTTTATACCACCTCCCAAAATTCTTTGGTAACCGTTGTTCGGCTAGTGATTTAGTTTCAAGATATCATAACCAACAGTTTGAAAGTCGTATGCCACGTTGTTCAGGTGTTTTAACAGCTCTTGATGAAAAAATTCTGCTTCCATCATTTTCAAGCCGTGTGTCACGCTGCTCAGATGTTTCAGTTGCTCTTGTGGGTTTCATATTCTGTGTTCACGCCGTAACTTACCCAACACATCTTTTTTCGATGGCATTTATATTGTCAAAATGAAATTATGACTACAAACAAAACATTAAAAAACAGATTGGCACATTTATAAACGGAACTCTCCTACGTAATACGGATGTATATCTTTGAGTCAATATTTCACCTGAAATATCACTTTGGACGGCAGTCCAAACGAGTGACGAAAGCACCTACTGTGCTGGAAGTCGAACGAAGTATATTATACAGCAAGTTTCGAACTTTTTCACTTTGAGGCCGCCAGGATCATGTTATATACCGTTGGAAAGGTCTTGAAAAATAAACCTAAATAATTTATAAAAGCATGAATTTCTACCAACATTGAGTGGAGATATGACCTTCCGAAAATTGCCCCAAAAAATCAGTTTTTCGCGTATAACTGTCCCAAAAAATTCCAAAATTATTTTCTAACTGGCAAATTATGATTGAAGACGTCAATACCAATTCAACGACACCTCAAACGTCCAAAACAGATGATTTTGACCAAAGTTATGACAATTTTAAATTTTTCTATGACGTCACCATATTATCTTGGTTTGGTATATATGTTTGTTTGTCCGTACCTCTTTTATTTGATCTCATATTTTTAGGGGTTGTAGTACTTAAAAAACTAAGCAATTTTTGTTCTACAACTTTTTGATTTGACCGCCATGTTGGCCGCGGCCGGCCTCTGAACGGCCATTTTTGGCCATTTTGCCACGTCCACAGTGCTGAATCTATTCGACATACCCTGAACATATGCATATCGTTGGAAAGGTATTGACGCCAGCTATCAAATAGCAAAAAAAAGAATTCGAAAAATTAGGTTGGAGGGTCATTTTGGCCAAAAAACTGAAAAATGCGAAATCGGCCGGCCACATTAGGCCAAATTGCTAAAAAATGAGCCCAAGACTTTTGGTTCATATTTTCAGGATTGTTAGCCACAAATCTCACCTACAATATGACATCAACCGTTTCTCCCAGAAAACTCGTATATTTTAGATATTGACCTCCACAACTTAAAAGCCACCCTAATTTTTTTGCAAAATTTTATTTTTTGGCTCAAATGCACCCTAATATCGGTCCGTTGCGGTTCATAATGATAGTGAATCAACGTATTATAATGAAACAAATATAAATACATCATATTATTATCATTGCTAAGAGAATTTTTACCAGTGACTCTTTTTTCATAACAAAAAAAATGAAAAAACTGACAAATTGATGTGATCGAAAAAAATCACCAAAAACATTGAACATTTGAGTCTCCTTGCATAAAATCGATATTTTTTTATCATTATGTTGATTTCTTTGAAAAATAGATCTTATCTCCCCTCCCATCGCATGAAGATGGAATATCAGCGAGAGGCTAGCTACTATTAACTTTTATTTCCAACTAACACACTAAAATATGTATATTTCATTGTATTGTTTAAGGAGTCAAAAATGAATGGTAGCCGCATGCAGTTAGTGACAAAACAGCAAGAAACTCAATCGAAATTCTACCAAAAACACATGCATCTGGTCTAAATTTTTACTACTCTGTAACATACACTAAAAACTAGACTACAAATGTTCAGCCGATAGCCTACGAGAACCGGGTGTGTAATAAGATCACACCCGACATGACCTGTTTGTGGCATGTTGTAAAGGATTCTGAAATAAAATCTGCTAAAAGACTACAAAATGAAGATTGAAAAATTGCATGCAAAATAAAGAAATAGAATCGTCTGCCACACACCAGAAACAGTACACCAGAACGTAGGCTATCGTGCTGAATATAATAAAAAAACAACTTATCTGAACCTAATGATGAGACCTGACCCTACTTTTCAACATAAAAAAGAAAAAATATAAGTCTTTACTATTTCGAGGCCAGGAGCATATACTTTCCAAGCATAAATCGTATTGAACCATTCTTCAATAGAAACAATTTTGTTTTATTGTTTTCCATTTTTTTATTGAAACAGTTTCGTTCTATTGTTTTACGTTCTATTGTGCCTCATACACAGACGCAGGCCACTGGAGTGACGAATATCGAGAGAAGAAAAACGAATCATTCCCACTCCGTAACACACAGCCGGCAGCTGTGTGAGAGTATGCGTAATTCGTTTTTCGCGAAACGAACAACAATTAAGCTCTGAACAAAGTCTGAAACGCAGATGCCAATATTCAACAAACTACAGAAGATTGTATTGGTTACACTAACAATCTCATGTTAATTTTTTTCTTTCGCACCACTACTTATTAAACTAGTGCCCACATACGATGTACACATATATTCTAATACAACTATCTATAGTGTAGTTTTTTCTGTATTTGTTGCATTTGCATGGCTTTGTTGTTCGTTTTGGTCATTTCAATGCCGCGCATCTGTGTATGAGGCACAATAACACGTAGCGGCCACTTGTGTGCTATCGTGTGTGTGTGAACTCAAAGTCGAAGTCAAAACGACTGACAACAATAAAACGAATCGCAATTCAATTCATTTTCAATTTGCATTGCCAAAATCATTGATATCAAATAAAAAACCTCTTAACGACGAGGTAAATGTTCGAGTGACGAAAGCCGAATTCAATTCACAAAATTTCTGATATAAATTTGTGCCGAAAAAAACAATTGTATTCGATTTGTCAACGATTTTTCGGAATGTTAGTGCATTCGGCGCGTTTGTTTACATTTTTCTTTCTAGCTGTCAAAAACAACAACTTGTCAACGGTTTTTTGAATGTTAAACAACAACGCGCTGAATGCACTAACATTCCGAAAAATCGTTGACAAATCGAATACAATTGTTTTTTTCGGCACAAATTTGATATCAGAAATTTTGTGAATTGAATTCGGCTTTCGTCACTCGAACATTTACCTCGTCGTTAAGAGGTTTTTTATTTGATATTCACTAACAATTATTTTGTTATTTCTGATCACAGAAATTCTAATTTTCAATTTATTTGTATATTTATACAGAATAAACAAAAAATATGTCCACTTCGAAACGTGTCACTATGAAATAATATATATTGAACATGAAATTACGAAAAACAAAAGAAAATTTTAAAACTAACTCGATTTTACGCTTACAAAGGATGTTTCTTGTAGAAGATGTAAATTTAACTATGAAATGTTAGTACCTTTTTACCATGCATCATGTTTATTATCCGTTGATGGTAATACAATTGGATCATAAACAACAAAAGAAAATCGTATCAACATCGAATATGAAAATTAAATGTAAAAATCGGTTCTTATAGGTTTGTTTTGCTCTTGACATGAACTAACATGGTAAATATTTTACTTTCATTGTTTTATTGTGCCTTTGTTTTATTTGCACCACGTTGCTTGTTTCCGGTATTAGGTCTAATCAATTCTGCAATAAATCATCGCACGTCTAATAAATATAATTTTTCGTATAAAGGGTGTTCGAGCGCTTTATATTCAACAATAGCAATGTTCTCAAAAGTGTTTGGGCAACCAAATTTGATAATTTTTTCATTTGATCATGAACCGAAGGTTTAAAAGTCTCCTCGTTTTTTATTATTGATTTGAATGAAGTTTTATTCGCGAGGTGTCTGAAGACTTGATTAATTTTAATTATATGCAGAGTTATTGGCAGTAATATTGGCCAAATAAGATTCCATATTATGAAAACCCCGAAAATTTAACGAAGTTTTGTTTGGGATGTGCCCGAATGTAACAAAACTTTGGGAAAATCTTCTCTTAGGTTCTCTGAAGCTCGCATTTGACTTTGATAGACATGATGAAGTTCTCTTTTAGAATAGAGCTAAATAATTAGCTACCGGCGCCAAACAGTAGTTTGTGTGCTTAAGCTGTTCATAACAAAATTTTTGCTTTGTTAAGACCAAGGTCATTTTATATTACTTTCGTGTAGGTTAGGTTTCAGTGGTTGACACTTAGACCAATTTTGGCCCATTGTGATACAACGCATTCACGCCACATCATTAACCCATTCACCTATTCACCTACTCACACAACTACAGCAGTGGCGTTTCCTGGTTGTGCTCTCAAGGTGTTCTGCTTCGGATTTTGATCACCCAAAATAATTAAAATAATAGTTATTAATTAAGAAAATAATATTAGAAAACTATAATTTAAAATAAAAAATTTTAAAAATAAAATTTTCTGTAATAAAAATAAAAGTTTTAGAATTCGAATAAAAATCAAAAACTGTTTAGTCGTTCGGCGAACGAGCAGAACATCACTAGAAAACGCCGCTGATGTCCAGTTAGCTTAATATAATATATCTTATATCATAAACAAATAAAAATTATCCCCATTTTAATACGATGAGGTAGACCCATTTGATTGACCCCTAAGTTGTTCAATCTTTGCAAATGGAATTTACACATTCACTGTATCGAGGATTGGCCAGTACCCAGAGATTTCCAAATGACATGGCATATATGTCTAGTTAGCTTAAGATATCCTAAACAAATAAAAATTATCCCCATTTTAATACGATGAGGTAGACCCATTTGTTATTGACCCCGAATTTGTTCAATCTTTGCAAATGGAATTTACACATTCACTGTATCGAGGATTGGCCAGTACCCAGAGATTTCCAAATGACATGGCATATATGTCTAGTTAGCTTAAGACATCCTAAACAAATTAGAATGATCCCCATTTTAATACGATGAGGTAGACCCATTTGTTATTGACCCCTAAGTTGTTCAATCTTTGCAAATAGAATTTACACATTCACTGTATCGAGGATTGGCCAGTACCCGGAGATTTCCAACCGACATGTTATATATCTCTAGTTAGCTTAAGACATCCTAAACAAATTAGAATGATCTCCATTTTAATACGATGAGGTAGACCCATTTGTTATTGACCCCGAAGTTGTTCAGTCTTTGCAGATGGAATTTACACATTCACTGTATCGAGGATTGGCCAGTACCCAGAGATTTCCGACCGACACGTTATATATCTCTAGTTAGCTTAAGACATCCTAAACCAATTAGAATGATCCCCATTTTAATAAGATGAGGTAGACTCATTTGTTATTGACCCCGAAGATATTCAATCTTTGCAAATGGAATTTACACATTCACTGAATCGAGGATTGGCCAGCACCCAGAGATATCCAACTGACATGGCACATATGTCTAGTTAGCTTAAGATATCCTAAACAAATAAAAATTATCCCCATTTTAATACGATGAGGTAGACCCGTTTGCTATTGACCCCGAAGTTGTTCAATTTTTGCAAATGGAATTTACACATTCACTGTATCGAGGATTGGCCAGTACCCAAAGATTTCCGACCGACATGTTATATATCTCTAGTTACCTTAAGACATCCTAAACAAATAAAAATTATCCCCAAGCCGCTCCGGTGGCAAAGTTGTCAACATGCTTGCTCCAGCGACCGGAGGTCCGGGTTTGATTCCCGGTGGTGACAAGGAAAAAATTTCACGGCTGGTTTTAGGATCAATGAATTAATCACTCATTATCCGAAATGAAAATTTGATTATGAAACCTCATTTGAGGCGGCCAAATCCCTTGATGGGATATAGTGCCAGAGAGAGAGAGGGAGAGAGAGAGGATTGGCCAGTACCGAGAGATTTCCAACTGACATGACATATAGGTATAGCAATGGCGTGTCCTGGTTGTGCTCTCAAGGTGTTCTGCTTCGGATTTTGATCACCCGAAATAATTAAAATAATAGTAATTAATTAAGAAAATAATATTAGAAATTTATAATAAAAATAAAATTTTCTGTAATAAAAATAAAACTTTTAGAATTAGAATAAAAATCAAAAATTGTTTAGTCGTTCGGCGAACGTGTAGAACATCACTAGAAAACGCCGCTGAACTACAGTGTACCACCTGCACATTGCAAGCTCCATGTCAACCTGTACATTGACGTGGGCGGTGGGTCGGCGTGAAAAATGTGTAATATACACAAAAAATATTATAAAAGTGTATAATGAATCGTTCTTTATCATCTACTGTACGTACACAAACGACTATACATACACAAAATAATATTTTGTAGCACCAGTAATAGCCCTGCAGAGTATTCCCAGTAGACTGGTATTCGATTTTACCATCATCACTATTTTGGGAGTCAAACCCTAGGATTTCCCAGATTCTCTTCTATATTGGCAAGGTGGTGGCTTTTTAAAGTTTACTTTCAAGCGGAAGATATTTGACGGTATCTAATCTGAATATCGTTTCCCCAAAAAGAGAAAAGACAGATAGTTCACCATTAGTTTTTCGTTTAGTGAAGACCAATAAAGTGGCCTTAGATGGACCACATCTCTATAACTTGTTGAGCGCGCTATAATAAGCCAGTTAGGACACATAATATTTATCTGAAACGGTGATGACAGTTCATCCACATAACTTTGAGCTGTAAAGTCGGATTGGTATTGTTTAACAAGTAAGACACCAATCACCAAGAGCCACAAGAGAGGTGACAAAACACTCCCTATGAAGACTTTATCGGATACTGAAGATCAGCTCAGAGAAAGGGTCATTTCTTAGGGTCAATAAAATCCGATCTTCCTGCTTCAAAATTGCAAATAACTTTGTTTCTGCTCCATGATTGCAGGACAATCCTGAAAATAATGCAATCTTGAAAAAGTGAAAGTATAAAGTGTTGTCGAAAGAGAAGAAACCCGTGTTGTAATTCAACAGGAAAGACCCCTTCAGGACCACCTAACTTTTACGACACAAAGGAGAAAATACTAAAACGAAAGACTTCGAGAGTGAATAGCTTGTGGGCTCAGTCCCGTAGTCAGGTGGGTTGTCATTAGCTTTTTCTCCAGAACCAACAGATTGAGAGTTAATAAAATTGCAACCGGAAATTGAACAGTCAGTAGTAATTCCGCAATTTCCCTATTGAAGGTGGTGAGCCTGCCATCGAGCCAGTCCAGTCTTCAAGAATCAATCTTAAACAGAGACCTTAAGACTATTAATTTCGTAACGCTAATCCACCGCTCCACGAGCGGGTCTGAAACCTTTTTGTTTGTTCTCTTGGCTAATAATAAATCACAATCAACCTTCAGATGAATCTTTTGGCTAAATTCTTAAGATTTCTGGTACCTTAATTTAGTTTTTTAAGATTATAACATCAAAAAGGCTTATTTTGAACCTTTTGTTTGGTAATGAGAGGACAACATTTTTCAATAGCTAAATTGACCGCTTGCGTCATGGACGTTACTAGCAATTCAATATCGTTAGCCGAACGTATCTTGCTTAGTGAAATTAGCAGAGGTTGAGAGAAAGTTTCCCACTCAGTTACGTTAAGGATACGGGTGTGCTATATTCGAAATCCCGGTTTTATTTTCTTCTATAGTTCTAAAGTCTTGATTTTGGAAAAAAAATAGTTTTTATTAATTCAGGCCGGTCAGACTAATAATATTTTAACATAAAAATAAGATATTTTGCCCAAAAATTTACTGGAAAAAACCAAGGCTGCGGCGGATTCTTAGTCGGAAAAAACTGAACTCCGATTTTTTTTTTGTCAAATTGCCATGTATTGACACTTGCTCTAAAATTAGTCGAATTCCTAATTTTTGATGGTTTTCGAAAATTGAAATTGCAATTCAAATTACTTGAAAAATTGAAAAATACAAAATTACAACAGTAAACCTGTACATAGTAAAAAGTTAAAGGATCGGGATATATAAGTCGGGTCACACCGCTCTCGTCTCTTCGCTCCGTAGTTAGAAAAAAAAATTCAGTTTAGAGGAATTTAAAAACCGATAGGAGCGGGCAGAAGCCGAATGACAAAATTCCACGTATCCAGTCAGTGACACATTTTGGTGAAGGAAAATTTTATCAAGCAAATTTATTAATATTTGGTCACATTGCTCCTCCCCTCCGTTTAGCCCTCCAAGGGCCTTTAGAAAAAAAATTCCAGGAAAGCAGGATTCAAAAACATGTCGGGAATAAATGAGCAGTTTTACTATTTTTATTCTAACTGAATGATTCGAATTCAAAACTGATTTTTTGATACAGTTCTAGAGTACGATCGATAGGGATGGAACTTGACCATTTTTTTTCTTATTATGTTAAAACTCTACAAGTAAGGTCTAAATGAGATTCTAAAACGATTTTTTTCAGAATATAGTCATTAGCGACAGAACTTGGCTATTTCTTGAAAGGGTATGATAAAATTCGACATGCGTGATAGAAATAAGATTCTAAAATGATTTTTTGACTAAGTTCTGAAATTTATCGCCCTTTTGTCCAGATACGCAGAGCTTTATCAAAAAATCATTTAATAATTTAGATCGTGTCAAATTTAAACATAATCGGTTAACAAATGGCCAAATTCCATCTCTGTTGGCCATATTCCACAGTTTTATCAAACATCATTTAACAACGTGACGAATTCAACATAATCGATTAAGAAATGGCCTAGTTCCGTCCCTAATGGCAATATTACAGAACTTCAAATCAAACATCATTTATTAAATCCCATTTAGAAACCACATGGCCAGGTTCCATCCCTATCCACCTTATTCCAGAAAAACGCATTTTTTGAATTCCATTTAGGACCCGACCCACATGTCGAATTTCAACTAAATCGGTTAAAAAATGGCCTAGTTCCATAGCGGTGGCCATATTTCAGAATTTTAACAAAAAATCATTTTAGAAATCTATTTCCATCGCACGTGTAGAATTTCAACACAACATGTTAAGAAATGGCCAAATTCCATCCCTATTAGCGATTTTCTAGAACTTTATCGCAAACTCATTTTTGGATTTTGTCAAAAACTCTTATAAGATTCCCATTTTCCCACATGTCAAATTTAAAAAATTTAAACCAGGATTTCCTAAAAATCGGGATTATTTGTTATACAAAACCGGGATTTCGTTACACACCTTAAGGATAGTGACCAATTCTTGCAAACACATTTTGGAAGCTTTCGATGTTTCTAACATTATACATAATTCTTATTTCATTCAAATTACTTCTGCACCGTACAAACATGTCTAGTACAGTTTCAAAGTTTCGATACTTAACATTTAATTAATTATCTAATTATAAACAACAATAGATTGCTTAAGCGTTTTTACTCGTTCATACATTATATGTAAACGTAATACAAATTTGGCTAGGAATCGATTTTTGGGCGCTCTCCGACTGCCTGCGGTTGATGAATGGGCGTATTTAGGCAATATGATAATTATAACTTTTTGATAACATAAATATTTTGAAAATAAATCGAAATGAAAATAAAAACGGTAATCGATTGAAAATTATATACACATGTGTACTGTTTAGGCGTGTGAATGTGGGTGGGTGTACTGTACGTGTGTGTTCAGATGTAAACGAGAATCAATAAAAAATGTAAACATTTAATTATTTAAATTTATGTTTATTTATATAATACACACACACACACACACATACACATACACATAAAAACATGAATGATGAAGATAATTTAATGGTTAGATGTGTCTGCACCTCGAATTAGTTATTTTTAGTTGGTTGCCCGGTAGCTATATGTATTTAGGAAATCGAGGTGTTTAATTTAATTTGCCGGTTTCATTTTCAATTTATTGAATTGTTGAGCTTTTTGTTAATGATCTAATAACATCCATAGTTGCCAAAATTGTGTTGAGAATTTTACGCCTCAACGCGCTAAAACTATAAGGACTCTTTGGCCTATGTGCAGTTCTGGGGCTAATCTTGAAATCGGTGGAAATTTCCGTATTCGGTGTATAATTTATTTATAAGCGTCTTACTTTGGCAAATTTACAACAACAATGCGATATATTTCATTCCAACCAGAATAGTTGTATTCCAAGTTTTTGTAGGAATAGGAATGAAATTATTCTACGCAAAGTTTTGCTATCCATCACTAGAGCAACTTTTCGTAAAATTATAATTTTATGCGTTGGCATCTTGACAAGAAATGTTAATTTTGAAGTTGTCAACAATGCAAATATCAGATTTTGTGCATTTCTTGGACAAGCAAACAAATGAAATAAACTAAATAATAATTTGTTTGCTTTTGTTAAATTTTTGTACCAACCGATAAAAGTAAACTAAAATCACTTGGCTCTTACTTTGAACACAAATTTCATTCCTATTTGAAAACTAATAATATTTCCCAAAGTAAAGCGCCAACCATAAAAAAATTATAAAATTAAAAAAAAAATAAAAATTTTGACGACACTAATTTTTAATGACATTCGAGCCATACTAGTCGTAACGAGTATGCCGTAAATATTGTTGAATATTGAATGACAGCCATTTATTGTTTTTTTTTTAGATAGCACGATACAAAATTATTTTTTTTAAGTTTGAACGCTAAATTTCGCTCCAATCATTTTTATTAAGTGACAATTCATATTTAACGAAGCTTCGTTAAATTTTTTAATTTAAATTATTTTTTCCGTGGACGAAAGCACGGCATTTATCGCAAGCATAATTTTTTTTAGAGGTACATTTATAATTTTTTTAATTTTTGTGTGGTTACCCTTTAAGACCGCCTATATTATTCGAATTTTTCACCGGCTACTTAAATCCTTTTTTTCAAATTTGTTTGCAAGTTTTCTAAAGGGTTTTCCAATAAGAGGTTTCATTTTAATATTAAAAAGAGTTTTTTTAAGAGAAATCAATGAATGTTTATTTCATTGTAAAGAGGAAGGTATATGCCATTAACATTTGAAAACGAACCAGCCAAATGGCCGCCACGGCTACGCTTGCACCACCATATCCTTTTCATGAAATTTTCCATGACCAATTCGCACATTTGCGGCTGTATGTCCTCGATAACTTCACCAATTCCATTTTTAAGTTCTAGAATCGATTGTGGAGCATTAGCATAGACTTTATCTATCACGAGACCCAAAGAAAAAACTCTAAAGGTGTTAAATCACAAGATCTCGGTGGCCAATTGTGATCACCTCTTTGAGAAATAACACGGTCAGAAAACTTTTTTTACAAAATTGCGACTGTTTCGTTGCTTGTGTGGCACGTAGCTCCGTCTTACTGAAAATAAACGACGTCCACATCATATCTTCCAATTCCAGCCATAAAAAATCATTAATCATAGCTCTGTAGCGCAATCCATCCACTGTAACAGTTTCACCCGCCTCATTTTCGAATAAGTAAGGTCCAATCACACCGCCAGCCCAAAAACTGCACCAAACAGTGGCACGTTGAGGATGGTAAGGCTTTTCAACAATCATTCTTGGATTTTTTGGGCCCCAAATGCGACAAATCTGCTTATTAACGTAGCCTCCGAGGGGAAAATGGGCCTCATCACTGAAGATGATTTTTCTATGAAAATTCGGATCATTTTGATGCTTTTGAAGGGCCCAATCAGCGAAGATTCGACGTTTATGCTGATCGAATTCTTGTGTTAACTGAACTTTAAAAGCCTTAAGACCTATAAGGCTTTCTGCAAAATACGGTCTAATGTCGTTTGTGGAATGTCTAATTCCAAAGATCGACGAGGATTCGACAAACCTGGGTTTTCGTCAAAACTACGGGCTACAGCAGCAATATTCTCAGTTGTTCTTGAGCGACGCACACGGATTCGATTCTTCACATCACTAATTTGTCCCAACAGCTCAAATTTTTCCCACCAATTTCACTATTGCCGGCCGAGAAGGTGCTTCACGACGCCTCAATAGTGCTTTAGTTTTGCGAACTGTGACTGCAAAATTTTCACCATTTTTGTATTGAATTTTAACAATTCCAATGCGTTGTTGAGGTGTGTATAGTACAAGTCAAATGTTCAAATATGACAGCTTGAAAATTAACAGCTGTCTAAATAGCAGGCTATTCAAAATAAAGCCTCTTATTGGAAAACCCTATTATGATTTATTTCCCTACTCAGGCTGTGTGCCAAACTTAAGGTAAAAATCAATTTTAAGTAAATTTTTAGGTAAATTTGATTATTTTTCAAAAACTCTATGGCAAACTGATCCAAAATCTGTCCCAAAATCGATTTTTACCGTTGTAAACGATTTACCCTACCGACCACAGTGATTAAAGCTTTGGCATTTGGATCGGGAGGTACCGGGTTCGAGTCCTGATAGGGGCAGGATGCAAAAGTCAAATTTCATAACAGATTACGACCTGGGATGAAATGTAACACATCTATGACCCCCTGTCGGAGTGCAAAACTCATGATCCGATCCATCTTCCATGTCAGTATATTCTGGCATGGAGCTTTCAATGTGCAGATGGTTTTAAAATCGGCCCTATAGCCGTACGTCTTCGATTTGGCAGGTGATGCGTAAAGTAAGACGGAAAAAATAAACCGCGAAAGAGCAGGGAGTGCTTCGGCCCCAAAACAGATGGCATGGATAAAAACAAAAAAAAAAAAACGATTTACCCGGCTATTAGTGCACAGCTTAAGGAAATAATTCCGCATCGATTTACCCAGTCGGAGTTTCTTAGGCTGTGTGTACTACGGTAAAAACCGGTTTTAGAACAGATTTTTCGATCAGTTTGCCTCAGAGTTTTTGAAAAATAATTGAATTTACCGGAAAATTTATGAAAATTGACTTTTACCTTAAGTTTGGCCTACAGCCTTAGGGAAATAAAGAATTAAAAGTCTGTAGTATCAGTATCCAATCTGAGAAACTAGTTTAGGTCTTTCAGGTTCTCTGGGGTTGTTAGATTATAAATATCAGGTACTTCCTTAGGGTCTGCCATAAAGTCTTAGTTCATGGCCTATAAGAATTCAGTCAATCTGCCAAAAATTATTATATACTACGTAGCAGGTTTTGGCAATAAACTCCTTCAATACGTCGTGGCAGGCGCATTTTTAAGAGAAGTCTTAAAAATTCATACTTTCAGTTCATGGCTGAGCAAGAGGTTTTGGGTATATCAGACTCTTTCACTTTCATCTGGTGGAATCCCGATGTAAGATCGATTGTAGTGATGAATCGCGTAATCGTGTTGGAGATGTTCGGAATTGGATATGTATCTGCAAAGATGACGGCATTTAATCGCTTGTAATCAATACCCGTCCTGTATTTTTGCGTATTGGAAGCATCAAGTTTTTTTTCGCTATCCAGATTGGTGAATTATATGGACTCTTTGAAGGTTGTATAATCCCATCTTTTAAGAGTTTATCAATTTGTGTTCCTCTACCTCGTTTCTCATCTCGTTTCTCACCTCGTTTCTCGTTTAGTTCGGGCGAGAGGTGACTATCTTGGATTTCTAAATTATTTACCTGTGCTGCAAGCTTCTCATGAAGCGGTATGTTAGTATTTGAGTCTAACATCACAATATTGTTTTTTCGGTCAATAACTGCATCGAGTTCCTTTAGCGTGCCATCGCCGATTATGCCTTCGAATGTTTTTAATCCCAGCAGAAAAAAAAATATTGGTGATTTCAATTTGCCCCCCTGCCGATCTAATTTTGAATTTGGTATTGGAAGGAATCGCGTTTTTGGCTAATTGGGGATTAATGAAATATTTGTTGGCACCCGTATCAATGAAGAATTTAAGGGTGTCGCCGTTACTCGTCTGGTATTTTATGTATGGTATGCTAGAGAGGCACCCATCATAAAATTTAGTTCTGCGTTCTTTTTAATCTCTCACAGCTGTGTATACTAATCCTCTTCTTCTTGTGTCTCTATATGTGGTTTTCCCTATGTTGTTTCCGTGGTTCACTGTTATGCAAGCTTTCTCGCTTAAGCGCTGGTTGGCTTTGCGATTTGTATACTTTACTTGTCTGCTTAGTGACGGATCAATTTCCATTGGCTCTTGCGGCTTAGGATGTATTGGCCTGGGTGGTTCTTTGATGTTCTAGTGCTCATTGTTATAAGCCACTTTTCTTTGTGGCATTTCTTATTTTAGATTATTAAGTTTTTTCGCGCCGGATGCGCGCGTTCGTTCAATCAGCAAATATTGTTGAATCAATATGTTTTACATTATATTGGAATGTTAACTTGGTTGTACTAAGTCAACGGCTGGAATGAGTGGAATGTCGTTATATACGATATAGTGACGATTGGTGCTACCAATGAGGCGACATCAGAAAAATTGAGGATGGTTATTAACTTGAATTTTTGTTTTGTTTTTGTAATAACACACTGCATCCAGCTTCTGTTTTAATACAGAAGCTGGATGCAGTGTGTTATTACAAAAACAAAAAAAAAAATCAAGTATAAATCGTGATGCTGGTCACAACATTAAATTAAGAAGATTGTAATTTACCTAATTTTTATTGAGACGATATAAAAGTCAATCTGGCCACCTCAGCATCTTATTTCTAAAGAAAAATTAGGTGTAACATGAATAAGTTTGCCATAGAGTTTTTGAAAAATAATTGAATTTACCGAAAAATTTACCTAAAATTAACTTTTACCTTAAGGTTTTCACACAGCCTTATTAATAGATTGCTTTCAAAAAATGTACCAAATATTTACAAAAATATAACCTTTAAATGGACCACCCGGTAACTATATAAAACTTGTTATGGCACAGTAACTTTTCAATTTAATTATAAAAGTATTTTTTTTTTGGTGAATATGTGATACAGGCAGGCATCCTTTTGTACCGAGTTGTTCAAGAGAGGGCGAAAACAAAATAAAAAAAATCTTAATTTAATTACGTGTACTTATGAAAATGATCAAAAAAAAAATAATGGGGATAACAAGCTTGCATAATATTTTGAGAAATTCAGTGACGCAGGAAAATTAATTTTATATCCGAAGGCTTTTACTGCGTGCGAAAATATATCCAGTGACTAACAAAAATATTTATATTAGCCTATTTTTTTTGGTTTTTTACAAAATCTATATACAGCCGCACATTATATGTGCGTGTATGTGGTTTGGGTCGCCAAGAAATATATATAATATTAATATAAAAAAACCATTTTAGCTTATGATCTAATTTATGTGCAAAAGGAAATTTCCTAATTTTTTTTATTTATTTTTTATATGGATTTTCTTTTCATTTTTTTGCCTTCGGTTTTAGTGGGTTGGTGAATGTGTGTGTACTGATAGGTAGGTGGCTGAACTGGGTGGTACTTATAACTTACACAGTTTTATTGGTATATGTATTTTGCAACGTCGGTTTTGTAAAGAAATTCTTTGGTTGAAATTTTTATTGATTTTGAATTAAAATTTAAAATTTCATATTTAGAGGAATTTTTCAATACTGAAAGTATATTGTGAGTACCGTAATTATAATATGTAGTAGGTAGATAAATGTTTTATGTCTTTTTAAGCGGTTTATTCAGTTAAAGCACTTTGTATCAACTAAAGTTACTGAGAAGCCGCTAAGGTTAAGCCTTAAGGTTAGAACGTTATGTCTGTAAAACCAGCACGTAACGTTAACATAGAATCCACCCATGGGCTCCTAAAGGGTAGATGTTAGTATTCCTATTTCAAAAAGCACACAAATTTTTCGGGCGTGTATGCTATAATGCTGCTGCATTTGATTATCTCCAAATTATTTGTAGAAATCGACTACATAAGACACGATTGGATTCCTGAATTGTTGACCTGGAATTCTTAATCTGCTAAGGTCTCTATTATTATACAGGCTACATACTTCTTTCTGTCCGCGGGGATGAAACTGGAATAGAGTATGATTATTCTAGATACTGATCTTAGGGAGTGTACTATAGAACCACATGGTGGAATAACCAACTATGGTACAGAACTTGCCTGGAAACTAAGAAACTTCTGAAATTTTTTTTATGTTGCATTCGCAAGAATTCTCGCAACTAAATATTTGCAAAAGTATGCTCTCTTCGATTTTCTACGCTTCCAAAATGTTATTCTTCGAAAGCCCAATTAAAATATTTTTAAACCGGCTGTTATCCAGTGTACACATCCCAAAGGAATGGTGCTACCATTTTCCAATATATGCCTTGCATTTGGTTCTGGCACAGACGCTGTTGTTTGGCATTTGACAATCTTTGATTTATTTTGGATATTTATGTCATTGCTTGTAAAATCATACAATTTACTTCTTTTGTGAAACGAAATGCTTTAGTTGATTGACACTAATTAATTTTGAATTTCTGCATCTTCTTTTACCGTCGCAAAATTGTTTCCCAGATGTGATATGCTATGGCGTTTGCCTGGCTCTAACAAACCATCCCATATAGGTAAATAAGTAATACTTATTTACCTATATGAGATGTGTATAAATAATACTTCTTCAAAAACATCTCAAGAAATTGCGGATTGTTTAGTAATTTAGCCTCCTTTTAAATGACTACGGATAGTTAAAAACGCTTACGCAAAATGGACCTTTTTATTGAACGCTGAACGAAAGTTTGAATGAGCGAAGCCATTCCCCTATTGCTTTTATATATTTTATATGGAGCTGAAGGATCAGTTTCATAAACATTGTAGTAATTTATAGAGAATAATAATAAATTGGCTTACACTGTTCATATGGGGTTCGAACAACATCACCCGTTCCATCTAAATATGACACAAATTCTGAGTTATTTCGCTTCTTGCGCACTATTTTCAAAACATCATTTTGCATTTTGCTGTATATACAGTAGGTTCAACAAGAGCGTGTACAGCTTAACTGTACTTACTTAAAACTATAAAAACAAATATGGACAGGGCTCGGTAGGCCGGTTTTCTATTGATTCCTTTTTAACGCTCTAAAACAAAAATTAGTTTAACTGCAACTGTGTGTGAAAGGACCAAAAATGGCGGTTGCAAGTAGAGAAAAATATATAAAAAAATCGAAAACGTTTGTACCGAATAGGATTACACATTATTCAATGTATAAGAATGTTGACGATTTGCCAGATAGAGACAAAATCCTAACCACTACAAAAAAGGAGGATACGCCATCATGCAGTTATTTGATGAAAATTCTGGTTTGCTGCTGCAACTGTGGAAAAATTGTTGAAAAAGAATATAATTATACCAAAAATAACCATACGAAATAGAATCACGGAACATGGCTACGGATATCGAAATACTTACTGAGGTAAAAACTTAGTGTTAACTTCTTTGAAAACAAATTTAAATTGGGAATAATTATCGCTGCCAATTTAGATATGGAAAAATTATTTCCAATTTATAAATATTTACATCAAACTTTTCTCCTCAGTAGGCCGGAAAAAATATTTGAACTGAAATTACATATAAAATCTTTCCCCAATTCCTTATTCCCAGCGAATTACCTGAATAGTGCCACTGGTAGGTCAAAGCTATGTTTTGAATAAACAAAGCTACCGAAATTCGTTTTTGCTAGTCGATTCGCAGAAAAAATAGTTTTTTTCTCATCCATCAAACACGTCATTAGATAATACAAGAATCTCCTCTATGTTGGATTTATCATTTTCGTTTACTGCTTTACGATTTAAAATATTTAATGAATTAAATTCAGAATTATGTACGCGAGGGTGGATTGTTAAGTCTTTAGAATGAAAAAAGAAACATATCTTTAAACATCTTTAAGTAAAACTCACTTTATTTTTCAACACAGTCTCAGGTGAATATGGTGGATGGACAAGTAATTTGAGACCCAATTCATCCAATTATAGCTGTATTTATATGTTGCTGTATCTCTGGTTCTGGTTATACCTTTAAGCGAAAAGTTATTGCGATGGCGACAGACTGAACATGGCAAGTGATACATATTTTGATTTTATATTATCGATCTACACCATTTTTAAAAGATGGCGATAGAATGAGAAAGACCGAAGACTCGTCATACATGTTCCACTGAAAAAAATGCCATGTAAAAATTGTGCACATGACATGTCTCACACTAGTCTTTAATCGTCGACACACATCATAATCATCGTCTTTAATCATCGACAGGCATCATAAGGTCGAATTCATACTTCTTCGTTATTCATTCAAACAATTTCATCAATCAACAATTTCAATCATTGAACCAATCATATTGCTCCAAAATGACGTTTCTATTTTTCACAAGAGATGTCGTTGGTCGAAAAAATTGTTTGAATGAATTATGAATCCGGCCTACAATAAGACATAAAAACTAGTCATAAATGACTCAACATAAAATCGAAAAATAACAGAAAATAAGTTTTGTTCTATTTTTTTTATTTTATTCTATTACACCTGCAATAGGTTCTCGGCCAAGGCTCTCCCAACTCCAGCCAATTCGATGACGTACGGCTATAAGTCCGATTTCATCACCATCTGGACATTGCATAGCTCCGTATTCCATTTCCTCACAGATCGAAATCTGTTGATGAAAATTCCTTTTGCAAAAAACTCATCATAAAACGGGGTATATGTCATTTAGACAAGTAGCATCTTACTTTGGGGATTTTACAACAAGAATGCCATATGTTTCATTCCAACCAGAATAGTTTTATTCCAAGTTTTTGTTGGAATGAGAATAAAATTATTCGATGCAAAGTTATCCTATTGACCACTAGAGCAACTTGCCGAAAATTATAATTTTATGGGTTGGCGTCTTGATAAGAAGTCAGTTTTAAATTTGTCAACAATAAAATAAATTAGAATTTTTATTTTTATCACATAAAGCACCAAATGACATAAATCATGGAAATCCGTACTACTCGCCAAAGAAAAGAGTCACAAGAATTTCAGTGTGGGTGTGAATCTAGACTAAAAGGAGAAAAATCAAAGTGGTGGAATTTCGTTGGAAACTCGGGTATAGTCCACATACCTTTCCGTACTAATTTCACACACTTTATCGCAGGCAAATAGAGCAGCTTTCCATAGCACTTTTACATGGGATTAATAATAATTTTCTATTGAAATTAAAAAGAAATATTTGTTGTAATTTTTATATTTTTATTCACAATTTCTTTTTTTATTTAAATTTTAAAAATTCACCTATGCAGGTTATTGGTTTACATGTTCACGCGCCATCCAATCCACATGTTAGATTTTCACACAGCACCTTAAAAAAATAAAACTCATTTTTATTACTCCTTTAGCCCAATCCGATCGCAACCATTTTATAATTAAACTAAATAAAATTAAAGCTATTGTAATAATTAAAAACTATTAAATTAAAACAACACGAAAAAATAAAATAAACAAAAACATACGCATGCAGAATCGTGTGCCCGTCGACTTGCCACATGAAACTGAGAAGAGAAAATAAAAAATTCCATATACAAACAATCGCAAAACTAAAAAAATAAATAATATTACCCCGAAACAGAAAGAGAAAGACAATTATTTTTCTCCACAATCATATTTTTGTGTCTGATATTTTGATGTATCTACGGAATTTAGTATGGAATTAAAACAATATTTTCCACACACTGAAATAATTGCATACTGGGAATACTTCCCAAAGTAAAGCCTCAACCAGTCAGATTTAAGAGCTTAAGTTACACGCCGATTGCACCACTTCGGTTAGTGCTACAATCACCAAAATTTTATAGGCTTCTCGTCACAAATAAACAACTTACCTCTAAAATTTTGGTGATCGTACCGCTCTCTTAAGTGGTCCAAAACGGAGTACAGTTTAAGCTCTTAAGTTTAACTGGTTGAGGTTTAAGACCACAAACATAAAATCGAAAAGTGACAGAAAATAAGTTTTTTTTCGATTTCGTACACATTTAGAAAAAGGGTAAAAAATCGAAACGTATCGTTTTCGTAAAAATAATTCGCATGGATGTTGACAAACTTCCAACTGGTTGATTTAAAAAACTTTATAGTAAGCCAATATTTTTATTATTAGTAGAGCAATATTAACTGTGTAAAAGACAAATTATATAATCCATTCACTAACAGATGTCGCCTGCGATTGATTTACCATAATTGCTAAAAAAACATTGGAAGAATTCAATAAATCAAGAGTGCAAATTTTATCATATTAATTCGAGCGTATAAAACATATTCATCCATGGTTCCATTATTCAACGCACGGATGAGTGCAAGCGGTGGAAAGAGAAAAGGAAAAAGAATAAAATTTAGTTAAAATAAACCACCGAACGAATCGGATGAATAAAATAATTACAGAGGAAAAGTAGTAATTCTAAGAATTTAAGTAAATTGTTTAGTTTCAAATGTCGCATAATGAGGAAACGTAGTTGCAAACAATGCCAAATGAATTCTCAGAGTAAGTACAATTACTCTGCAAGCTTAGTAAAAGTCAACTTTGAAATAAAGTATCACTGGGATTAAGAATAGTTGCAGAAAGATTAGATTAAGTCAAACGGTCAGAATTCAAGTATTAAAGAAATCAGTCGACCAGCGTGATATGAAATTAAATTTTAAAGCGCTACTGTTGAAAGTTATTGAGGACATTTTTCAGTCACTGAAATACATAATAGAATATTCGGAACACATTAACAGTGCAACGTTAAAACTCGTTTCGTAATACCAATAAATTTATATTTAAACCTACCTACCTACTTCTGTTAAAAAAACTGAAAACATTTCACATTAAAATTAAGCGAGTTCTACTGACAAATGCGAATTTTTTTTTGTTTCGCCATGTATTTGCAATTATGGTAATTTCGGTATATTTTAAGGCTTTATACGAATATATACGCAAATCGTTTTTTAACTTTTAAACATATATTTTCTTTTGATTTTTCATAAAACTTTCTGTTAAGAATTATTATTTTTTTAAAAATTTCATAAATTTCTAAAAATATCAGAAGAAACAGTTCTTTTTTCGTTATAGTGCTGCCTCTAGCGGTAAATTGCAAAACTACATTTTTCTGCTGGAAATATTCTGCTACCTTATACACCATATCACAGAACAGAAATCTCACGTGCCATTAGACCTGTAAAAGAGAAAGTGTTCCCAGCCATCCGAATGCGAAGAATGGTTACAATTCACAACACTGTTCGGAATCGTACTACATATACTAAGCTTCAGCGATCGAATGGAAACACGATACAAGTATGGTGCAATGATACCTCGAACTGGGTTTTCATTAAAAAATATTGTCTGTAATAATTTTCCATAGTGCAAAGTGTTTTAAATCTATTACATAGATGTTAGGAACTTAATGATTTTTGTTAATATGCCTACATACAAATAATTCAACCGTTATCGATTAAATTTGGCCCGATACCAAAACCAATAAATTTTACTATACTTTTGAGAGGTTTTAATTGCATTTGGCAACACATCTCGATACATTTAAGTGTTTTATTGAATTTAGCAATTTTAAATTTACAAGAATTTAATCCACTGCGCTCGTTCGCCCTAGATGAGAACAAACGTATCGTATATATGTACAGTCTATTGCTTAGAGGAACGATAAATCAATCAGACTACATAAAATAAAATAACGTATTTAGTTATAATTGAATTCGATTGGAAATCCCTTTCTGGCTATAAACCATAAACCCCGCACCTTAAGTCGAGTCGAAACCCGTAATATACTGGCAATTTTTATTATACACATATACGTATTTACTACAGGTATATGTATGCTGTGTACGAAAATATCCGTCTCGTAAAGCAGAATTAACGATTTACCTTTTTTTTTGTGGGAAAAGGATGATGAAAAACAAATGAGAAGAAAACTAGGAAGAGCATAAAAAAAATATTTATATAAATAAATTAAAGTGGATTAAATCCGAACCTACAAAAAAATGATTATTATTAATAAACAGGTGTTTTCCTTATATCCGTAATAATTTTATTTATTTAACTGGGTAAACGGAAAATTATGGATTAATATTTTTTTTTGTTTTTGGGTTTGACACTTAATTAGATTACACAGAAATTAATCAAAATACCAAAGTTATTTCATACCCAAATCCGTATATGGCAAATCGAGAACATAAGCGTGCGGTGCGGCGCGGTGTGCACCTTTTTGTAAGCCGCACACGTTTTTTTTTAATTTCCCCGTATATATCGTAAACATTATTATGCGTGACGTAGTTGCATATACACATATCTACTTAATTTACTATAAATTATGTACACAAGTGTAAACCCAAAAAAAAACTAAAAGAAATTGGCAGAGAAAATGATTTTTTAATTGCATAACCGGCTGCGTATTTTGAACCGTACGGTAATTATATTTTACTATAATTAACCGCAAAACAAATTTGCGTGACTGAACCTTTTGTTGTTGTTGTATTATTGATTATTGGGAAAATAATATGTGGTTGCTGATATGATGGGATGGGTCGAGTTTAATGCATCATCGATAAGACGTTGATTGATTAATGTATTAGGAAGTCAAAATGTGATTGATGTTTAAAGTCATAGCCGGGATTTCACTCTGAGCACTTTTTAACAAAACTATAGCGCAGTTTAATATTTTTTATGTTACTCTGATTTGATATTGGAAAACAAGGAATAACCTGAGATGTTATGATGAAGTCTTCACACCAATCGATGAGCACAACAGACAGCCAACGACAACGTCGAGCAACAACACTTGCCAAAATGACCACTCTCTTTATATTCAAGATTTAAACCAATTGTAGCATCATTCACATCCTTTTCTTTAAAAATTTTTTACTCATTTTATAATCACGGGTAAGGACTATAGATTATTATCAATTCGTATTATGTCCAGCAAGCTTATTGAGCATTTCTGTATCATATTCGTCTATTATTGCAACTCAATTACGACGAAAAGTTTACATCACTACATTTCTTCGATTAAGATTCCGCCTGTTTGCTATCCTACCCAAAGGCTTTGATAAAAATTATGGTTCAAATAGTTCGGTCAGGAATGTCAGGATTGGTCACTATACTCGTAGTGTTCATCGTTTGGTCACTTACGATAAAAAATTAATGAAAATTTGTAAAAAAAAAAAATTCCCTTGGTAAGACCTCATTGCAAGAAAACCATACCGTTTTGTTTTTGGGATTTCCTATTATGTCTCAACTTTTATGAATGAAACTACCCTACCAATTTAATTAAATATTAATTATTATTTATTTATTTATTTTTTTAATATAAAATAAATTTAATAAATAATTTAATAGTACAGCAATGAAAAAAATTCTAAGTTTTTTGATGAGCAAACAAAAACTGAATAAAAAATGTTAAACAGGCTACTCAGCTCATATAACAAAAACATGTGAGTAATGCTGAAAACGATGTGCAGATTTTCTGCATGCAGCACCGCATGCAGATCTGCACGTAAAACACATGAGCATAATTATTTGACACTTGTGTGCGACATTTTTTATTTAGAGTTAAAGCAAGCTATCAACTTTTTGTCACACAGATAAATATTTTTGCAATTGAAATGTCTTGTATCGTATAAAAATTGTTTTTTTTTTATAAATTCTGTAATTTTCTCCTCCATCTTGACAAAATTTAGTGTGAAAAGGGGAAAATACCAAACAATGTCGCATGAAGTTGCCGACGATTTTTAGTTTTATTTTTTTTCATGTTGTCAACACCGACGGATGCGCAGTCAAATTAGAAATAGAGCCTTGCCACACTTTAACTCTTTCGTCGTGATTCAATGATTTCAAAAAATCAATCGCCGTTCACATTTGATTTCTTTGTGCGTTTCTTATTTTATGTATGTGCGTAAAATTATGTTTTTTGGTTTATTCGTATTGAAAAAAATGTTTATAATTTGCTGCGAAAACTGCTTCCTTGGTTGAAAAAATATATTTTTTGCACTCGAAGTGCAAATTAAACTAAAATTAACCCAAAAACGACAAATAAACAAGGTGTCCTTGAAAAATTTATTTTTGTTGTTGAGTGAGAATCAGTTGAATCAAAAAAAAATTGCTGAAAAAAGAATCAAAAATTTCCCCTACGAAAAATTAGTTTGTTGGTGAAGGGGAAGGGAACGAGGAAAGAATCACGAATATAGAATCAAAGTGTGGAACCACGGATAGAGACGACGTGATTTGACGACGTCAAATTAGAAATATCGCGTTTTGTACCATATCGCGTTTTGAAATATCGCGTTTTGAAATATCGCGTTTTGATAATTCGCGTTTTAAAATATCGCGTTTCAAATGGGACCCATCAAAAAAACGGAGCGGACACTAAACCCAAATTCAAATGTTGTGCGGACGACATAACCTCACATAGTATTTGACACAGCAGAAAATATCATAAACATATTAATTCTATTAATCTCACACAGAAATAAAAATAATTAACAATTAAGTTTTCAAAATATTGTACTAATTACTAAATTATATTAATTCTATTTTTGACAACCGGAGCGGGATCGAACGAACGGAGCGGAAACGAAATGAGCGGAACGGAGCGGATCTATTCTGTTTGAACCTTAACCCGATAACTAAAACTAAAAAAAAGAATGTACCCAACATTTTGGTATTTGTAAGGGGTTCCAACCTGACCGAACTTTGATCAAAATATTTAAAACAAAAGTTGTCAAAATACCGCCACACTTTACGTAATCGTTAGATGATTAGTTCCATAAAGCCATGTTCGTTTCGCAAAATTATCAATAAATCCATTTGGAATATCCCATATGGATAGAAATAACCTATATGAAGTTGGCCCAAAATTCTAGCCCAAAAAATAGCGGATTTAAAAGTTGGCAACACTAATGCAAGTGTCGTGAAAAAATGAAACTATCGTGATAGAAAAATTAAGGTAGAAAAATGATAAATCTTTAAAATGTTGTTGTGGTTCCTTATGTATTTGAAGTTGGGCGAAAAATGTTAACCCCAAAACTATTAAGGTACTATAAAATATCCAAACATTTACTGCATCAAGTATCTGCCAAATATTTTGTATTTCCGATATGTTAAATCACAACTTATTCTGTTACCACAGCAAAACCGCCATATTTTAATGTCAGCCCAGAAAAGTATATGTCGTGAAACTATCAAACCATCATGATAGTTATGTCAATTCTATCAAATCAAAAATGAAAAATTATCGAAATGAATAATACATTTTTGTTCAGTAGCAGTTTATTTTGAGAAATAACTTTTGACTATAATTAGAACTTATGCTAAAGAGCATCACATCAATTAAACGACATAAACAGTTGTTGGGGAATCGGAGGTTTAAGAGCTTCCCATAGTAATCATTCCGATGATGGTACCATTCAACGAAATATGTAATTGATTTAAATTCTGTATGGGATTAGCTTGAATATGGCCCCTGAATATGAATAGCTTTTAAGTCTAAGGATACATCAGAGTATTAAACGACATAAACAGTATCCATTGACTTAAGAGCTATTCATATTTAGGGGCCATACTCAAATTAATTCAATACAGAATTAAAATCAATTACATATTTCGTTGAATGGTACTATCATCGGAATGATTACTATGGGGAGCTCTTAAACCTCCGATTCCCCAACAACTGTTTATGTCGTTTAATACTCTGATGTATCCTTTGACTTAAAAGCTATTCATGTTCATGGGTCATACACAAATTAATCAGATACTGAATTAAAATTAAATTACATATTTCGTTTTATTTAAGTTTTTTGGGTTGACAGTAATATTTTTGTTTAATGATAGTATCACGACAGATTTATTTTGGGCTGACATTAAAACATGGCCGATTTTCTTTCGTTGACAGAATAATTTTTGGGTTGGTGTATACAAAATAGAGTATTTTTAAACATTTTTGGGCTGACACTTGCCTATAGTCAAAGTCTGTATATTTTAGTATTGCCATCGATTATTTTTGGGTTAGAATTTGGGCCAATTTCATATACATATAGAAATACATATATGTTATTAATGTGGAAGACTTGGCAGAATATAAATGCAAAACATCATTTTGAAAAATACCACTCACTACGTAATTGTTGATTGCAAAAATTCGTTAAAAACTCACCATTTCAACACATTCGGACTGTTCGGGTCTGGGCAAATGGCTAATACTTATATTTTAACAATTAATTTGGATCACGAAGAACGCGATTTGGTCGTGAAACGATTCGGTATTTTGATGATTCGACCGGTTCTGGTTGATTTTGGGTTGATGGGGATGTGTGGTTGATTTTGGACATCTATACTTAACCCTTCGTGAAGCAACATTGTTGTTCGTCTTGGCTCGTTTTTTGATGGCGTTGAACTTGTTTCCCCAAGGTAGCACTAGTAACCTATGGTGACGTTTCTTTGTGTTGTTCTTTTCAAATTTGTAATTACAGTTTTGCCATGGTTGACTTTGTCCCAGAGAGTTGATTCAGATTGAACAAAATGCTAAATTAATTGCATTAACCCCCCGATTCTGACGATAAGACTACTAAGACTATCTTAGCTAAGACTTTCTTGTTAAGACTTTATTTTTTAAGACTAAAGTCTTCATTGAAATTCTGAAGACAGTAGTCTTAAATAATATATTGGAAACTCTCCAAAAATTTTTGTAGAGCTGTCGAAACCAAATTTTTACGATATTGTTTCAAATTTATGAACGAAAACCGACAGTTCAATTCCAAATTGTTAAAAAAACTCAAATTTATGTTATATATATATATGCTAAGAGAGTATTTATTGTATTTTGAATAATTTTTCCGGTTTTTGTAGTCAAATATATATAATTATTGTTTTTGTTTAATTGTCAAAATTATGATTCCTAAGACCACCTATTTCGCTGATATTAACGAAGACAATTTTTTAAGACTACTGACAGATAAGACTATGTGCAGAATACGAATTTAAAGTATCTAGTCTTCGTTAAGACAAAAGTTTTCGCTAAGACTGAAAATACGTCTGTGACTGTACGTTAGAATCGGGGGGTAAATAAGCAAAAACTCGAATTCATAATTGTCTAAAGAAGAATTAATCTATTATCTGCAATCTGGTAGCCGAAAATAAACCAAGTGAAAATATATTTAGAAGTCAGATAGCCGTGATTTTTGGCGTGAGTGAATCAAGAAGTTATTTTACTTCCTTTCAAACTGTGAATAAGTGGAAGAAATTATCACACGCAACAAGATAACAACGGTGACCCCGATTACGAGCTTTGTAATTGTTTTTCAACAAACGATCACGTTTTATTTTGATTTAGACATGTCTGCGCCAAATTCCCGTAGTTCCTCTCCTGGGAATTCTCAACGATTTACTCCTGAACATTTTCGTCGGTTCTGAATTAATTAGCTCGTCTAGAATTTGAAATAGTTAGCAAGGTTAAATAACGTTGTATTTATTAATGCTGGCCAGGTTGAATGGCTTTAGAATGGCTTTTAAATCTGCCTAGCTTCTATATAACCAGAATCCTATTGTTTAGTTCACAATTGTTGAAAATCAATTTTTATATTAACTGATATTGTTGCTGAGAGTACTCGATATTCTCATGCGATCAGTGCACAAGACTCTATAGACTTCATAATACCTTCGCAGACATAATCACACCAGAGAAAGATGAAATGCCTTATACTGAATTTAAAGAAGAAGTTGTCAAAGTGCTCGGAGATTTTGAGTGGTTAAGAACTAATAGTGTATTACACGACTTAACCTAAATGGATCGTAATCCGTCTCAATTATAGAGCTCAAGTTGAGACTTTGAGACTTAAAGCCGGTACTGGATTCAGTGAAAAATCAAAGAAACACTTGTAGATATCTGAGTTCCTTCTCAGATTCAATTGGTGCTTGCATCCCTTGAAAATAACCTTAATTTATCGATATTAGCTGAGCATGCAGACGCATTATAGTGGGGACATTTTGTTTCTAAATCAACGTCATTTATTCACATTATATCTTTGTTTGATCAGTTTTGAAAAGATATGCTTGAGATTTCTGGCATTGTAGCTCGTGGTGCCCGAATAAGAGAGATCGTTCTAGATCACGAGCTAAGCGAGCATTTAGCTCCAAACACATTTTATTGTTATCATTTTAAGTTGGGTGCAAACGCGCGTAATTTTTATAGGGTTTTTACTATTATTAAAAAAAAACTTGACATCGATCAGATTGTGGCGCATCCGAATGAAGATTTCTTAATATGTCGCCTTATTACTCAAGACATAAATTCAAGTTTCCTATGGACACTGAAGCTGTAATTTCGATTAATCCTTGTATACATTTTTCAAAAATCTTCAAAATTCTGTTTCGACTCGCATAGGCTGGAGTCAATCGGTACTCCTATTTCAGCAAAAACTAGACATCTTACTCGAGATACCGAGTAGTAGTCCATGTAGCAGACCTCCGCATCTTGTTAAGAAGAAAAATAGAGATTGGAGAGCATGTGGTGATTACCGAACGCTAAATAGAGTGACAATTCCGGTGAGATACCCAATACCGAATCTATAGCACATTTCGTATCAATTCGACGGTTGTACAATATCTTCACCTTGTTCAAGCGTACCATTAAATTCCGGTCGAACCTTGTGATTTATCAAAGACAGCAATTACTACTCCATTCGATTTCTTCACATTTACTAAAATGGCTTTCGGTTTTCACAAACTTTATGAATGGTTTGATCATTAATTCTGATATTTGCGTCTTTGCATTTAACAAAACCCATTTTCTTGGACGCGCTATTAATAGACAGGGCCTCTTCAAGGCAAAATACAAATCATCAAAAACTTTCAACGGTTTGTAACATATTGCTGTATGCCAAACTTAAGGTAAAAAGTCAACTTTAAGTAAATTTTTTGGTAAATTCAATTATTTTTTAAAAACTCTATGGTAAACTGATCAAAAAGTCTCAAAAGTCCTAAAACCGGTTTTTAGCGTAGTGAACGATTTAAAGCTTACAGGAGTAACAGTAAGACGAAATAAAATAAATTAAATGGACTTCAGCATCTATTGAAGCTTTTAAATGAGATGCAACAACGGTACAGTGCTTATGATAGAGAGTTCCTTGCAGCTTACAGTACCGGACATAACTACTACCACTGTAGCATTTGCATTTTATTCAGCTTGGATGTCTTATCTCATTTTGGTGTTCTAGTCTCCATTATTACCAACCGTTTTACTAGGTTTAAGATCTGCTTACAGTGAAGAGTTACAAACTTCTTCATCCGAACTTCATATATGGAAGAGGTGCTGCTTCTCACAGTAATGCTGTCCCCCAAAGTCTGGTAATGGGCCGATGATACCTATAGATGAAGTTCGTTGAATCTGCTCATAGCTGGGACGTAATCTCCTGTTCTGCTTGTCGTATGTCGATTAACTTTTGCTTTTTGCCAAACAACAGTGGGCCATTTTTTTAACAGCACTCTTGATACTGATTCAAATAAGTTGTTCTGGTATGGCTTTAACGATCGTTTGATTACCTGGATATAATAGATTTAGATCTAAATACCAATCTGTGGGTTTGGGAATCTAGCGGTATATATGGTTGCCTTTTCCCTGTAGAGACGTCACAATATAGAAGCTCAAATTTGAATTAAAAGCTAATGGAATTAACTATAGGGAGCAAGGACATTGCAGGGACAAGTTGACTGTTTCATCTGAGTTATTTAATTTAAAAGAATCACTTTATAATTTTGAATTGACTAGGTTCTAATAAAATTAGAAAATAAAATTTTAAAAGTTATAAAATTATTATAATTTAATTGCACGAATATTCCGCCAAAATGTATACTATTTCGTACACGTGTACAGATTTTGTAATTTGGCTTAAACTTGACTTCGGTATCAAAACCCAGTTAGGCTTCAAAGAAAATAGGCCCTTAGAATAAAAGAGTCAATGGAGAAGTACGTCCTGGAAGTATTATTAGGTGTATCCGGAGCTTTTGAGAATTTGTGGTGGCCTACTATTACGAAAGGGTCAAGGAGAAAATATAGTACAATTAATCGTTATTCGATCATTAACAGCAACTTTTATTATGCAAGATGATGTTCAAGAAGTAGCACTCGGGAAAACAAGGTTTTAGACTTTGCTGGAACCAACCTGCTCCAACCTCTGGAGTAACCAATAAAGTTAGGGTTTGAGACAAAATACTTTGGCTAAAATATACAAATGGTTAATGGTCGCATCGTACGGTTGCAAAGGACAGTCTTAACCGTAGCAATTACTGTGTTCTTAGCAGCATTCGCGAACTTTAGGTAATCAAATAAGATTGCACGATAAATGGAACCAATCGACAGTCGGCATAACTACTCATAATTACCTGCCAAACAGAAAGTCTTTAGAATAAGATATCCTTAAGCGCCTCATTTATGCAAATGATATCGAAACATTAGAAAGTTGCGAATGTAATAATATGCTGACCTGATGTTGTTTGATTGTGATCTGACCGAAAGTGTTAGAGATCAAAAACTAACTAGGTTTCATTAACCAATATGACTTTCAATTTATTTTGAATATTTGACAAAAAATTTTAGGTATCGACGTGAAGGGGTTCATCCTATAACGTTTTATAGAAGCTAGGAGAGTGAAAGGCATGCAGATTCTACTAAGTGTTCGCCTTAGTAATGCAACTAATTTCTGTGAAATGTTGTTAATTACCATGGCGCTGGAGGCATATACACATGTGTCCAACTAAACAGATCCCATTACAAAGAGATAGTAGGCGAGTATGCACCGCAAAGTGGCAAGTAACAAGTGTTAAACTGGCTAAGTATACCGAACTCGGATTCATCGACATCATCTTCCGCAACTCGTTAAATATTACTTTGCCAAAATCATAGAAAAGACCTATGACCTATATGAGCTACCGAATATTTTACCGAAGCATTTAGGCTGTGTGCCAAACTTAAGGTAAAAGTCAATTTTAAGTAAATTTTTCGGAAAATTCAATTATTTTTCAAAAACTCTATGGCAAACTGATCGATAAATCTGTCATAAAACCGGTTTTACCCTCGTAAACGATTTACTCTAAGTTTGGCACATAGCCTTAGAACTCAAAATGACCGTTGTGACGTTGAAGGAGTTAGAATTTTTCTCATTCTGATTAATGTGGTATGCCATACCGATATGAATCTAGCACGTATAATTAGCACGATTTTTGAAAATTGTACGTATGGCAATATTTTTTATCACAGATCTAAACCAATTATTTTATATCAAATAGCACTAAAACTGAATTAGTTATGTTATTTAAATAAATTATAGAAAGTCTTCAGCCAAATTTATCGGATATCTAATTCCCAGTATGCAATTATTCCACTGTGTGGAAAAAACTGCTCAAATGTCGTACAGAACTCCGTACTACAAAATATCAAAGACACAAAAATATTGATGTTGGAGAAAAATAATTGTTTTTCTCTTTCTATTTCGCGGTAATATTATTTTCGTTTTATAAGTTTCGATTGTATATCTTTTATTTTCAGTTTCTTCTGACAAGTCGACGTGCACGGTTGCACTACATAATTAGTTTTTTTACTTTAAAGTGTTGTGTTTCATTATAATGTTTTTCGATTTGTTAAAGTCAATAATTTTAAATTTAAATAATAATTATTAACTTATTTAGTGATCGCGATGTGCAAATTTGGACTAAAAAGGTAATAGAGATCTGTCTCACAATGGCGTCGTCGCGAAATACATTTACGTAGTAAATTTTCAACGATTTTTTTTTCAAGATCTCAATATGCTGGCGGATGCAATACAACGTGGCGGATGCAATATAAAACTCAATTTATGAAATTAAAATATGTAAATAAATTTTCTTTGTTTTTTTGACACAAATTAAAAAGTAATGTGAATAAAATATTAATATTTATTTTATTATAAATGTAAAATTTTGTTTTATTTCGGATAAGAATTATTATTTATTCCAATTGGAAAATATATACAAACACGTGCCTTTTGTTTCTGTGATTTTTTTCTCTTTTTAGTTGGGATTCACACCGACACCGGAATTTTTGTGACACTTTTCTTTGGCGGGGAGTACGAATTTCCGCGTGATACACATGGTTCTTTCCATAGAAGCAGTGTGGGTTTAGAACGCGAATGTAAATGGAATTCCGTCGGCATTGCATATTGGGTTAATTTAAAAAATTAAATTTGTGTTCTGAAAGTTTACAAAAGCCGATGTGGTTTGAGTATTAGATAGAGTTAGCACGATATTAAAAAAAAGACCTATGAGCTACCGAATATTTTACCGAAGCACTTAGGTTGTGTGCCAAACTTAAGGTAAAAGTCAATTTTAAGTCAATTTTTCGGCAAATTCAATTATTTTTCAAAAACTCTATGACAAACTGTTTTTATCGGTTTTCAGCCTATAATAAAATTAATAACCACTTATCTTGGACACAATTTTTATTTCATCATTTGCCATCTAGTGACAGAAAGTTATCCAAAAAATAATCGGCATTGCGGCGTAAAAACAATTAAATTTATCGTTTGACCTAATTTTTCGATCGATATAAATCGAAATAGTTATCATTTTTAAACTAATTTTTTCATTTTCTACGTCATTTCAAGACTAATCTTGATAATCATGTACTAATATATGTACTACATGTACTAAGAATTAGGTCAAATGGTAATATTTTATGGTCAAAAACTGATTTTTAGTAAACATCGTTTTTGACAAGTAGAGTATCATACAGCCATAAAATGAAAAAACCAAAAAAAAAAAAATGAAATCTTTTTTATTGAAATAAAATTTTTGATGAACTTCTTAGACAGATTACAAAGCAATCGTATGGGTCAGACGGACATTTGTTTGAAATTTGTTTCGTTAAGGATCCTACTATAGTTAAAAGTTTAATTCATGTCTGACAAATTCTTGGAAGAAGCTAGCTCGTTTGAAAGAAGTCAGCTTGAACCACTAATACTTCCATCTGAGCCTTATTATTGTTTTGAAGTTTGCCTTAGAAGTTGGCTAAGGATCCTACTACACTAAAACATTTAATTCATGCCCCACAAATGCTTGAAAGATTTCAGATCGAAACTCTATGGTTAACATGTTTGTGTTAACGTTTTTCTATACATATTTTAAGTTGTGAAACCTTCAACTTAATTTTTTTGAGCAATTAAGATTGTCTTTTACCCGACTATCGGCAGTGGGCCAATAGTCGGGTAAAAGTCAATTTTTAGTAAATTTTTCAGTAAATTCATTTATTTTTCAAAAACTGTATGGCAAACTGATCGAAAAATCTGTTCTAAATCCGATTTTTACCATAGTAAATGATTTAACCGACTATTGGTACGTAGCCAAAAAACAATTTTGTAATCAATGCTTTAGTTCACAAATCCAGCGTTTCAGCACTGGTACGTAATTATTCAATTATTATACAATATATACGTGTTGTATATCATTGAAATGATCTGGAATAATGCAACATAGGCTTTGTGCCAAACTTAAGGTAAAATTCCATTTTAAGTAAATTTTTCGGTAAATTCAATTATTCTTCAAAAAATCTATGGCAAACTGATCGAGAAATCCAATTCCATAAATCGGTTTTTATCTTACTAAAATGATTTACCTTAAGTTTGGCACACAGCCATAGTACTTATGTTTATCATTGTCGAGTTGGTATTACATAGGCTGCGGGCCAATAGTCGGGTAAATTATTTACTGTGGTAAAAATCGGATTTAGAACAGATTTTTCGATCAGTTTGCCATAGAGTTTTTGAAAAATAAATGAATTTACGGAAAAATTTACTTAAAATTGACTTTTACCCGACTATTGGAACGCAGCCATAGTTGCGATTTTCTCATTCTCATTGGTAAGGTTTTAAAATGTTTTGGACAAAGCAACGATTTTTTTACCAGCGCTTTAGTGGATAAATCCACTGTGTATGGTGTATAAGTGTTACATATAAATGAAAAGATCAAGCTGAAGCACCATAGTACTTCAAATTACCATTTTGGCCCTGAAACCCAAACAAATATTTTCTTATCAGCAAACTATATCTTTGGTATAGAAAATACATTTGTCGTATATCATTGAACTGGCCTTGAAGAATATCATAAATTTAGTTGAAGCACTTAATACTCCAAATTACAATTAAGGGGCTAGAATCACTAAAAATTTTGCCCATTTCAATAAAATCATGTGACATATCGTTCGAAATGTCAACAATTTTGTTATCAGCGCTTTAGTTGACAAATCCGTGGTTTTAGCGCTGGTGCCTTGTTCTCCCTTTACCACAGAATATTAAATGCTGTATATTGTTGAAGATATCTTGAATTTCAAATTCAATGTCCTAGTGAGGTTTCAGGGCAACCAGAATACCGGTTATTCTTAAATTCTACTTAAGGCTTCTTAAGAAGCTTTTTGAATCTTAACTATGGCAAGTCAAAGGTAGTGTTATAATAGATTTTCAAGCATTTACAGGCAATTACTTCACAAATCCCAAAATATATCACAGATAGTTCGGTACAAATGGATGAGCACGCAACCAAATATTGTATGTGACATCATTCACATTCATTAATTAATAAGTTTTCTTCATGTTGAGTGGCGGCAGACTTATAATAATTTTATCTATTTGTAACACGCTAGGATTATCAAAACTACGCTATCGCCGCAAATAGATAATCATAAATTTCTGGCAAGTAATGTCATATAGATCATGCCCGGCCCTATATTAAAACATTAATTTTACTCTCGTTCTTTATAAAATCTATCTTATGTTGTACCCCATATTCCAAATCAATATTATGTATGAAGATAATCCCGTTATATAACTACCCAATTTCATGCCCCAAACTTCACGATGATCTAGAGACTATATATTATGAAGAGCGTAAAGTCATTTGTTGAGTGTTTTATTTTATTTATGTGAAACTTTTTTTTTTTAATGGAAAATGAAAAGAAAAACACCAACAAAATGAAAATTTGTTTTCATATCACATCAACCCGCTCTCGCTCCTGCGAAAATGGCAGCGATGTACAGCTTAAAGTATAAATGGAAAAACCATATATGAATGAATAAAAAACAGAAAAGCGAAAGGAAAACTTTTGAATATAAAATTGAAAATTATTCGTATAATGATTTCAATCCTTTTTTATGTACTCGTATAATTTGAGCTTTTGCCTTGTGCTTTTATTGATTTCGTTGAAAAACAGAAATAAAAAGTTTAATTCACAGGCTGCAAAGTTTTTTTAACTACCTGAAGCATTTTTTGTAAACTTTTAACAACTTTCTATATTGCTTATTATCTAAAATATATTTTTTTAAATTGTTTACTGAATATAAAATGAAATTTGTAGAGCTTACATAAAAGCTCGATTATACAGCTAATTTTTAGTATTGTGTAAAATTTTTTTTTTCTGAGAATCGGAAAATTTACGATGAAATTTAGTTATGCTTGACTGATGAAATAAGCTAATGCAATTTTTTGATACCGCTTCACCAAGTGCAACAATATGTTCTTGCCCTAAGTCGGGTTATTATACATACATTTCTAGCCTATAGCAGATTGGTTCAATCTTTCTGTCAAATCGATAATTTTGCAGTTATTTCACGATGGCTATTGCCATCGTTTACAATTGATTTCGCTTTTTTCCACGCTTCCCTCCAAATGGAATGCCATTTTAACATTTAATTTCCAAACAAGTATTGGATAGTTATAGGAAAAAATTATTGCCTCGAATTGAACTCGAACAAGCGACCATGTGGGTGATAACACCATATCTGTGTAGAGTAGATTGTATAACAGTATTTTTTATAATATGTTGCATAAAATACTGATTCTTGTCAATTTATGTATAACATTTACAAAATGAAAATCATCAAAAATCCTATAATATAAAAATTTCTCCAAGACCAATCACAAATAGATTTCTAGAAAGAATACATAATACAAATATTTATTATAAATCAAACTAACTTCTTATCCATTAACGGTCCTCTTTTTAAGTATCTACAAATACCTAGATAGATGTCAAAAATACAGTCACTAACTATTTTTAACTATTTTTTGGGATAGGAATCGTTCAACGTAGCCCAGCCATCTAACTAGTTGGATTTAATGAATCCGATAATGTCACAATCTCCAAAGAGAAGTTTGATTTCCAACCGACCGAAGTCCTATTGAACCTTGACCACTATAGATTGTAGAATAGTATGTACCTTTGAAAGAAACAGGTATTACAAGTGCTTTGTAAAGTGGGAGCTTACACGACTGCGAAAAAGATTTTGATCGTAACAACCTTGAATGTACGTAGAAGATTCGATGTCTGGCTGCTATTTAATATCTGACTGGTCCTGACTGACCCAAGATATTTGAAGTCTAGCTTTAGTTTCAAAATGATGGTCGTCTGTTCAGAGATTTACTGTATGGATGCTCCTTGGTCTTGATATATTGGGAGTATAACTTAGTTATTTGTTTTATTTTTTGCAGAAAAAACACGCTTATTTCTAAGAAATGGTAAATTTTATTTCAATCAAAATATTTGCCATCGTAATCTATGACTTGCGACCATCTTTCTGGCAATTTATGGATTCCATTGAAGAAAAATTGTTTGTCTTTTGATGGGATCCAGTCGTTGAACAATTTTTTGATTTTAATGTGAAATATCAACACTATAAAACGCCATAGGTGTCATTGTAAAAGAATGTTTAGTACTAAAGTTACGCCATCTCTTAGAAAATCCAAAAATCTAAGTTATACACATAATACATATTATTTTATTGCGGTTCACTTTCAGACCCAGTTGTTTCTCGTGGAGGATAGGAGTATTAAACTATCCTTGATAGTTGATATCATTAGGTCTCCAGCCAAGAATCACGATATTATCTGCATAAACAAGAATTTGGCCTGACTCATTATTTTGGAGAGCTAGATTAGACAGCACAAGCGCGAGCGCATCTCCCTGTCATACATCTGATGTTATCTCGAAGGGGTCAGACACAGTTCCTTCCACTACAATTTTACACAGTCGGAGTTCAATCGTTCATGCATCAACTCAATTTTAAAAGCGATGGCCGCTTTATAATAAGATACGGGAATCTTTCAACAACTTAATTTTTTTAAATTACTTAACAAACACAATCACATGCTGTATAAGATAGCGGAATTTTGACAGCGGAAAATAAGAGATTGCGCTACTCGCCGCAAGTGGCAGCACTATCACTAAAGAGAATTTATATGTAATGTAATTACCAGCGGAACTTTTAATTCATTATGTATATACTTTTTACCGGTGTGAAGTTTTTGGACAAAAGTTTTTGGACAAAAATTTACGTGAGTGTTCTTTGTGAAGTTTTTGGACACATTTTTATTTCTTGGACAAAATTGTTTGTAAGTGTGCAATTTTAACAGTGTATTTATTTTATATTAAAATCGAAACAATATTGATAATAAATATTGATAAAACAAAAGAAATTGTTTAACATTAAAAAATCTAAAATGCTCATTATTATAAATTTTTCAATAAATCACGTACCATACTGTATAAAATGATACACCAAATAACAAAAATCTCAGAGATTGGCTCGCATAGTGACTATATACGATCGAAAGGGGATACTTTGAGCTATTTAAATCAGTAAGCCCTATCTCGAAATGATGAACTAGGCTCATGTATTGAATTTTTAAAGTTTTACCAATATAGCGAGTCTGCGTGTCCACGGATGTTCTACTTCTCTAAATCCTCGATCAACACTATATGTAGCTTCATTGTACATTTCTGGCGTGTAATCAATTTTTGGATCTTGGTTTGTGTATCTAACTCGGTATAGTATGTCTTCATCCATGTAATTCTTGTCTTTTCCCCCACAAAGTCGATGATTGTCTTGGATAACATGTAGTTAATAAAATTGCGAACAGTTGACGAATGTTATTCAGCGTGGATGTAAATGCTTCATCTGCTGATGTCAGATCCCAATGAGTGTCATTTTCCAGCAATTGCATCTCGCGACAAGCATCTTGATATGTATTGAACACTTGATCATTGACTGTTCGCAAAAATTGGAAAGACATTGGTCCTGGAACATTCGCCAACAACAAATGCAAAAAGAAACATTCACGTTGTTTTGGATGTACTGTGTAAAGTCGTCCCAATGTATTGGCTTTGAATACGACTACGATTGTTGGAAGTGGTTCGCCTTGTCTACGTGGATCCCACTTTTTACCTGACTTGTTCCATGTGAAATGGCGTGGGACGTTGGTATATAATAATGTTTTTGCGAATTGCCCGAAAACATCAGATTTTTGGCACAGTTTGAAAACTTCGCTAAGTGTTCTTTTTGGTGGCTCGAATGCTCGTTGGAGAGCATTTTCTTCAGTGAAATATACACGCTGACTGTTTTCAAGATGAATCACAACGTTCTTGACACTTGGGTTTCCTTCGTGTATGGGAAAACTAAAAATACGCCAGACATCTTCGTTGCTGCTGATGTATCTGCCCATTTGGTATTGTGATATTTCGCCGTTTTCATTTATATTTTGTACTTCAAATACTGCCAAACACTGTCTTTAGTAACATATTTGCAAATGTACTCGATGGACTGTACAAAACTGCAAAACTTGACATTAATATGAGCCTGTTACGTTTTTGAAAGTATTGAGTATAATACCACCTACTGATTATCAATTTCAATTTGATTTGAAGTGTTCGACATTCGCATTGTGAACGTGTTGCCACCATTCTCTGCCTTTCTGCACAGATACCATGGATAACCGTCGATATCAGTAATGGTATCATTAATACATTGCTTTGGGAAACGCTTTCTACATTTCCTATTCTCCATGCATAGCGATGTCATGTTAAAAGCACCGCACGGAACATGGACCATATTGCGATAACAATATCGAACAATTCGGTGTTTATTAGTGTGTACGAACATTATGTAACGTGATTTTTATATATTAAGAATTAATAAAATAGCTTTAAATAATATTTATGGGTGGAGTAGGGAAGTTAAAATTTGTGGTTGTATGTATTTTACACATCCGTGGACACGCAGACTCGCTATATTGGTAAAACTTTAAAAATTCAATACATGAGCCTAGTTCATCATTTCGAGATGGGGCTAACTGATTTAAATAGCTCAAAGTATCCCCTTTCGAACTTATATAGTCACTATGCGAGCCAATCTCTGAGATTTTTGTTATTTGGTGTATCATTTTGTACAGTATGGTACGTGATTTATTGAAAAATTTATAATAATGAGCATTTTAGATTTTTTAATGTTAAACAATTTCTTTTGTTTTATCAATATTTATTATCAATATTGTTTCGATTTTAATATAAAATAAATACACTGTTAAAATTGCACACTTACAAAAAATTTTGTCCAAAAAATAAAAATGTGTCCAAAAACTTCACAAAGAACACTCGCGTAAATTTTTGTTCAAAAACTTTTGTCCAAAAACTTCACACCGGTATATTTTTTCACTAAATAAAACATCTCAGCTGAATAAAATATTAAAAGTGATCCTTAAAATGGGTGACGGTCTCTTTATCGTAAACAATTTATCGTGTTTCAATTTAACGTGAACATTTAATCGTAGAACAGTTTATCGTGGACACAATTTACCGTTGACACAATTTATCGTGGGACAATTTATCGTAGAACAGTTTTTCGTGGACAATTTATCGTAGAAATAGGTTTTATGCGTGGTATCAACAAATTAGTGGGATTCTTTAATGATTTTTGGAAGAAGTTCTGGAATAATGCCATGTGTGACGGAACTCGGTAGTTTCTTAACCGATTATGATGGGATTGGGTATGTTGGACGGGAATGGGATTATTGAATGATTTTTGGAAGAAGTTCTGGAATATGGCCATGTGGGACAGAACTCGGTAGTTTCTTAACCGATTATGATGAGATTGGGTATGTTGGATGGAAACGGGATTATTGAATGATTTTTGGAAGAAGTTCTGGAATATGGCCGTGTGGGACGGAACTCGGTAGTTTCTTAACCGATTATGATGGAATTGGGTATGTTGGATGGAAATATGATTATTGAATGATTTTTGGAAGAAGTTCTGGAATATTGCCATGTGGGACGGAACTCGGTAGTTTCTTAACCGATTATGATGGGATTGGGTATGTTGGATGAAAATGGGATTATTAAATGATTTTAGGAAGAAGTTCTGGAATATGGCCATGTGGGACGGAACTCGGTAGTTTCTTAACCGATTATGATGGGATTGGGTATGTTGGATGTAAATGGGATTATTGAATGATTTTTGGAAGAAGTTCTGGCATATGGCCATGTGGGACGGAACTCGGTAGTTTCTTAACCGATTATGATGAGATTGGGTATGTTGGATGGAAATGGGATTATTGGATGATTTTTGGAAGAAGTTCTGGAATATGGGCATGTGGGACGGAACTCGGTAGTTTCTTAGCCGATTATGATAGGATTGGGTATGTTGGATGGAAATGGGATTATTGGATGATTTTTGGAAGAAGTTCTGGAATATGGCCATGTGGGATGGAACTCGGTAGTTTCTTAACCGATTATGATGGGATTGGGTAATTTGGATGGAAATGGAATTATTGAATGATTTTTGGAAGAAGTTCTGGAATATGGCCATGTGGGACGGAACTCGGTAGTTTCTAACCCGATTATAATGGAATTGGGTATGTTGGATGGAAATATGATTATTGAATGATTTTTGGAAGAAGTTCTGGAATATTGCCATGTGGGACGGAACTCGGTAGTTTCTTAACCGATTATGATGGGATTGGGTATGTTGGATGAAAATGGGATTATTAAATGATTTTTGGAAGAAGTTCTGGAATATGGCCATGTGGGACGGAACTCGGTAGTTTCTTAACCGATTATGATGGGATTGGGTATGTTGGATGTAAATGGGATTATTGAATGATTTTTGGAAGAAGTTCTGGCATATGGCCATGTGGGACGGAACTCGGTAGTTTCTTAATCGATTATGATGGGATTGGGTATGTTGGATGTAAATGGGATTATTGAATGATTTTTGGAAGAAGTTCTGGCATATGGCCATGTGGGACGGAACTCGGTAGTTTCTTAACCGATTATGATGAGATTGGGTATGTTGGATGGAAATGGGATTATTGGATGATTTTTGGAAGAAGTTCTGGAATATGGCCATGTGGGACGGAACTCGGTAGTTTCTTAGCCGATTATGATAGGATTGGGTATGTTGGATGGAAATGGGATTATTGGATGATTTTTGGAAGAAGTTCTGGAATATGGCCATGTGGGATGGAACTCGGTAGTTTCTTAACCGATTATGATGGGATTGGGTAATTTGGATGGAAATGGAATTATTGAATGATTTTTGGAAGAAGTTCTGGAATATGGCCGTGTGGGACGGAACTCGGTAGTTTCTTAACCGATTATAATGGAATTGGGTATGTTGGATGGAAATATGATTATTGAATGATTTTTGGAAGAAGTTCTGGAATATTGCCATGTGGGACGGAACTCGGTAGTTTCTTAACCGATTATGATGGGATTGGGTATGTTGGATGAAAATGAGATTATTGAATGATTTTTGGAAGAAGTTCTGGAATATGGCCATGTGGGACGGAACTCGGTAGTTTCTTAACCGATTATGATGGGATTGGGTATGTTGGATGTAAATGGGATTATTGAATGATTTTTGGAAGAAGTTCTGGCATATGGCCATGTGGGACGGAACTCGGTAGTTTCTTAATCGATTATGATGGGATTGGGTATGTTGGATGTAAATGGGATTATTGAATGATTTTTGGAAAAAGTTCTGGCATATGGCCATGTAGGACGGAACTCGGTAGTTTCTTAATCGATTATGATGGGATTGGGTATGTTAAATGGAAATGTGATTTTAGGATTATTTTTGGAAGAAGTTCTGGAATATTGCCATGTGGGACGGTATTCGGTAGTTTCATAACCGATTATGATGGGATTGGGATACAGTTAAAGTTAGCCGAAAGTTTCCAGCCGAAATAATGCAGATAGTGTCTTGGCTATTTCAGCCGAAAGTTAAACTCTCTTTATTATCTCGCTCTAATCGATTTTTATATTCCTATAAATTGAAATAATTTCTCCTTCACCCGAATGATATAACCCGATCGTAAATTCTCCTAAATTCGAGTTCGTGACTGATTTTTGCTGTATTCAAGACACTATCTGCATTATCTTTCGACTGGAAACTTTCAGCTAACTTTAACAGTATCCCAATCCCATCATAATCGGTTATGAAACTACCGAGTACCGTCCCACATGGCAATATTCCAGAACTTCTTCCAAAAATCATTCAATAATCCCATTTCCATTTAACATACCCAATCCCATCATAATCGATTAAGAAACTATTGAGTTCCGTCCCACATGGCCATATGCCAGAACTTCTTCCAAAAATCATTCAATAATTCCATTTCCATCCAACATACCCAATCCCATCATAATCGGTTAAGAAACTACCGAGTTCCGTCCCACACGGCCATATTCCAGAACTTCTTCCAAAAATCATTTAATAATCCCATTTTCATCCAACATACCCAATCTCATCATAATCGGTTAAGAAACTACCGAGTTCCGTCCCACATGGCAATATTCCAGAACTTCTTCCAAAAATTATTCAATAATCCCATTTCCATCCAACATACCCAATCTCATCATAATCGGTTAAGAAACTACCGATTTCCGTCCCACATGGCCATATTCCAGAACTTCTTCCAAAAATCATTCAATAATCCTATTTCCATCCAACATACCCAATCCCATCATAATCGATTAAGAAACTAGCGAGTTCCGTCCCACATGGCCATATGCCAGAACTTCTTCCAAAAATCATTCAATAATCCCATTTCCATCCAACATACCCAATTCCAACATAATCTGTTATGAAACTACCGAGTTCCGTCCCACATGGACATATTCCAGAACTTCTTCCAAAAATCATTCAATAATCCCATTTCCAACCAACATACCCAATCCCATCATAATCGGTTAAGAAACTACCGAGTTCCATCCCACATGGCCATATTCCAGAACTTCTGCCAAAAATCTTTAAAGACTCCCACTAAATTTTGAAATTCCACGCATAAAACTGTTCTACGATAAATTATCTACGATAATCTGTTCTACGATAAATTGTCCACGATAAACTGTTATACGATAAATTGTCCACGATAAACTGTTATCCGATAAATTGTCCACGATAAACTGTTCTACGATAAATTGTTCCACGATAAATAGATTCCACGATAAATTGTTTCCACGATAAATTGTTCTACGATAAATTGTTCTACGATAAATTGCTCACGATAAATTGTTCACGATAAACTGACAGTAAATCGTCTTTCCGGCATTTCTTCCACTAGTAACCAATACTTTCGGTTGTTTTTCTTATAGCTTAGGTGATACTAAGACTATATGGAAAATTTGGGGAAAATTCATGGACTAGAATTTTCACACGAATTTTTTGATTTTCAGCGGCCATATAGAAGGCCCCGCTTTGCATCGCTATGCATCGCTATGCGATTCTACAAGTACGCTAAACGCAAACTGATGGTGCTTTGCGAATAATAATTCAGTAACTGCTCTGTTTTATGGAGAATTTAAGACGTAGTCCTGCCTTGTTATAATTAAGAAAACCTGTCCGATGCATATGCATTAGTTTTAAGTGGAAATTATCATAGTCCATATATGGCTCTTAAATGTTACAATGAGAGATATAGACCTATGATATTCAATTTGCAGAAAATCAAAAAATTCTAGTCCATGAATTTCCCCAAATTTCCCATATTGTCTCAGTATGACCTAAGCTATAAGAAAAACAACCGAAAGTATTGGTTACTTACTAGTGGAAGAAATGCCGGAAAGACGGAATATTGTTAAATTTCAACATTTCATATACCGAGTTCCTTTACTTCGGAGATCAGTCAATTTGCGATTTTAGGAATCACTTCTAATATTTTATTCCGCTGAGATATGTTTTATTTAGTGAAAAAATATATACGAATAAAGAATTGAAACCGATAAGAAAAATGTGAAATGTTAACCCAAAGCTGCAGTAGCACCATTGCCTTGGTGAAGCCATTTCATTACAATACCCATTACATTTCATTGCCTTGCCCAGTCGACTGAGACAAACTCTGGCTGCATCTAATCTAACAATGAGGAGCACTTCCAGCATAATTTGCCGGCATAACGTGATATGCTCATTGCACCAAGGATCGCATCACTCGCACCCTTATCAGTGTAGAATTCAAAATTATTAGCCGTCCGTGCATGAAAATGGTAAACTATTTAGGTATTATTTCTGAGAACATTTGATGTTGAATAATTTTGCGCTAACAACTACCGTATCAAAAACACTCGGAACAGATTTTTTTTGTTCCATTTATGGTAAATACCACTTGAGACAGTGATGCCTGCAAAAATAATTATTGGATGAGTGAATATAATTACTCCCTTTTTTTATTAAAATAAAACACATTAGCTTGTTTAGAAAATAAAAGAATTATTTATAGAAAGTATGCTCCATCTGCAGCTACAACTATCTCTCATACTTCAGGCAGCTTACAGATTCCTTCTCTGAAGATATCCTGGTCTTTGGAGGCGGGTCAATTTTCGAACTATACGCGAGAACTGAACTGCTGTTCAGAAAAAGACGACTGCAGTAACCGGAATAAGTAGTAATCTGAAGGAGCTATATCTGGCGAATATCAGCTTTCACAACTTTTGCAACATGTATACTTTTGCATTGTCTTGCTGAAAAATTAATTTGATGTATCTATTCACCCATTTTGGTCATTTTCCCTCTATAGCTCGCTTCAAACGTATTAGTTGTCGTCTGTGGGCCATTGATATAGTTTCACGTGATATCCGCAGTTCATAATATACCACACCTTTCTTATCCCAACAGCTACAGCGCATAACCTTATTGCAATGAATACCTCGCTTTGGTTGCGATGGACTAGCTTCACCAGGCTTAACTCAAGATTTTTTGCGTTTGGGCTTCTCATAATAAATCCATTTTTATTTCCAATAACTATTACTCAGTTGTTAGCTTTTTGAACCATTCCGATTGTTTGTAAACGTTTTGCAACAGTTGATCGATCAACATTTAATGCTACAGCCAATTCTGTACTTTCAAATTTTTGAGTGAATTTCGATACCATGGAGCTCACCGTAAATTTTCACTTTTCAAACCAAATGTCGCATACTGCGTTTAACAGCTAACATCAAATACTATATTGCCCATTCATATAAGCAGTACTAGTAACGACACCTATTGGGAAAGGACGGAGTCATATTCACATACCCAATTAGAATTTGGGAGAAAGTCCTCAATTTAATTAGGGTACCAATACCTGATATACAATGCGTCGATAATGCAGATTTTTCGGCTATAATTTTCGGCTAACTTCAATAGCATAGTTCTGATATATATTTTACCCAGGTTTTGCCACAAGTTGATTGCACAACTATATAACTTACAAACGACACTAGGCAAATGGTACCCAGTGTGCCACACATGGTTTACGTATCCCTTTTTTTTTGATCCTGGGGGAATATTCATTAATCAATAAAAAATACTTACATGACATAGATTTTTTTTTTCAGTAGAGCAATTTATCAAATTCATTCTATACAATCATATCCAATCCTCTCATCCCCATGTGGTTAATATACGTGTGTCTTGTACATTTATACAAATCACTTGATGTTACGTGTATAAAGAATAAGGCAAAAAAGAAAAAGTAAAACAAATTTTTCTTGTAATTTATGTAAATTTATAAATTTTTACCATCTACAGCCAAAATCGTATACAACGATGAAAATTCGTACGACAGGGAATATGTAGATATAGCGTGACTTAACAGTATCGTGTTGTAATTTCTTTACTCTTTTCGCTTTGATAGTCGATTTTTTTTTTTTTGTTAATATGAGTTTTTCCCTTCCGATCCCCATTATTTTTATTATTATTTTAATTAAGATTTTGTATATTCTAATTGTTATACGATTTGAAAGTTTTCTATGTATTTACCATAAGTACAGTCGATATGTACCTAGAAAACAAGCTTAGCGTGTGCTATCCGCTTAAAGAGTAGCGGTATGGGTTGGTTGTGGGGTGTTTGCAAAATTGTTTTCCTTGCGGTACAATATCTCCTACAATAAAAGTATAAAAGGAACATTTTGTTTGGAAAAAGGGAAAATTGTGTGAAAAATCGTGACATAACAAAAAAACAAAAATTAAATTAAACTTTAAAAGCTTTTTAAATATTTGAAAGTGGGAACAACAATTTGATACAATCGCTGTTATAAAAAGTGTATTTTCAGATCCGTGTCAAATGTTTCGGAATACTTATAACACTCGTATGGTGGCTGTAGTGGAAACACTTTTCTAAGCAAATTGGATTCAGTTGTAAGGTTAATTTGTTGATTGATTTTGAATGTATAACCAAGTTTTTATCTCTCGTATCTCGCGGAGGTTGCCGGGCTCACCATACACTCTTTTCACGCATACAAAACCAAAGGGTTTGATAGGTTAATTAGATGGAACAGAATATGCCCGTAACCCCTAATGTAAAAATATTCAAAATGGCATATGCAAATTTAACGTATGCATATACTCCGAAATCTTTGGTTTCCTGGGCTGCGGCTGAAAGAGCCATATATGCAGCTTGCTTATTCAGAAATATTACTTTATCAAAAACAGTCTTGTCAAATAATTCCAAATTAGTCTAGCAAGGTAAAATTTATGGTAAGCACTTTCGGCAGAAGGAATAAATACATTTAAGAATTTGCCCTACATTGAAATATCATATAATTTGTAAAAGAAGACTCGAAATCATTAAAGATTATGATACTTTGCGTCTTCCAATGGAAGTGGCGCTAACTAGGCGATATTTAAGGATAATTACTAACTTACATAAATTTGCAATAGACTGTTCCAATCCTTTCTCTGTGAAAGCACTACTATTTACCAAGCGTTCTCCCACTAACATCACCAATCCACAAAATCATTGCCGCGAATGTGAGAGCAAACTTCAACAAAAACATTGATAATATAGCCAGAAAAATTACTAATATGAACAAACATTTCAATTGCGTAAAGATCACCAAAACATTGCATAACAAAACTTCAGCCGATCATTGCTTTAAAAAATTTAATTTCGTCAATTTCCGTGCATATGGCGTCATTTTATATCGACGGTTCCAATCTTTGATTATAGATGGCAGTATAATGAAGTAATTTTTTTTTTTAGATTTTTATTTCTGTATAATATTACAACTAATCTCGATGATTATCTAGTAAATACAATTACTAGATAATCATCGAGATTAGTTGTAATATTATACAGAAATAAAAATCTAAAAAAAAATTATTTGATTAGTTTAATTGTTTAATAGGTAGTCTATTCATATGAAATGAAACCTATCAGCACAGAATATATCAGAAACGACAATTAGAAACCTTTTTTTGACAATACTCCTAAAATAGTTTCCACGTTCGCCAATAGATGGCTCTAAATTTGAAAAAAATCATGTTGTAAACAATAAAAGTTAGATGTATTTTCTCTCTTCGACTTCTGTCAAATTGTTCGCGATCATTTGTCAAACAATGTGCATTTAATGAAAATGATCCGGTTAAGGCTAAAACTGCACGGGTATCAAATAATTTAGCAGAGGCAACCAAATCATTTGAATTCGCCATCAAGCTATATCAGAATGAATTTATTTCATTCGACATCGTCATAATTGCCCCTTGCATTCAACAGTGTCGTGTTCGAGAAGTCTGACATAGGCGCCCCAAAAGTTGCGCCCCGAAGAATTCCAGGGGCAAGATATATTATACTCATTTCAACTGTAAGACTGGCAAAAGGCTATTGGATTTGTCGATGATGTAAAGCGAACCAACTTCGTATCGAGCATTACTTGTTATCTTCGGTAATTCCTACTTATTGTGCATCGACCAAAATTGGCGGTAGTTATTGTGTTACGCACAACACCTTATGCCGAATCTAGCATTACGAATTAATGTCACAATCCAGCATTCAGCTTCTTCTGATTACATGTTTAATTTATCATCCAACATACTTATGGTAACACATTGATGGATTCTGCAGAGCGTTCCAAAAATCATTAAACGGGTGATTTTAACAAATTCATCTAAACAACTGATTATAAAGAAATCGTTTATGATTTCTGTTTGGCAATCGTGGTTTCATCCGAATTCCCTCGAAATAGTTTACATATAAATGCTCCAAGAATTCCGTGATTGAATAACTTAAATCAAAACTTTTAGTGCATTACGCCGTCCTCGATTAATGATAACTAATGTGGCCAAATACCGTAAAATGCGAGAACACATTGTCTGAATGGCATTCAAATCACTCCAGTGTATTAATCTGGTCCGTCACTGAAGAGCTTGAATATCATTGAAATTGCCGTTATCGATATCTATATGCAGACCCCTCAGTTAAGGACTAAGATTTCTAATGCCTCATAATACATTTAAATAATTTTTGTCGGATGGTTACATGACTAAAAGGCAAAAATATAAATACGGCATTGAATCCTGATAGTTATCTCTCATACAAATATTTGACCAGTTTGTAAACACTATCGATCATTTCAATTTTGAAATCGAATTCTTGATTTTAACGTTTTTGTATCTTTCATACTAACCGCATCATTCAAGAGTTCCATAGCTTTCAATAATAGGGGGCTATGCTACTTCAGTTTTCTTTCAATGTATGTAGCTAATACAACCGATTTGAAAGCTCTTCCGGTATAGCTTGATTCATATTTAACATTTGGCGGATATCCGCGGTATAATCCACCATACCCGTTTTAATCACAGTTTCCAAAATTTTCTCGTATAATTCTTTTTTGAAGCCTATCTAAAAAAAAAGTAATTCAATGCATAATTTGTAGGTTATGAATATGATACATACATACATCCATTCTTGTAGCACAAAAGTTCCAACAATATTGGGAAGTTTTATCCGTTAAACCGAATTTTACCATTTTACGGTTTGGTGCAGTCAAAATCAAAGTTACATTAAATCGAGAGAGCCAATTGAGAGGAAATTTTAGATGTACACTGCGAAGATTTTTAATATTCGATTTTAATTTTTTGAAAACTATTAGCGCTATCTATTATCTACCATTTAAACAATTTTACCACTCCTATTTTGATGTAAAAGGTCAAATATTCGAGTCGAAAGAAATCCATATAAAAATGGAATTATGTGCTATCGGTTCATCCCAGCTCTGTCAGTCCTTTGATTTCAGCGACTCAGGGAACCACTAATTCTAAAGGCTTGGAACGATCCAATAGGTGAACGTACTGCTGAAGTCGCAATACGTGGCTCCTTGCAAATTTTTGTATATCATCGCCGCTGACTTATTCCATGCTCAAGTCTCGATGGAGTTATCATTTCTAATGTTCCATGAAGCTTAGTGTCTAGCGTCATGCCCATGTACTTAGCGTTATCAGAACATGGAATTTGTTGCGAATTCAATCTAATCGAAATATATTCTAATTTCGTATTTATAATGTTTATATTTGTTGATTTCGATTCGTTGTGTTGGGTTTCCGTGTTGATTCAATAAAACTAGTACCAGTGCATCATTTTATTAAGTTTGGTAGATCATTTATAGGTATAATACAGGACCCAGAATCTCTGGAATCATTGTAAATATATTCTTTAGTTTTGAGTATTCCGCTTCCTGTCTAATCCGGAAGTAAAGTTGTTGATGTAAGCTTAAGCAATTCAAAATATTGTTTTGGCAATAATTTTGGAGGTATCAGCGGTCCTATGTACCAGTTCTATTGTTGAGTGCTTTTCGCGGATCCCAAATTGACTGTTAACTGTTAAATTACAACTATGTTTCTGTCTCCAAATCAAAAACGTTACCCGTCCAACGTTTGATAAAACCGATGCACAGGTTAATGTACTTAGTAAAGCTCATGTTTTCAACGACCCCGTTCTTTAGTTTCAAGTATTATTTGAAGAAGTACACCTATCTTATTAGAGAGAATTAAACTCGCACCATATTGCCGGGTTGTCATGTATTCTTGTTGTGTATTGGCATCGTCAACTGATAGCTACAGAGCCATTTTGAGATTATCTGCGAACATCAGGGCTTTGAATGCTTTACCACTTCAGTAACACAATTAGTGAAAAATGTGAAAATTCATGAGCCAACGTGAGAGCCTTGTGGTACACCGGAGGTTGCTTTATCTCCCATTTCAATATGTTGGTTGGAAAATCCGTACTTGTAAATTTGTTCCAAAGTTTTACAGTGACTGACAGAGCTGATAGCTTTTGCAAATTCGGTGTACATTACATCAACAGGCTTCTCCATTTCTTTAATACAAAAGCAGGTAAATTCTATTCGATTGGTCGATAATGATTTTTTGGGCATAAAACCATGTTGGTATAGCGCTGAAGTACTGCTTTGATTGAGTTGCATATTACCAGTTCAAATATTTAATAGTAACATCTAACACCAGATATAGATGTAGGGGTATATAGTCGATTGGCTAGCAAGCAAGCAATTTGCAAGTCGAAATCCTGGCTACTCAATTAATTTTACAGAGGAAATTTAAATTTCAAAATACATTTTTCATAAATTTTTGTTGTTTTTTGCTATGGTTTAGTAAAATTTACGGCTTCAAAAATTAAACTGCGAACTGTTGTGTTGTTCTACTGTGCATTCGCAACAAAAAAAAAAAAACAAAAAGCTTACTGAAAATATAATTTGAAATTTAAATTTCCTTGGTAAATTTGATTGAGTAGTCAGAATTTTCGCTAGCCAATCAGAATTTCCACACGAGTATGGTATTACATCACATCATTACATACAATTTGCGTTTAAACGTAAAATCTCAAACTGTTGACACCAATTGCAACTTGTGTTTGTATGCGTAAAATTATATTTATTTCAAATGTTGCTTTGGGACGTTTAGACCGTTTTTCTGTTACGTCAAAATAACAACTTGACAGTTGAACGTTTTTGTATTTTATTCGTAAATTTTCATTAAAATTGCCATTAATATCTAACAGGATAAAATTTAACAGGGCAAACAACCATCAATAGTTTCGTACGTGAGTGCATTAAATTTCAATTACACAATTGGAAAACTTTTACGTCCTGAAGCAGCCAGAGAAACATTTACCTCCAAATGCGTTTATTGGAAATTCAAGGTTATTGCAATATGTGTTTGTTGCAGATGATACCTTCCCGTTATTACTAAACATGATGACACCATATAAGTGGTGACACCACCATAAGCGACTGTTCGAGGGCGAATTTTTTCACTAATCAAATTACGAGCATTAAAGATAAAATATTTTTAACTTTAAGCAAAATATTCGCAGACGACCAACCTAATCATAAAAAAAATAAAATTATGAGCTACATTGTGCTCAATAAATCAGTGGAAAAGATGCTGTATAAAATAGCGAAATTTTGACAGCGGAAAATAAGAGATTAAGCTACTCGCCGCAAGTGGCAGCGCTATCACTAAAGAGAATTAATTTTGTTATGTAATTACCAGTGGAAATTTTTCATTCATTTTGTATATATGTACTTTCACTAAATAAAACATCTCAGCGGAATAAAATATTAAAAGTGATCCTTAGAATGGTAAATTGATTGATCTCCGAAGTAAACGAACTCGGTATATGAAATCTTGAAATTTAAAAATATTCCGTCTTTCCGGCATTTTTTCCACTAGTAACTAATATTTTCGGTTGCTTTTCTAATAGCTTAGGTCATATTGACACTATGTGGAAAATTTGGGAAAAATCCATGGACTAGAAAATTCAAAAATTTTATATAGTGTCCATATAGTCTCAGTATGACCTAAGCTATTACAAAAACAACCAAAAGTATTGGTTACTAGTGGAAGTTTTTGAGATATTGGCCAAAAACTGAAAATAACTTATATATGGCCGCAGAAAATCAAAAAATTCTAGTGAAAATTCTAGTTCATGAACTTTCCCCAAATTTTCCAGATAGTCTCAGTATGACCTAAGCTATTAGAAAAACAACCAAAACTCTTGGTTACTAGTGGAAGAAATGCCGGAAAGACGGAATATTTTTAAATTTCAAGATTTCATGTACCGAGTTCGTTTACTTCGGAGATCAATCAATTTACCATTTTAAGGACCACTTTTAATATTTTATTCCGTTGAGATGTTTTATTAGGTGAAAAATATATACATAATGAATGAAAAATTTCCACTGGTAATTACATAACAAAATTAATTATCTTTAGTGATAGTGCTGCCACTTGCGGCGAGTAGCGTAATCTCTTATTTTCCGCTGTCAAAATTCGGCTATCTTGTACAGCATGTGGAAAAGTGTGATTCTAAATATTCACACAAAAATTCACACTCGAACAGTCACCTTGATTTCGAAATACTCAGCACTAGATTTTCAATTTTTCAAAAACCTCTCAATCTCCATCTACATAAAGTTAAATTAATAGTAAAATGTTGTTGTGTGCTGCACAATTGTTTGTTCACTAAAAGTTGATGGTATGGTGAAGAAAATGTTTGTCAACAAAATCAAACGCAGTCCTGGGAGGTGGCAGATAGCCGTTCAACCATAGAAATTCTAAAACAGGCAAGATTTTCAAAACAAGTTTGAAAGAATATTATAGAAATATAAACTGTTTATTTATTAGTGCCGAAGTTTATTGCCTGCTCCAATTATCCGAAATTTTTAAATTTTCTGACATTTCTATGTTTCGGCTTCAACAGTCAAATTTCAAACAATAGCGGAAAAAAATCTGAAATAAAATTTTTTTATGGCTCAAATCGTTCCGTAATAAAAATTTTGAAGGAAAAAATGTAAATCGATGCAACACTTCGGCATGATTTGTTCCTGAAATTCATGAAACTGGCTATCAAATTTTATCTGTAGTGATTTTATCTCTCCCTTTACCTCTTTAATTTGTAGGTCTTCTGCTAGTTTCTGGTCTTTCTCTTCTTATTTCGGGTTTATTCTTGTTCGTACGCTGTGTTTACATGGTTTAGCAAATTGTCCACTTTTTTCGTTTAAGTTTGCTTTGGTCTAATTTGGCGCCTTGCTGCCTTAATCGTCTTGAAGTAACCAGTGTCATTCTTGATGTCCATGTCTCAGTCATGATTCACGCGGTTTGACGCTTCTGTGTCATGACTTCTTTCAATCCTACTCTTACACAGCGCTTTACTAACTCGATAAGACCTCATTTTTATTGATCTTAGTTTAAAGTCGGAACTCACGAGCTTACCCCTTAATTGCTGTATGCTATGTATAGGTGTTTATGTTAATAATCATTCAGGCACTAAATTTTATATATTTTGGACGTTCGATAGGATTCGTAGTAGGTTTTGCAAATATAAAATAACACTTGTTTGTAAATATATTACGAATCCTGTCGAACGAATACCATTTTAAAGGAAGCTGAATCTTAATTGTCCAGTATTTACGTGCGCTCAATATATCAATCTGATTGCAATAATTTTAAACTCCTAAGAACCTGTGGCGTCGCCTTATATGGTTTGTAGGTTTTGTTTGTACCAATCGGTCTATAGGGCTAGAGTAAGTAAGAAAAGAAAATAATTGTCATTGTAGATTACACCACTGGTTGAGTTGCCTCTTGAAAATTAATAAAAAAAAAATTTATTTTTTTTGTAAAAAAAAATAAATTTCTTTTTTTGTGTGTAAAAAAAATAAAAATAAAAATAAAAATTGGAAGCGGATTTTATTATACCATACAGTTTGCAGTATATACAACAGTAACTTGCGTACCAAACCACCAGGATTATGTTCAAATTTATGCTAAATAGGTATTATTACAATTTAATGTACTGTCAAATTTAAAATTATTAATGTTATTTTTTTAAACATATATGGTTATATCATTCATAGTACAGGCAATAAAATTTAAATACGGTTGGTTTCCTGCGGCAATTTGTAAATAAATTTAATACATTTTAAAAAATGGTTACTGCACCATGACAAAGCACCATATTCCGTATAAACAACAATATAGTGCGACTGACGAACGCACATCAGCGCGTGTGAATCGTGCGGTGGTCAAGTTACCCCTTTTTTGGACCTCGAGCCCACCTCTTTGGTTCCATAGTATAGAGGCACAGTTTAGAACGTCAGGCATCAAGGATGATCAGACTAAATTTTTTTATGTGGTATTGGCTCTTGATGAAAAATATCTTAAAATTGTAGGTTGACATACTTGAGAACCCACCGGGCACGGCGAAGTATTCTGCTATTCGCAGCAAATTAATTGATGATTTAACCGAGTTGGACGCGGTACGACTTCAACGATTATTAGTAGGCATAGGTTTATGGGGATCAAAAGCCTAGTCAGTTATTGTCTATAATGCGCATGACTAGTAACAACGATCTTTCTGATCAGGATTACGAAATTTGTGGTTACAGCAGTTGCCTATAGAGAAATGCAGGCAATTTTAGCGGTTAGCAATGAACGGTTGGATAAAGTAGCTGAATTAGTCAACAAAATTATTGACGTTTTGCCATCGATCAATTACAATTTAAACCAGGTTAGTAATACACCTTTATCACATGTTTCTCGCCCAAGCAACCCATGTTACGTCCCATATTAGATGCAGATTTTTTAGGAAATTTCGGATTGTTAGTATAGACATAAAAAATCGTCGCCTCAATAATCCTTCTTCTACAATGTTCGCAAAGCTAAAACTTATTTCATGTCAGTCAGATTCTTTGTCTGTCTTGTCAAATTCGGTTAGAAACTCGTTAGTGTACTCCTTGTTAAAAACGTATAGACAAAATATCTATCGAAACATCGGAAAATGTACCAGTTAGGCATATTGTAACACATACACATCATATCGAGACTACAGGCCGTCCAGTTAAAGCTAAATTTCGTAAACTGTAGATCGAGAAAACGCTTGCGGCCAAAAACAAATTCGATCGTTTGATCAAACTATGGTATTGTAATCGGACGAAAGGTCCGTGGTCTAGTCCTTTACAAATGGTTTCGAAGAAGGGTATGCAATCCCGGATATTCAGGATTTTTCCTATCAGTTAGACGGTTGTAGTATTTTTACGACGCTGGATTTGGTTAGATGGTGATACGCTCTAACAAGATACCGGTAGAGCCAGGTGATATTCCCAAGATGACAATTTGTACACCCTTTGGGTCGTTTGAATTTGACTGAATGACATTCGGGTTGCGAAATGCGGCCCAGACATTTCAAAGATTTATACATACAGTTATGGATACATTGGGTTACGTTTTTCCTTATATAGCTTCTAAAAGCTTTGAAGATCATTTGAAGCATATCGAAATTGTTTTCACACGTTTAAGTGACTATGGTTTAATAATTAACCTGGGGAAAATGTGTTTTTGCAAAGCCCGAGGTAAAATTTCTCGGTTATATCGTAAGTCAATTGGGTATTAAACCAGACTTGGATAAGGTTGTAACAATTAACGAATACAAGCCACCGGAAATGATAAAGGACATGAGACGATTTCTGGGGATGTTAAATTTTTATCGTAGGTTTATTCCTAACGCAGCTGGAAGCCAAGTCATTCTTAATCAATTCCTAAAAGGGTCAAAAAAAATGATAAACGAAAAATTGAATGGGATACACAATCGATCTCAACGTTTAACAAGGAGAAACAAGATCTTACTGACGCTACAATATTGTCTGGCATTAATGGTCGATGCGTCTGAGTTGAAAGACCATTTGTTCGGATCAAGTTTAGGAAACAGGTATTTCACAGTATCTATGATTCATCGCAACCAGGAATCAAGAACACCGGCGTGGAATTTGTGTTAAGTAAATACGTTTGGCCATGTAATAAAACAGATGTTATGAATTGGGCGCAAACATCCACAGCATGTCAGAAATGTAAAATCAGTCGGCACGTCAAATCACCGTTGGGTCAGTTCCAATTAGTAGAAAAAAGTGTTGGCGAAATTCATATAGATTTGATCGGACCTTTGAAAAATTCAGAAAATTAGCGCTACTGTTTGACTGTCATAAACAGATTTACACGTTGGGCGGAAGCAATTTCATTGCCTGTACGTACTGATGCAGTGCGGGCGTCACTTCAGTCCCCCATGAAGGACCTTTTCAGGTGTTAGGTATCGTAATGCAAAATTTAGAGATAAAGAAGTCAACTCTCGATAGATAGATTGAAGCCTTGTTTTCAGGAGACAACTGAGGTGGTTGACACAACAGAGGGAGTAAGTACGAATATCTCACAACCGTTTTTGTCGAATTCAACAGTACCATTCACGCCAGTGCAAGGAATTTCGAGTTCAAAGAAGGGCGTAACTTTTAATCCAGTGCCGGAGATCAGGATAATTCCGAGTAATACCCAGTGTAATATTACCCACGTGTTATCGTTAACTTGTATCGTTCGTTCGCTCACTGGGGAGGGAGTACTGTGGCGTCGTCTTATATGTTGCAACAATATTTCTATTGGCCCAAGGTGCCTTCTGCTCTAAAAAATTTGTCTGTAAAACATGTAAAACTATAAATTACATAACTCAACCGCTCGCTAAATATGTACCGTTTCTTAAGACGTTTGCAATACCCTGCAAAACTCCACATTTCTTCAATACTAAGTAAAGTGTTTCGCTCGAATGGTAAAATTCTATATCGCTAGCTAGGCCTCGCCTTAAATATCAGTTGTTATTTTGCTGAAAACCGAAAATTTAAAGTACACTAGAGAGTTTTCAATTCTAATTTCGAGTTCTCATCTCTGAATTATACACAATTAAAACCGTTTTATGTTTTATATAATTAATTTTCCATTTTCTTCTATTATTATTGTACGAAATGAAAATTGTGTTTGGCATATGGTATTAAAAGAAATTAAAATTAGGAAAATTAAAAAAAAATCTTTAAATAAATATTTAAATTAACAAAAATGAAATCTTTAAGGCAAATCTGTTTTATTTTTATTTTTTTATCATATCACAATATTTTGTATTTGCATAACAGGGTGGTGATTCATACATATATAATACAAACGAACATATGTTCTCAATATTTTGGGGTACACGTCACCAATCACCTCAGTATAGATGTCAATACACTTTCCGCATTATCCCAATTTTCTAGAAAAATTTAATTTTCCCTTTCCAATTGTTTTTCTTGGTTTGCCGCGTGCGTCTTCCCATAGTATCGTCTCGTATTGTAGTACCCGAAAAAACAAAAAAACTTTTTTATAACAGATTTTGACAAGAAAATTAACAATAAAAATTTCTAACAAAACTTATGTTGATTTGGGTCTTGGGTAGTTTTTCTCTAATTTTTACATTAAAAATCTTAAGAGGCAAAAAAAAAATTAAATTTTTTTGATTTTTCTTTTTCAGAACATAAATTATGTAACATGTGGGTTTCGGAGGACTGAATTTAAAATAAAAGGAAATTTTTGTGATTTAATTACGATGTGGAAAGAAATTATATTTCACCAAGGGTTGTTTAAACAGCAACGCTTCGTATTTTAAAATCCGCGAAATAATTATACGGCCAGCCAATGTGCTAACAAAATCGATGGTCCCAAATTTTTTTTATTATTTTGGCGACATTAATAACTTCGTAAATATTTACTTTTATAATTAGCTTTAATGGATTAAGTAAGTTTAAAGGGCACTCTAGATATCTCGATAATCAACCAACGATTTTATTTTGACTATAACTGCAATTATAAACATTGTTATAAGTCCATAACTAATTAATGTATTACGTACGAGTATATATAATCAAAAACAACAACAACAAACTATCCTCTTAAGTACGTATATAATACCCCAAATGACATTAATGGGAATATTATAGCAACAACAACGCCAACAAGTTTATTGATGATTTTCCATGAAAATTACACAAACAACACAGAATAAATTAGTTTGTGGCTGCTACTTCTTACTTTTCTGCTTCTGCTTCCATCGAGATATTTGCTTGTTCCTCTTATGTATCATCTTCATTTCATGTATATGTATGTTCTATAAAATTTTAAAAATAGAAAACTTTTGTTTTTCATTTTTTTAAATTAAATATTTAGTTTTGTGTTATTTTAAATATTTAATTGAAATATGAACAAACAGTAATAGTGCACGAATTGTAATGGTATCATATACAGTACCAAGTCTGTAAAATACTCGTAGTTTAATCGGTTTTGATTGTGTGAACGACCGTCTTCTCTTCAGGGTGACTCTCTGGGGTAACTGGTCTTCCATGCGATCCTACATTAGTTCGTTAGCTTCAAGATCATATCAAGATCATTTTGAACGTCATGATTCGTTTGTTGTACGTGTACAGCTCTATCTCTAAGAGCCAAATCCGAATTGTTTAATATTCAACAACTGTAAGTTTCTTCAATGCCACGCACTCAAGTACTGCTGCTGCTTAGTTTTCCTGACCTAAATACCATTTTGAGAGAAAAAGATGCCACTTGTAGTTCAACATCAACTGAGACTTTCTGAAATAGTGCCCCTCCGAGTCCATCAGAGGCAGTAGTAACAATTTTTTCAACCTATCAAATGTAGAGTTTGCTTCCGCAATCCAGATAAATTTCACATGTTTTTTAAAGTTTGATATCGATGCAATGGGTCCCATTTGAAACGCGATATTTTAAAACGAGAATTATCAAAACGCGATATTTCAAAACGCGATATTTCAAAACGCGATACAGTACAAAACGCGATATGGTACAAAACGCGATATTTCAAAATGCGATATTTCAAAACGCGATACAGTACAAAACGCGATATGGTACAAAACGCGATATTTCAAAATGCGATACGGTACAAAACGCGATATGGTACAAAACGCGATATTTCAAAATGCGATATTTCAAAACGCGATACAGTACAAAACGCGATATGGTACAAAACGCGATATTTCAAAATGCGATATTTCAAAACGCGATACAGTACAAAACGCGATATGGTACAAAACGCGATATTTCAAAATGCGATATTTCAAAACGCGATATGGTACAAAACGCGATATTTCAAAACGCGATATGGTACAAAACGGGATATGGTACAAAACGGGAGTTTAGGATCGGGTTATATCAGGCGGGTGAAGGGGAAATTTAATTTCAGTTTATAGGAATTTAAAAATCGATAGGAACGATAGTATATAGGATCGGTATCAGGTGGGTCGCTGCGCTCCCACCGTTTCGCAACGCATATTCTGTACCATATCGCGTTTTGAAATATCGCGTTTTGTACCGTATCGCGTTTTGTACCATATCGCGTTTTGAAATATCGAGTTTCGAAATATCGCGTTTTGTACCATATCGCGTTTTGTACCATATCGTGTTTTGAAATATCGCATTTTGAAATATCGCGTTTTGTACCATATCACATTTTGTACCATATCTCGTTTTGAAATATCACATTTTGAAATATCGCGTTTCGAGCGGATCCGCGATGCAATAACTAGGGCGTAGTTGAGAATAAAACTACTGTACCAATCCACCAATACCAATCCTATAAGAAGCGCTATGTTTGGTACACGTACTTATGTATGTAAAATACTACTTAAAAAAAATCACGTAACACCAGACTCTCTAACTCTTGAGTGAAGTTAACCCCGCCCCATTTTATGTTATATTTTATTTCAAATACACTTCATTATGTGAAGTTATAGCACTAAATTTTATTATCACTCGTACATTATCACTCGTACTAATAAATTATACGAAAGAGATATATTTAATAATTATTAAATTGATGTAATAAAATAATTTTTAAATTAGCCTTAAAAATCATAAATTTGTCAGATTATTGGCCTGTTTTTTTTATTATGTCGGAAAAGATAATTTCAAATTTCGCCTGAAAGACGAAAAAAATAAAACCCAATTTCTAGAAAAAACCAGAAATAATTTAAGCCAAATTTTAAAACTTCACAAAAGCGGCTACAACGACGAAATTTATGCTTATCAAAGAAATGTGATTTTCATAAATTTTCATTCATAAATACAGGAAAAACAAACTAGCCCCTAAAAGATACTATATCGAACACAGAAAATACATAGGTATACCGTTCAATAATATTTTTGTTGAACAACAAATTAAAAAATAGAAATACCTTATTGTAAAACCAAAGAATGAGCAATTCAGATAGCATATTCTTGTCACGCATGTTCATTGCCATCCGAAAAATATAGTGGCTGAATTTCTGCTAATCGAGAATAGGCCCAATTTCATTGAACAACAAAGACCGTTGAATGAACAATTTTCTGATAAAAACTCAATGGTTGTTGTTGTTCAACGGAATTGGGCCAATTCTGGATTGGCACAAATTCTGCCACTATATTTTTCGGATGGCAATGAACATACCTGATAGGAATATGCACTCAGAAGTGCCAACTTCATTGGTTTGTAGAACAATTTTTGTCAGAAAATCGTTAATTCAATGGTCTTTGTTGTTCAACGGAATTGGGCCAATTCTGGATTAGCACAAATTCAGCCACTATATTTTTCGGATGGCAATGAACATACCTGATAGGAATATGCAATCAGAAGTGCCAAATTCATTGGTTTGTAGAGCACTTTTTGTCAGAAAATTGTTAATTCAACGGTCTTTGTTGTTCAACGGATTTGGGCCATTTCTGGATTAGCACAAATTCAGCCACTATATTTTTCGGATGGCAATGAACATGCGTGACAAGAATATGCTATCTGAATTGCTCAGTTCTTGGTTTTACAATAAGGTATTTCTATTTTTTAATTTGTTGTTCAACAAAAATATTATTGAACGGTATACCTCTGTATTTTCTGTGTTCGATATAGTATCTTTTAGGGGCTAGTTTGTTTTTCCTGTATTTATGAATGAAAATTTATGAAAATCACATTTCTTTGATAAGCATAAATTTCGTCGTTGTAGCCGCTTTTGTGAAGTTTTAAAATTTGGCTTAAATTATTTCTGGTTTTTACTAGAAATTGGGTTTTATTTTTTCGTCTTTCAGGCGAAATTTGAAATTTTCTTTTCCGATTTTCCCGGCTCAAGGGCTAGCACTAATTTTTTCCCGTGAGCACTAATTAGCACAAATTAGACTTAATCAGTATGCAAAGTTTCATTTGGAAATTCGAAAGTTTCCCTGCTGCAGTTACCCACACTTACGGATCGATCTGATAAATTTTTTTCGGGTTTTTTTATTTTCTCTGACCATTCTAAGGGGGTCAATTTTTTCTAAAATTTGACGGACGACACATGACGTTTTAAAATAAAAAATAATTTAACTACACATATTTCAACTTTTTTTTCAATGCGATGTCGAATAAATGTTTTGGTTTCTTTGAGAAATTATTAGAATGAGAATTGGAAATTATTTTAAAACCAAAATTAAATAAATTTAATTTTATTTAAAGTATATTTGATTATAAATTTAATTTTTTATTTAAAGCATAGAAAGGTTATCCAAAAAATATTAAATGGCGCACATTCGTACTAACGCAAACACACATACCACTACTATACATATACTTGCGGTTATTTCGTTAACTTCTCGAATTTTGGAAAAAATCGACCCCTCGGGTCAAGCATCTCTTTATTTTTCCATCACAATTTTTTTTCAGATAGTTCAGAGAACAAACATATTTGAAATATTTTGACAGAAAATATGGCGGACGCTATGGAAAATGATAATTAATAAATTAATTTGTAATTATTTTTATTAAATTAACTGTAAACTTATAATACGCTAGTTTAATAATTTTTCGTGATAGATACCCTCAAATCACATATTTTCAGTATAAAACTCGGTAAAAAGCCTTTTCACATAAAATGTTATCCGATTTGTCAGATAAATTATCTCTCTGATTTATCTGGTACCTCGAAAAAACAGCCTTTTCTTTTTTTTTATTTTTTCGGATCGATCCGATTTTTTTTTTCAGAGAAAAAACATATTTGAAATATTTTGATAGAAAATATGACGGACACTATGGAAAATGGTAACACTGCTTGAAGCGCAAACTTTTTTTTGTGACAAGCTGGGCACCCAGGTGGTAAACCTAATTCAAGTATCCTGAATTCAATAATGCTAGTCCCTTTTCATAGTTAGTCCCCATTTTTGAGATATCGCTTTCGATATGTTTTGACTCTGAGTCAATAATTTGTCAAAATATACACCTTTTCACGTTGATAACTCTTGAAACATTGAGATTTTCGTTTTGCTTTCTTCAGCAAAGTTGTTGTGCAAGCCAAGACAAACAACTTTGCCGAAAATATCAAGACCGAAAAACCACATCTACATTCACAGTTTTCTGTTATTTTATTATTTTTTTTTTCATTTCGACGAAAAACGCGTTTTTTGTCCATTTATTGAATTTAAATCGATTGAAATCGATCGAATAAAGATCTCATCGACAAATATAAATACAATACAAACTATTTAAAAGAAAATTAAATCGATTCAGTTAATTTTATGGTGATTTTTCTTAACTTTTTTAATTTTAATTTTCTAATTCGTTCGAGTCGTCTTCGGGATCTTCTTCCTCTTGAAAATTCCAACAAATGACACCCAAGAGTGCATGTAGCTTTTTTCCGATGTACCAATGTTTGAGCCTTGCCGCCACTTAGTGAAAACAATCCGATGAATGCTCATCGGATTCGGCTGGTGATTGTTCGGCGATTTTTTTTATAATGCAAAAAATGTTTTTTCAATGACATTCGAACGTTTATATTATGCAAACCGGTCAGCATATTTTCAATATATTTGCGCCAATCATTGGATCGATTAATTCCGAGAACATTCATAATAACTTCGTTCTTACTTATTGTGCCAATTTTTTAACTTTTTTAAAAATATCGGTTTCGAGAACAATCTCTTCTTCGGTTTATTTTTTACTTCTATGTATTAAATAAATTATTTTGAAGCTTTTTATATACTGTTGCTAGGTGCTGCTCTTTCGCAACTCCTTTGTTTTTAAGTTATAGACAATGGGGTAGATACTCGATCCGCTAGTAAGCAAGCAATTTGCTACCCAGAATCCTGACTACTCAATCAATTTTACCAAGGAAATTTAAGTTTCAAAATACGGAGACGGCATAGGTATTTGGGCGTGTACAGTATAGTCCGCCGTTCAGATCTCGCGGACTGTGAAGGGCGTGACGTAGCTCCGAATGGTTTTAAAGAGGGCTAAAGCGGATATAGGATCCTATTGTATCACAGCGGGTCACTACTGGCCTAAGTGTGCAGCCACTCCAACCTAACCTAACCTAGCCTTGGCCTAAGTTTACCACACATAACATATATGGTGGATGTGGTTTTTCGGTCTTGATATTTTCGGCAAAGTTGTTTATCTTGACTGGCGCAACCACTTTGCTAAAGAAAGCAAAACGAAAATCCCAATGGTTCAAGAGTTATCAAAGCAATATCTCAAAACTGGGGACTAACTTTGAGATGTGACTAGCACCATTGAATTTAGCGTATTCCAATTAGGTTTACCCCCTAGCTGCCCAGCTTGTCACATTTTTCAACTAGCACAGTGTAATTAATAAATTAATTTCTAATTATTTTTATCGTGATAAATACCTCCAAATCACATATTTTCAGTATAAAACTCGGTAAAAAGCCTTTTCAGATAAAATATTATCCGATTTATGAGATAAATTATTTCTCTGATTTATCTTGTATCTTGGATACAACAAAAAAACAAGCCATATATATGGCCTGCTTTTCTATTACATCCGAGAGATCAGAGAGATAAAAAGGAAGCTTTTTCCGTTTTTAATTTTATCGGATCGATCTGATACATTTTTATCGGTTTTTTTATTTCCTCTGACCATTCTCAGATCGTCATTTTTCCATCTGAATTTTTTTTTCAGATAGTTCAAAGAAAAAACATATTTGACATATTTTGACAGAAAATATGGCGGACGCTATGGAACACGAAATTAATTAAAAAATGAATTTGTGTTTATTTTTGTCGTATTTTTATTAAATTATTTGTAAAATTAATAATAAGCTAATTTATTATTTTTTCGTGGTAGATACCCGAATTACAAATTTTTCAGTACAGCCAACTCGGTAAAAAGCCTTTTCAGTTAAAATAATATCCGATTTGTCAGATAAATATCTCTCTGATTTAACGAATATCTTGGATACAATAAAAAACAAGCCAATAATATATAAAAGTACAGCTTAAGACAAAATGGAACAAAATGGCTTAGTATTGACTGAAATAGTTAAAACACGTATAATATAATAAAGGGTGTCCCAATAAGAAGTTCAGATTTAAAAATTTAATAAAACAAAAACGGCAGAATATATTTCCAAATTTATTTTTTTGTTGGAAAGTACAATCCTCCTGGTTATTTATAGAAAATGATATCATTCAAATGGGAGCCGCGGCTTGCCTTGGCGTACTCCATTGGGTCGGTAACGCCCGATGTGTGGCGTGGCCCACCGTCTTGCTGTATGACATTTCTGGCAACACTAATGTTGCACCACTAAAATTCCCGATATGTGAAATCTGAACCGGTTATTGTGACACCCTTTATATAACAGTAGTGATGATTCCAGCAGCAATGAAGAAGAAAATAGTATTATTAATATTACAATTAATTTAATAAAAGTAAGATAAAAATAAATACAAATTAATTTATTAGTTACCATTTTTCATAGCGTCCGCTATATTTTCTGTATTTAAATATTTCAAATATATTTTTGCTCTGAACTATCTGAAAAAGATACAGATGGAAAAATGACGATCTGAGAATGGTCAGAGAAAATAAAAAAACGGAAAAAAATTTATCGGATCGATCCGATGAAATAAAAAAAGGGAAAGGCTTTCTTTTTAACTCTCTGATCTCTCTGATGTAATAAAAAAAACAGGCCAATGCCCGTATAATTAGGTTGCACAAGTCGTCACTTCGGCTGAAACCTCAATCGGTTGTCTAATGTTCAGTGTGTTTTTACTGATTTTCAGTACAGTGTATAAAAATCAGTAAAAAGCCTTTTCAGATCAAATATTATCAGATTTTTCAGATAAATTATCTCTCTGATTTATACAATAAAATAACAGGACGTATGATAATTTGGTTAAAAGACGGACATTTAGCAAAATTGATTGATTGATGGATTGTTTAGAATGTACGGCCAAGACTAAGCAGGGATCTCGGATACGCCGGGTCTAGCATACACCTCTTTACACATAACAAGATGGAGGGATAGAAAAGATTGTTAAATATGTTAGACTTGACCTGGTTGGAAGAAGTTCTGAAATATGGCCATCTGGGGTGGAACTTTATGGTGGGATTGTATATGTTGGATTGGAATGGGGTTCTTAAATGATTTTTGGGAGAACTTCTGGAAAATGGCCTGCTGGAGCGGAACTCGGTAATTTGTTAACCAAAAGATATTCTAAAATGATTTTTGGAAGAAATTTTACCCAATTTTTTTTTTGTATAACTTTACATACATCATCGACTTTGTTGGACATCTTTGTTTACGATGGCTTTCGCCTTCGTCGGATACACACTCAGATGTTTTTTGTAAACTACGTATCCAAGGTACCGAATTTCCTTCATACAATATGTAGTGTCTTTTTATGTTGATTGTCAAACCAACATGCGATAAATAAATTAGGGAATACTACTAAAACATCATCCAGAAATATTAAAATATGATCCAGTATTTTCATTCAAAGAAGCTGGTGCATTGAGATACTTATCCATTAAGTGGCGTGGCATCATTCAAAATTTATAAAGTGACCTTACGGGAACTGTAAAGATTGTCTCTTCAAATAAAACGTGTTTCAATGAAATTTATCAAAAGGCAATACTACCGGAGAAGACCAAGGCTTCGGATAGACTCGGTCACTTTGAGTTATAGCACAACGATTTCATCGTCTACGCTGGCTAATTATTGTTCTCTACGTAATTTTGCGTAGGTATAATTGAGTGGATTCTAGAGCCGAAGGTTATGCTGAAAGATGGAAATTAGTTCATCTATTCGCAAAGTGGCTCTGGCACATCTGACGGAATATTTTGAATTTTGAGCGAAAGGTTATCGACTTCTGAAAAACTAGTTTTAATGTAATACTCGTATAAACTTCATAGATGACTATAATTCGACTGGATATTATGTTAAATGTTTAATTAGTTTACTTACAAATGATGAAATTATAACCAAAAATGGAATGAGGCTTTTTCTCGTATAAACAAATATCACCTTTCGCTCGCATGGAAAATTCGCTCGCAGGAAGTAGCGCTAACTAGGCAGTGATTAAAAGGCCAATAGTGTGATAGGAGCACCACAAAGACTCCCCTCCAAATAATATCTAAGTATAAGAATAAACACTCTGGAGCGATGGAACTAAGTAAAACCTTACTAGCTTCGTGTTACCTCTATGAAGCTAGCCCCAATTTCCAGTCTGAAATTTTAATTTTTTACTTATGGCAATGCCACTTCTGTCGTGATACAAAATATACGCAAATTATAACTTAATTAATTGAGTATTAAATGACTATCGGGTCTTCTAAATTTTAATAATAAAAAAAATTTATTACTGATAAAACATGATATGAAAAGCAAAAAAAAAACTTAATAGGTGAAATTTTCAAAAGGAATTATTTCAACTATATTCAGCTTGGATTATAGTCGATTAAATCTCGTCTTATATGTGATTCATCATCGCTTGACCTATACCACCGGAGTTACTAAAGTTTTGACTACAAACCGACAGATTTTCAGAAAAATCTATCAGTATTCGTTGAAATCATGGCTACAAAACTTAGATATTTCCAGAAAAATTCTATCTGGAATTATTTGAATATATAGTCGCTTGAATATCATCTCACAGGTGATTCACGAGCTGCATTTGATGACCACCGAATTCGATGAAATTTTCAATACTAATCATAGATATTTCCAAAACTTTTGTTACAGGCTGGCTACTGCCAACCTGCAGATATCACTAAGCGCACGCAGAGGCCTTCACGGTGATTTTTGCCAGCTACATTTTCAGGGAGAAGTGCGAAGGGTCGTGGGGATTGAGGCATGCTTGGCTCCTGGCTTACACCGTGATTACAGAGAAAAAACAGGAAAAACGCAAATAATAATAATACCCGAGTTCCGCTGAAATTTGTCAGCCGGAACCTGAGGAACGAACAACAGAAAAAATTAAAATAGAAAAAAAATATAACGGAAGCAGGAGGTGCCTTGGAGCACGCATCCGTCCGAATTCAAACGGTGGTAAACACCGGTTTCGAATCCAGATGCGGGCACCAAGGGACCGCCAACCCTACACCGACACAGGATGGGAATTCCCCCCTCATCACACCCAACCCGAAAATTTAATAATTCATTTTTCTTTCTTCTCACCAGAAGAAAAGGAAGAAAGAGGAAGAGCGAGAGAGAGAGAGAGAGAGAGCAATGCGCACCGAGCGCGCGACCACTACTCGGCGCTCGATTACAAAAATGTTATATAAATGTAAAAATTTTAATTTAAAAAAAATTTTAGAATAAAAAAAAATTTAAAAAAATATCAAAAAATGAAACAAAATAAAAAAATAAAAAAAATCGTACCTTAACTAATATTAATATTTTTTTTCTCAAAAAAATTTTTTTACTGTTGCGGGGCCTCTCCCCGATACCAATACAAAATGAAAACGGGGTGCCGGTTGGCCACCCGTCTCGGTGCGGGGCCTTTCCCCGATAGCAGTACCAAATGAAAAGGGGTGCCGGTTGGTCACCCGCCTCGATGGTAGTCGTTGTTTCAAAAATCAAAAAAGAAATATTTGAGTGGCTTCACCTAGGCCGTTTTAATGGGTTCGGCGTTGCTCGCCTCAACCCGTAAATTAATTATGGCCTCAGCATGTAAATAAGGGTTGGGTATTGCACGCCACAACCATTTAATGCCCACGCCCAAAAAAAATGCGACACACGAAAATCGGGGTACCCGTTACTATTGCGGCTCCCGTTTTTATTTCAATTACTATTGATTAAAGGCGGCGCTATTATGATGCTGCTACACCCGCTGAAATACCGTTTAACGAACACCACACTGCTAGGTCGTATCGTATGATGCCAAATAAGCCACTTTAATTGTTCAAAAAAAAAAATGCACAAAATATATTTTGCAAAGAGGTCCAATCGCACTATTCCTCCCCACAACAACAAGACCAAACTCATGCAATGGAGAGAGTAGGTTATGCGATCCGTTTTATTTTATTTCGTCTCCTTCATCGATTTTATTTTCCACTTTACCCAAAAATAAACTGCACGTAAATTTCACTTCTTTATTTTATACAGAAAAAAAAGAATTTCTAACAAATTACGAAAGTAGTATTGCTCAGGGATTTTAAAGTAAGTTTTGAACAAAATTCTCAGGTTATACTGAGGTTATACTGAGATTATGTGGAAAATAAGCTAAGCTATATTAGAAATACAACCGGAAGTATTGGTTACGAGTGGAAGTTTTTGAGATATTGGCCAAAAATTGAAGATAGCTTGTAGGGTTGCATAAAATCAAGAAATTATAGTGAAAATTCTAATCCATACATTTTTTTCCGAATTATCCCTGTATATGCAATGCAAATTTTTCAAAATGTTATTAAGAAATAGCCGAGTTCCCTTCTGTTTAAAATTTATTTATGTCGTGTAAAAAGTACAGATACCATTTTTCATGAGGACTGGTTATGAAACGAACAGTTTAGTCCAGCACGAACAGATCCTAGAATTTTGTTCAAAACTTACTTTAAAATCCTTGAGCAATACTACTTTCGTAATTTGTTAGGAAATGGCGGAAAGTCGGAATATTGTTAAATTTTAAGATTTCATATACCGAGTTTCTTTACTTCGGAGATCATTCAATTTGCCATTTTAAGGATAACTTTTTTTGTTGTTTTTTATGACAAGTACAAAGAAAGTATTAATCATCCAATGTATTTATTGTCCATTTAAGGTCAATTAATAATCCCCTAAATTCACGCACACTCACACCCACTCACACAATTACAGTGTACCATCTGCACGTAACAAGCTCCATGTCAACCTGCACACTGACATGGGCGGTGGGTCGGCGCTGAATTCTGCACTCCAACAGAGGGTCTAATAAGTTGTGTTTATTAACATCCCCGATCGTAATCGATGAAGAAATTTCGGGTTTGCATCCTGCCTCTGGTGGGATTCGAACCAAGTACCTACCTGAAGTCTGAATAAAAAATTTTCGCTGGTAACTACATAACAAAATAAATTCTCTTTAGTGATAGTACTGCTACTTGCGGCGAGCAGTACAATCTCTTATTTTCCGCTGTCAAATTTCCGCTATCTTATACAGCATTTACTGACACAGGGTAAGTTTCTGAGTGCTGTGAGCGTTCTAAAGAGGATTTGCACTGGACTAGCGATTCAACTGGAAAATAACGGAATATCCCTTTTGCTGCCCACTAACACAATTTTGTTGGTATGGCAAAAGTACCATGTCAAAAGTTTATTTTTGTATGTGTTTTCAACAAACTTACACATTTTTGTTTTCGTTTCAAATTACATGCTATGATTTTTTACTCACACATTTGTGTGGTTTGGACTTAAATTGAGCCATTTTTTTAAGAACTTTTAAATTCAATCAAAATGACGATTTTGGAATGATTTTTTTTTTACTAACATTTGACTATGTTTTCGTTCTATTTTTGGAAAAATTTATTTTCAAACACACTGTTATTTTACAGAAAATTCGATAACTATACGGTGCAACATATGGCACATTGATTTTGGAATCAACTAACCGGAAGATGCTTAATGATTTTTTTCCATAGCTCAAGAGAACATAGAAATCTATGCGATACCAAATAACTTTATATGTCGACTTCCATAATTTTGGATAATAAATAGAATTTTAACATATGAACTCATGAGGACCGAATTCCACAAGAAAATCGTGGCCACAACATATAAGTTAAAAATTATTATTTATTTTATATATAAAAAAAAACTATTTTTATTTAACTTATTTGTTTCACATATAAATTACAACTAAATCTAGAAAATGAATTTACGTTAACAAAAATTTATTTCAATAAAAATATTTAATCATTGATTTTTTATTTAGCACGGCTGAACTTCTCAAATTTGCTACTGCAACGAGCCTTGGGTGTTAGTTTTATATTGCAATATGAAATGCCGAAATTTCAAATGCCCTCATTTGAACCTATAGAAGAATGGTGTCTCGTAAAACTTCCTTCTTCGACTTCTGATGTTTGCATATGGGCTGATGCGTTTGGTGGTTCAGTTGCTTTTTGATGATCAGTTCCAAGGGTACTATTCGTCTGTCGGCTGAGATTCGGACTCTTTTGGTTTAACGTTGTAAAAGTATTAAAAATTATATGTTTAACTAAATTACTCTAAATGTTAGTAAATGATTTTTCTTTCTTCCAACAACGTACCGTTAGTTGATCCGTGTTCACGAATATAATATTCGGACACAAGGTGACAATACAGTATACTTTTAGTTTTAATAGTGGACATAATTTTTGAACGAGATTAATTGTTCTTATATGAATATTTGGTACTGGTACGTCTCTGTTGAACTAAACGGGCGCAATTAGACACATAGAACGAAAATATTTTCACTCTAGTCTTTAATATCAATTTTCACACATACATAACTCCACAAAATTGTCATTTCCATTAATGCACTGTAAAGAACTGTCAAAGTAGACGTGTATTGCTTTAAGAACTTTAATCCACGATGGGTTCGAATAAACAAAAACATCAAGGGGAAAGCAGCAGCCTTGCCCTTCCAGCAGCAGCCTTGCCCTTCCGGCACTCCTGGGAACCTGGATAGGATTTCATGGTTCAATCACACATTAATCCGATGCTTGCTTAATTCTATTAATGAGGCGGCCAATTCTCTATGGAAAATAAAAATAAAAAATATTGAAAAAGATTAGTTTGGGTTTAGGATCCCCTCTCAACAGGTGTCACAATGTCGGTAATGTAATCAAATTATCTATGGGAAATTTTAAAAATATTTTATGAACAATATACCCCGTAATCATCCACTTCCTTATTACAACGTTACGCAATGTAGACTAGAGCTTTTATATAATACGAGTATGTATGTGTAATTAATCTTGTTCTACATATTCGTTCATCCAACATTTCCTGTTTGCTAAAATTCGCGCACGATCCAAGTATATATAATGAACCATGAAAGGTCATTTACAAATCATACCCATCAATAATAATTAATTACACTTTAATCCATTGTATAAATAAAAAATTGCACACAATAAAAATTTGCGAATTAAATTATTCACGTTTATTGTGTACATATCGCATACGTTAATCATCCGCGCAGAGAGCTCTATAGAGAGAGAGCAACGTGCGAAGATGAAAACTCATAAATTATAACGAAAGAAAAGTTGAAAAACTTTCTTTGTGAAATCCGAAATCGCATTTAACACGTGAACGGTATAGGGGGCATGATCCTCCATATGTCATATTTAGCTAAACAGGTTAGGGTATGGGTATATTGCAACGAATGCGGCTTGCAATAGAAAATCTGGCACAACATTTCTAAAAAATGTAGACATGTAATGATCATAAATTTCGACAGTCATGGTGATGAAACAGTGAAGATCTGCGCTAATCATGTATGGTGTTATGGGAATTATTATTTTATGTTGTGTATAACTTCTAAACAAATGGATATAATATTACGTACATACACACATATAAGCTAAATCTTAACAATGAGTTTGTAGGAAATGTCTTAAGAAATATTGCAATTTTCTACTCATGTATCTATCTATAAAAAATTTAAAAATTTTTTTGCCTGGATTTTTTTTTCTAATTAATTAGTTTACGTTTAAAGTGATTATAGAAATTTATTTTTTTTCGCGTATATCACTTTGGAATGCGTTTTGTTTAGAAAAAATGATTAATGATTTTGTAATTTGATATGGCATTAGGAGTAGGACAGTTAGTTACTAACTTTGATGTAATGGAATGTGGAAATGCAGCTATTGAGAATTCAATCAGAAAATGCAACTGTTTTAAGTGCCATTGTCATACAATTTAAAATATACCCAAATCATCTGCAGGCACCATCTACGAATGAGTGATCCTTTTAAACTGAACAAATATCAAATATGAAAATAACATAAATTATCAAAATCCTCTAATAAACCGAATTAGCCTATAAGAATAAATAAATTCTTTCAGTTTCTCCAAGACCCCTGGGAATTCCAGTGAATAGACGTTTCACTTAATATACATGTTGTGGTCGCAAACCGTTTTCATTCACAAGTGATTCTTCAAAAGAAATAAAATTAAAGGTGACGCCACCCTCAACACGCTTTTTTCCAAAGAATTAGTTTTACAAGAATTGTTTAACAAAGATTGACGATCAATAGTGAAAAATTAAAAATATTTGAAAGAATCTAGTGAAAACAAAAAGAAACTGCACGTTAGATAAAGCTTAACTTCTAAGACGTTGAAATTAGCACGACCCCGTAGTTATAGGTGCCTTTCTTAGCTAGTGTGGCTTCATCCCGAAATAAAAATTTTAGTGAATTTATGTTCGTGGCGTTGTATACGCCAGATAGGGTTTTATTACACCAACAAATAAATCTAACTTTAATTTCTAGGGACGCAATCTTGCAACTCGGAATTATTAATTAAATTGATCAAATCCTATAGGTTAAGAGATATTTTGGCAATAGCTGAACACAATCTGGTAACTCGGAATCATCAAATGAATTTACCTATTCAAATAAATTTAAAAGTTTCTGGACACAATCTGATAGTTGGATTGGGTCTAGTTCAAAGTGAAAGCACCTACTCTCAAAGTTATAACCTCCTACAAGTATCTTAGAACAGAGGGTTTTTACTTCAACTTCTACTTCTAAAACTTTTGAATTTTTCCGAAAGGCTCGTGTTTTCTAGTTGGATTGGGTCTAGTTCAAAGTGAAAATACCTACTTCAAAGTTGTAACCTCTTAGAAGTATCTTAGGATAAAGGGTTTCTTAGTACAAAGGCTGAGTATAATCTGGTACCTCAGTTCAAAGAGAGTCTGAACATTGCTGGACACAATCAGGTAAAAAAGTCGGAATTATTATTTGGAGTAAGGTTCTAAGATTTTGGTGATAATTAAAAAGCAAATTAGTGTAATTTAGCCCCCATGATATGGAAATGGAATTATACTCATTTGTTGATGTAGTCAAGACTGTTACGACTCCACGCTCATAACATTACTCTTTTCCAGTTTTTATTTTGAATTTTTAATTTCATTATAGTCGCTTGCATTAATGCATTTTACTGATGCCATTGCCATCTGGATTATGACATTAATATTAAAATTTTTGTGAAGTGAACATGGGCCTTAATATTCTAATTATGCAAAGTCGGATAGCTAGTGTTGTTGTTAAGAATGCCACTTCTATAGAGCCGGTTTAAAACGGCAAGTGAAAGTCAACGCTCAACGCTAATTTTCTTTGGTACCAAAGGCGGCCCAACGGTGTTTTTTGATTGTCAAAGGCGGGAGGCGCACCACGGTATCTACGGTTTAAGGAGGAAGGATGCACACCATTTTTATTTTTATGGTTAAGGCGAGCCAACGCCCTACAATATTATCTTCGATTTTGACTTCCAACGAGTTTTTTTGGGTGGCCAGTTGAGGTCATTTCACCTTTTACGGTTAAGGTGAGCCAACGCCGATATATTTTTTCTCCAAGGTGGGATTTATTTTTATTATCCAAGGCGGGAAGACGGCCAACCTATTTCGGTCAAAGGCGGGAAGACGCCCAACCAGGAGGTCTACAGGTGTAACATTTTTTTTATTTATTTTTAATTAAATTTTTTTCCTCCCTTTTATTTAAATTTCAATTTAATTTTCAAAATTTCAATTTTCAATTCTAATCAAAATTTTTTTTTCCGGCGGAGACCCACGTTGCTTCCGCCCTCAATGTTCGACGTCAAGTCACGTCATGTTTGACGTCAAACCGCCCTGGTGGCAAAGTGGTCAGCATGCTTGCTCCAGCGAACGGAGGTCCCGGGTTCGATTCCCGGTGGTGAAAATATTTCACGGCTGGTTTAGGATCAATGAATTAACCACTCTTTATCCGAAATGAAAATATGATTTTGAAACCTCGTTTGAGGCGGCCAAATCCCTTGAAGGGATATAGTGCCAGAGAGAGAGAGAGACGTCAATATTTGAATTCTCTTTGCTTTCATTTTCTCACGACCATTTTCCTTTTGATTTTTTTTCTCTTTCTCGATTCCTCCTCTTGTCGCTGATTTCTCGTGGCATTTGGCTTATTTCTATTTTCCTTGGTCGATCCATTTCCTGCCTCTATGGTTTCGTCATTACATCTACTTTTTTTATTTCACTTTCTACCAATAAGATGAATTACTAAATTTATTTTCGGGTTGGTATGATGGGACGGGGATTCTCATTTCGGTTCAATATCTGCAGGCTGTGGGCTTAACACTTCCCATCATTCCATTGGCAGGACATCCACAGGGTTGGAGTGACGAGTCCAGCATATGTGTTGATCATTCGGGGAAGACCGTAAAATCTACACGAACTCCTCGTGGCACTCCGGTAGTCTCAAGCTGCCGGAGTGTGAATTGTGGGAGATTCATAGAGGTCTCTTCGGGCGAAGAGAGGTTTTGTCTGGCGGAGAAATATCCCTACCCTTTTATGCTGCTTCGTTGTGGCTGGGCAGTGGCTTGCGGAGGTCCGGTCGATATTGGGTGTACACACCCAGTTATTATTAAATTTATTCCGGTTCCTTAAGTTTCGGACGACGAATTCTAGTGTCGTTTAATTTAAATTCAGTGTATAGTTTGGTTTTATGTTTATTCTGTTCCACAGTGTAGCCCAGGAGCACGTAAGCCTCAACTTCACCACGACCCTGAAATCTAGTCTGCAAAATCACCGATGAGTGAGGCATCAAGACATAGTTACAAGACATAGTTTAAACTATACAAAGAATAATAATAACAACCAATAGCTCATAATATGTTGGTTTCCTTTGCATATTATAATATAAAGTATAGTTCGAAAAGACAATTAAGATCATATGGCTCAATATTAATATAATTTTTAAAAAATTTTTCGTCCATTTATACAAAAAAAATTAATTTATTCTTTAACACGCATCGGTATAATCAATACCAAATTACAATCAAGACTGCCCAAAAAACACTATATTGTAGGGTAAACGAGAAGCATATAAGAAAAACATTTTTCTAGAACGTTTTACTTTACACACACTCGATGCGCATTGGTCTCGCTCTCTCGTCATTCTTCTTACCCCTGCGCCGCCACACGATGAGGTACAAAACAAAACATCGCGAGTGCGTTCGCGCACAATAAACAAACAACACTGAAAGCGAAGACACACACCGAGGGGAATATAAAATACTAATATTGAGCAATCAAGGGAAAGTAAAGACACCAACCGGGGAGAAAATATAAAACATACAAAAATTGTGGTTGCGACCACACAGTCGTAACACTTTTTTTATCTAGAAGTATCGGGATATAGCCGTTTGGAACTAGCCTTAAAGTCGACTCATGAGCACTAGCCCTGTATACTATAACCACTATCCGAAATGATAAAGTTTTGACTACAAACCGAAAATTTTCAGGAAAATTCTATTCAGAATTATCTGGATATAGTCGATTGAATCTCACCTCACAGGCGATTGACGAGCACTTGAGGTGAAATCAAACGGTTTTATCCAGATAATTCCAAAACGAATTTTTCTGTGAGTCTCTATTTTTAGTCAAAACTTCAACGAATTTTGCTGTATTGTCTAGTGCTTGTGAATCATCGACTGTAAGACGAGATTTAATCGACTACATTCTCAAAATTCCAAATAGAGTTTTTATGTAAATCTCTCAGTTTGTTAGTCGGGCTGAATGTTATAAATGTCATGACAGATTATCATGATACATTTTACGGTCAGTGTTGCTATTGGAGTATTTGGATTGAATATCGGGCAAGCTTAATATAAATGTTCAAATCAAGGTTTAGGTCTGACTACGCTACCAAGCAATAGAAATATATCTTAAAAATACATAAAGGTGATTTTAAAATTTCGGGCCGAATGTTATAAATGTCATCACAGTGATAATGATGACATTATTGACTGTCACGATAGTAACATTTTTTTGTCCTGGGATAGTAAATTCTCATACGATAGTGATAGTTTAGTGTTGCTACCGCGTTTTTTCGGGTTGAGTTTCGGGCCAGCTTCATATATATATCTTTCGTCGCCTTCCGAATGACGACGACATAATACGATGACGAAATCGTGGATATGTAACCTCAATTTTTTTTTAATCACGTGCATACAAATCGGTCAGTCCCATACGCAGTGGAACGATTAAAATAAATGTTGGCGCGTGTAAAATAAAATTATATTTCTAACGAAGAAAACTATTCCAGCGTGTTTCTTATCCGCCGTCAAAAATACAACAAAACTTTTACAATTGAGTACACTGGCAGAGCCTAAAACCACACAAAATGTGTGAAACCTGTCACAACTTTAATTAAATTACAAAGAGAGTGCGTTCAATATGTAATTTCCATAAAATTAAATCAAAATACTTAATAAATTATCATTTGCAATTAAGAATTAGTATTAAACTATTGTGTGCCCACTAGCGGTAAGCCACGACAATCTATACCCACTAATATACAACTAAACTGTAACGGCCGCCTTCATGACATGTGCCGGGTGTGGGGCACAACGAGGTGTATAGCCCCTAGTTTTTTTTTAAATAAATTTTAATTCTCACGCGTGAACAACACTAATGCCTAGTGACATAAAATTTTACACGAAATTTCGCGATACCTGCCATTCTATCTACGTACCAAAGATGTATACATAAAACATAAACTGTCAACCTACATCCAGAACTATAAAATTCATTTATATGACAAAGTTAACATACCCCATCATCTCCCCCTTAAATGTATATAGTTAAAACAACTCATTCATCATTTTATAATTTTTATTTTTGTATTTTTTGAAAATTTCTATTTTGTTTTTTATTGATTTAATAGCGGAATATGAAAATCTAAATGAAAATGTGTGAACATTTTTATTTTATTTTATTTTTCAGATTTTCAATTCACTTTGGAAAAATCGTTAAAAATTGAAAATTTATTTTATTTCTAAGTGATGGTACTGACTGATATTTATGGATCTATGGTAAATGTATTATTGTCACTCGTCACTCCCCGCGCCTTCACCATTTTCCATTAGGAAATCAACAAAATATAATAAAAGTACAAATTGGAAATTGGAACGGAAAAATTGTATACGTTTTACGCGAGAGGGTGAACAAAACAAGTAAAAAAAAACGGGGGTGAAATTTTTACGAACCATATAAACGTACGTACGAGTACATCTCGCGTACATAATTTGATTAGAGAGGAATAAATTGTCTAGGTAATCGTTTTCTTAAATGACATTTAAATCGAATAAGATTCGAGCGATAAATAAATAAATAAGTTTAAATGTGTGTGTGTGTGCGTGTGTATGAATTATTGGATTACCTTTCTTGAGACATATTTGTACAAAATTTTAAAGATTTATATATTTTTTGTTTTCAGAACTGGGTGTCACAATGACAACGCTGCGATGGCTTCCGGGAGCGTGCGGAAGTTTAGGACCGGCCTTATTACCCCCAGCCCATATAGCAGTATTATGGTATTTTTGGCAAAGTTACGCTCGATTTGTTGATAAACGATTTTGTTCGTGTTCTTGTTGGGACACAGTGTTCAAAGGTAAGGTCACATGACTATGTAATAATTATGTATTACGTACTAATTTATCTGTATAAATATTTTACCATAAGGTACTTATGAATCGGGGATCGCATCCTATAAACACATGTATTTTAATGCAACACAAAATACGATGAAGATGTGGCTGTTAATTGTTTTAGGGATAATATCATTATATGAATGTATAAAATATTTAGTTAATTTAGCGTTACTGAATAAAATACGCCTATCGATGATCGTCCTGTTTCTATCATCGATATTTTCACACTACTATGCATGGTGGGCCTATCTAAACTACTACAACGATGAATATTATAGCCAATGGAATCATCAGCTATTTTTTACGGTGAGTGTAATCTATAGTACTATACAGGGTGTCCATCAGAAAGGTTTACAATATTTATGCCGTCATTTAGGCGAATATTAATATTGACTAATCATGAAAAAATATTCGATTGAACAACGCGTTTTAATAGTAAAAACCTTTTATACAAGTCAATCATCAATTACATTAACAATAGGAAAATTACGCAAAACTTTCGGAATTTGAAGAAAGAGGGTCTGTGGCAAATAAGTAAAAGTATGTACAAAAACGTATAGTCTGAACACCAGGAAATATTGCTGCTGTACGGGAAAGTGTACGAGATAATTCATCGACAAGACACCGCGTGCAAAAACTTGGACTACAAAGATCGACACTAACCAATATTTTGCATACAGACTTGGATTATTCCCGTATAAAATTCAATTAACACACGAGTTGCTATACAAAGAGATCATTTGCGGCGTTCTACTTATGCAAATATGATGCTGTTGCTTGTCATTGACAATCCGGATTTTTTTGAAAAACGAATTATGAGTAACGAAGCTCATTTTCACTTAAGTGGGAACAAACACAGCCAGTTGTGGGCAGTAGAGAATTCACAAATAATTCATCAATCACCATTGGCTGAGGGATTTTTTTTACGAAAATCCGAATAGTTCAGCTGTTACACTCAATGGCGAACGTTATCGTTACATAATACTTTTTAGACCAGAATTGCATGCCAATGGTTTGGTGAACATGTGGTTCTAACAAGACGGCGCCACATGCTATACTGCTAGAGAAATCATGGAATTGCAATGAGAAATGTTTCCACAACAGTTAATCTCGAAATCTAGTGATTTGGATTTGCTTCCACGGTCATCCGATTTAACTGCTCCAAACTTCTTTTTATGGAGTTATCTTACAAGTAGGGTTTATGCAAAGAAACCGGAAAATATTTAACAACTTAAAAGGAACATTAGAGAAGCAATTAACATGATACAAGTTGAAATATGTGATAAAATGATGAAAAATGTAATCAAAAGAGCACGGATGTGTAAGTCCAATAGAGGCGGACATTTAGCAGACATTGTTTTTCATACATAATTTCAAACATTAAATAAACGATCTGTAAACAGTAAAAAGTAGTAAATCTTGGCGGTCGACACGCTGTATACACAAGTCAACCAGTATTTAAATGAGTTGACTAAAAAACACGACTTCAGTTGCACTTAAAAACTCTTAATACAAATATTTTATTATTTTATCCTTATTCCTCCTTGCTAAAAATGTATTCTTTGTTTCTAGGAAATATGCAGAAAATATTAAATATCAACTTTCCAACTAGGCAAAACGATATTGTTTTTATTCAACAAAATTGAACTTCTTATTTCATCTTATTTTTATGTTATGTTGACTCGGCGCGTTATTGATGGTGTTAACTTCTCCCTCTTTAAAGATCCGCATCCCGTGGGTCCGAAGGAAGAAGGAATTTCCAGCGGCCAACAAAAAAACCAAATTTATTTCCGTGATTTGGTTTTTTTGTTGATCGCTGGAGATTCCTTCTTTGTAGATTGGTGTGTTGATAAACGTCATTCTCCGTTGATGGCTAACTTTTGTCTTGATGATGAGGAAAATGATGACTAAGCATATGACAATGCTTATGATGTTAAGCTCGATGGGAACACATTGTTGTAGAGTTTTTGGAGTTATTCGATATTGTTTAGTTATAAGTTTTGTAGGTATCCTTCTATACAATATTGAAAACTCCAAGAACTCTTCAACGGACATCAACAAGGTGTTGTCATCGAGCTTAGCATCGCATCCAGTTAAATTTCGTGTTTTTCCTTAATAGTGTTGTAATAGGCGCCGTGATCTCGGAAAAATTTGGTACAAACCTTCTGTACCAGCCAGCCATTCCTAAAAATCTTCGCACTTGCTTGACAGTTGTGGGCTGGGGGTAATCACAAATGGCATTGATTTTAGTTGGATCGGTGGTTAAACCCTCCTCACCTACGATATAATTGAGGTATTTAATTTTTCTCAATGCAAATTTACTTTTCTCCATGTTAATGGTTAATCCGGCTTCGGTAAGTTTTTCTGCGACTATTCTTAAAAGTTTAAGGTGCTCGCTAAAGGTTGGTGATACTACAAGTAAATCGTCCAGATAAATAAATATTTTTTCTCTAAGCTCATGCGGAATAACAATGTCCATAAGACGACACATGGAAGCAGCCGCATTACAAAGGCCAAAAGGCATGACCTTAAATTGATACAATTTCCTTCCTGGAATGGAGAGGCGGTTTTATCTTTTGAGTCTTCCGTCAAGGGTACCTGCCAATATGCATCTTTTAAATCGATGCTCGATATGAATTTTGTATCGCCGTCCCAATAGACCTTCGATGTTTGGCGCCGGATAGGCATGCTTCCTTGTGACTTGGTTTAGCTTCCTAGAATCTATACACAAACGTGACTTTCCATTTGGTTTCTTTACCAACACCACTGGAGAACTCCAAGCGCTTACGCTTTCCTCTATGACATCCTTTTTCAACATATCCTCGATTACTTTGTCCATTTCGGCCTGTACCACTGGTGACACGGGATAATGCCTTTGTTTAATAGGCTCGTTTGTCCCCACATCAATTTTATGGGTAAATAAAGGAGTCCTTCCCAGCCCTTTCTCTTCGAATGTTGGAAAACTTTTTTTAATCTGCTCTAGTTGCGCTAATTGAAAATCGGTCAAGTTATGCTCGGGACTTTCTAGGTTGGTAGTATCGATGGTTTCCAATAAAGCTGGTGAAATTCCAAAAGCTTTCCAAAAATTGATTCCCAAATACAATTGGCCCTTGTTACAGGCTGGCTACTGCCAACCTGCAGATTTCACTTAAGCGCATGCAGAGGCCTCCACGGTGATATTTTGCCGGCTACGTTCTCAGGGAGAAGTGCGAAGGGTCGTGGGGTTTGAGGCATGCATGGCTCCTGGCTTACACCGTGATTAATACAGAAAATTTAAAAATAATAAAAACGCAAATAATAAAAACCGAGTTCCGCCGAAACTCGTCGGCCGGAACCTGAGGAACGAACCGAATAATCAAAATAAATTATAAAAATAATAATAATAACGGTAGAGGTGCCTTGGTGCGCGCATCCATTCGAATTCAAACAGGGTTAAACCCTGGTTACGAAATTGGATGCGGGCACCAAGGGACCGCAATCACTATGCCGACACAGGATGGGAAATCCCCCTCATCATACCCAACCGAAAATTTTAATAATTCATTTTATTTACTTAATCTATACTCAAAATAAAATAAAAAAAAACCCAACTTCCCACGCGAAACAAAAGAAAAAAGAGAAAGAGCGAGAGAGAGAAACGAGAGAGAGAGAGTGAGAGCAATGCACATCGAGCGCGCGACTTATGACCGTTATTTCGGCGCTCGATTACAATCAAAAAAATTTATGTATATAAATATGTAAAAAAATTAAAAAATAAATTTATAAAGAATAAAAATTTAAAACAAAAAATGAAATAAAAATAAAAAAAAATAAAAGAAATGTACCTTAATTAATAAAAAACAAAAATCTGTTGCGGCCTTGCGCGGCCGTCATGCCTCAGGGTCGCCGCCCCGGACCGTTGCGGTGCCTTTCACCGTTACCCAAAAAGGTTGCGGCCTTGATGCCGTCGTTGGGCGACTCCCCGCCTTTGCGCTCGAGCGCGTGCCTGGTTGGGCACAATGTTGCGGGGCCTTACCCCGATACCGATATAATTGGCTCGCGATCGAATGTAATGAATGTCACACCACACTAGTCTCCCACTTTTTATTAACAGGAATTTACTAAACTTTATTTTTTTTTGTGTGATCAAAATATCGGTTTCTAATCCAATTTTTTAATTAACAAATTTAAGTTATGTTATCTATACTTCTTGTGTACCAATTAATAGTTTTATTACACAATATCATTTATTTAAACTAGTTTTATAGCACACAAATTTAATCATAAAAAAACATGACGAACACTTCATATTCAAGTAAAACTATAACCAAATGAATTACCGATGGCACGAATATATAAAAAAATCTTCGTCCTTCTTTATACTTGGGTTTTTGTTGTTTTTTCTCGCAAGAATATAAAAAAACTAAAAATATTCCGTAATGGCAAATTTTTATTAACCCTTTTTACAATTTTTGTGATATTTATTATTTTTATTAATAATTATCTTATTTAAATCACCTTTGATTAAATTATTTACAATTTAGGATTATTTAAATTATAATTTTATTAAATTTAAATTTTTTAATCACAATAAAGTTCATGATTTTTAACAAAAAAAACAAAACTCGCATCAAAATCAAAAAAACTACACAAAAACCAGATTTTTATGTCTCAAAACCAAAAAAACTTTTTATCAAATTCCAAAACTAGACTGAATTAATAAAAATTCTCACGCCGAAATACGACGCGCAAAACATTCCAGAAGAATTGTCTTTCTTCTCTGTTTCTCGTTTACATCAATTCGCATTGATGTAAACGAGAGGCATATAAGAAAAACATTCTTATGGAATGTTTTGCTTTGTACACCACACTCGATACGCATTGCTCTCTCTTTTCCAACATCTTTCTCACTCTCGCGCCACCTTACAAAAGGTACGTACAAAACAACATCCACAAAAGTGGGGACAACAACCAACATTGAGAAAACATAGCAAGTGGAGGCACAAACCCGAGAAAATACCATACAAACAGCGCTTGTTACGATCATGTAATCGTAACACCCTTTAGGGTGGGAACTATATAAAATCGGATGAAAGCGGTTTTGTTCCTCAAACTCACGGGTACTTTAATAAAACCAATAATCGAGTTGGGTGTTCCGTCTGCTGTTCTTACTGAGGCATTCATTTTATGGAATTTATCGCCTATTTGTTGAATTAAGCGTTCCGAGTTGCTACCTAATACGCTGATCGTTGCCCCACTATCCATTAAACCTTTAACCGGAATATCGTTGATTTTAACTGTGATAAAGGGTCGTGGATCATCATCTTCATCCTCAATTTCTTTTAACGAGACTGCTGCGCATTCCTTTTTGATGAGTCGCTTCATTTGCCAATAGTGGAGGATTCGTAACAAACGATTAGATTTGGTCATTTTTTCTAAAGGAGCCACGGATGGACTTATGGGGGTTGTTTTCGTTAGCGGAGGGTTTATTTTCGTATCGGAATTTTGTCTTATAGGGAGTGATGTATCGTGAACATTGTTTATCGACGACCACTTGTCGTCATTATTCTGGGCAAATTCTTGGTTCCCGAGTGCGAGGTCCCAGGGGTTGACGCGCTCGGATGTTGGTTTAACGACTGGTTTCTGCCTTTGCATGTAATACAAGCTGGCTTTATGACTCCATCCTTGCCACAACCAAAACAAAATAATCGGTCCACGACTCGGTTGCAGTCCTTAAATAAGTGTCCGATCTCCCGGCAATTCCAACATATTGGGTTAGAGTCGGGCTTCGCAATCGACATCCGTTGAATAGCAGCTATATTTTCATCCATATCAGGTGACACTGGTATTTCAAGATAATTTTCATTTGTCCTCGTTACTGGTACTATTTCGTAAGGTTCATTATGAACTGAAATCTCGTTGATTTGCTGATAACGACGCTTATTAATATCGCCGAATTTTTTGCCGCGTCCACAACATTTCGAGACTTTTACAATGCTTTCGCAAGCTCTCGATGTTAGGAAATGAGTATCCGAGAACTTGGGTTTTGATAGCTGGATTCAAATTTGTCTTAGTAATTCTTAATAGCTGATCCTCACTGAAAGGTATTTGTAAACGGTAATTCATCGATTCAATTTCTAGCATGAAATCGTCTATAGGCGACATTCCTTGTTGTTTTTGTTGAAGTAGTAATCTTCCTTCCTCATCGCCGCCTGGATCAGAGAAACGTGAAATAAATGCCCCTTTTATATCAGACCAGTTCGCGCCCGGAAATTTACGCAAAAATATTAGGAGCCAAGTTTGAGCAGCACCTTCTACATAATTAAATATGACACGATGGAGTTCTTCCACCGGGAAACAATTAAGCATGGCCATATTTTCTATTTGGAAGATAAAGTCACGAATATTTAAACCTTTCCCGGTCCTATTAGTTGGAGTAAAATCCCTAAATTTGGGAACGTTCCACCTTACATGTTTGATAAACATATCTGGAGAAACATTGTGCGAAACGGACCTTTCCTTGGCTTGGATATTCTCGGGAAAATGTACTTTAGAATAATTTGACACAGCAAAATTTCCGTATCTGCCCAACTGCGAAGTTGGTGGGTACATAACATTCATTGAGAGCCCGTCATAAGCCGTTTGTGACACAGCTGGTCTACCGATAGGCCCAAAACCGAACGGCTCGTTGATTTTCGGATATCCGCCGATATTCGAATATTCATTAGGTACGACCGAGGTTGGTATTTTTCCCATTCTAGGATGACTCCAGGTCGATTCGTAATCGGAAGATTTTTGCTTCGATGGATTCGTAAGTAATATACTGCTGGGCATCGATATCAGGATCGGCTCAACGTAACTCGTTGTAGGAACAGTGGCGGCATGTTGTAAAGCTTAGGTGTTAATTGATGTTATGGGAACAGTAGCACTCGGTACAACAACTTCAATAGCTTTTGAATCCTTCTCAGGTCCTTCATCATCATTACTTAAATCTTCTACTTCAACCTCCATAAATCGTTCTAACAGTTGGATATAACGTCGTAAGTGGCCAAGAGTAGATTCTACTTCGAGTGGATTTTTAAAGGATTGTTTCAATCGATAAATACGGTCATTAAAATGTAATGTTCGATCTAAAGCGGTAAATAATACAGCATTCGGCGTATTTTCATTGTAATTCTTCCCTTCCTTCAATAAATCTTTAGAACGATCGATACAACACTTTATTTCTAAATCTTTTTGTTCTTTAGATACATGAGAAACGGCTGGCCTCGGTGCTAATTTATCTCCCTCTTGAGTCAACAAATCGTTTAATTTTAACGCAGCTTGTTCGTCCGCCAGGTCTATAGATCGAACTAGACAATCTATACCCTAAATTCGTCTTCTTCAAGACAATTCGCCCTCAAAAGAGCCATTGTACTTCACAGCGGAAAATAAAAATAAATAAATCGATCGTATTGTTAACTATGTATAAACTGAGATTGCACACAAATTGTGCAAAAAAAAAATAATTTTCCTATCCTAAAATCTATTTAAAAACTATTTAAATTGGTAAATAATAATCAAATTTTCCTTAAATATTATATGAAAGAAAATTGGATTTATCAAAAAAATTGTAAAGAAAATTATTATATAATATCAAAAGAGATTGCTTTCCTCCGCTTAAAAAAATTCCACTGTAGCCATATTATCCGCGCACGTCTTTAACACTTGGTGGTACGCTGCGTCGTTCCATAAAAAAAAAATCCATGATACAAAAAAAATGAATTGATAAGTAGAAAGCATGATCTAACGAGTAATTTGAATAACTGCAAACCCTCATCGTTAGCATTCATACTATCCTTCAACTATCAACGTCGGTTTACCGTTGCTTGAGCAGTATACCTCTTTGTTTGCGAGAAAACTGATATCCCGTATATCGAACGCAAACTAATAAGCGTACCCTCTATCAAGCAAAATATAATTCGAACAAAACAAATTAATTTGAAAACTAAATCGCGTGAAAATGAAATCAAAAAAAAAATTAATTGGCTAAAACCGAAATACAACTAAAAATTTTTAAGAACCATGAGGTCCCTGCTCGGGCGCCATTTGTAACGAAGTGACTTTACCGTAGGCATATCGGTTCTCTCGCACACTTGGGAATAGGGTAGTTCTTCCGGCTGGGAGGGTTTTAAAAAAACGAACCGAATCACCATCGTCCAAAAACTAGATTGGTGTGCGGTTATTCCTTCAAACCTCAAAATAGGTTCAAGTTTTAGCCGAAGTCGCGAAAGTTATGGATCGATGTATTTGGCTTGGAATTGATTTGACGGGGAGCACAATCTCAGAAATGTTTCTTAATTAAAACATTATTTTTTTGGAATTCATTTTTAAAATTTAATAATAATTAATATGAATATGATTCATCGAAAAAAATTAACAAATCTGTTTTATATTTTTTTTTTTTTTTTTTTTTTACTAATTCTAAACTATAATAACTATACTACTTAAAACTATAGGTACCTTTTTTTGTATCTTTTTATTTATATTTTTGTATCTTTTTATTTATGTGGTTATATCACGCGTATTCCGAGTGTCTTTTAAACAGCCTTCGTTTTCTAATTGCTTCCGGTATTTTATCCGGGAGATGTTGTCCGTAGCTTTTATTAATCTACCGCTTGTCCTATTTTCGTAAAATTCGTTTTGTAACTCCACTTCCGTTTGCTTGGTAAACACGCAATTCTAGCACGTGTTCAATTCCCAGTCGGGTCACTCTATCAAACTCGATGGTTTCACCACTTTTTATTTGTATTATAATCGCCCGCTGTTTTTTTTTTTTTTTTTTTTTTTTTTTTATTAGTAAAAACCTGGTTCAATTCTAAGACTCGACTGACTTTTTTCTTTTAAAACAAATTCCTCCTTGTATTTCCATAAAACAACAGTATATATTTTGTATTTAAACCTATACTAATTTAATGGTTAACAGTCCTACGATTTATATAAACTGAATTATCAACCAGCTAAATGTAAATTTATATTATGTGCATTATAACATATACAAAAAGAATTCATTATATATACAGACTACCAAAAGAGATATTCTACAACACAATAATATTAATAATTTTGTTATACATAAATACTAATTACGAATGTACAGTGCGCGAGATTTCCATGTTACATACTATCAACCAGTTTTTCTGCCTACTGTGACGGGTGTGAAGTATGTTAGGACATTGTTGGACATTTGTCCTAACTTTCTTCGTGAGAATGTATTAGTTAATCTCTCGCTATAATGAATTTTAATATTCGTAATAATTGTAAAAAATTAATAGAAAATACAAAAGCAGTTAAGGAACGTAAATAAACAAAACAATTATCAAAAATAGCTAGATTGAACGTAAAAATATGGGTTTGTGAAGAATAAAACAGTAAAGCTTCTAAATAGCCCCTAGTCGTGGATTAGTAAAATTCCAACAAACCTAAACATAAATTTTATCCAATGTTAAATGCAATTAACGAGCACTTGTCATATGTCGTTGGATTTGTTTAAGTGTCCACTATAACTTCAATGAATATCAAGAAAATTCTATGACCCTGAAAGGAAATATGGTGATTTGAGTACTACCTTATGTTTATACGGTAGTACTCAAATCGGAATGGTTACAAAGGGCCGAATTTCGAAGGGCCGAATGTCAAAGGGCCGAATGTCGAAGGGCCGAATGTGTCGAAGGGCCGAATGGTTACAAAGGGCCGAATGTCGAAGGGCCGAATGTCAAAGTGCCGAATGTCGAAGTGCCGAATGTGTCGAAGGGCCGAATGGGTCAAAGGGCCGAATGTGGAAGGGCCGAATGTCGAAGGGCCGAAATGTGTCGAAGGGCCGAATTTGTCGAAGGGCCGGATGGGTCGAAGGGCCGATTTTTTTTTGTTTGTTTTTAGAAATATAATTTTGTAAAATTTGTTGTTTTATTGAATATTTTGTAAATTTTTTTTATTAAACTTAAATGAATTTCTTATGAATTTATGTATTTTACTATTTTTCACCACGTATCCAGTTAGCGATACATTTTGGCGAAGGAAAATTTCGTCATGCGCCACTAAAAGGTATATCGCTTTTCCTGCCCGATAACACAATTGTGTGGGTACTGTAAAAGTACAATGCCAAAAATTAATTTTTGTATGTGTTTTGACCCAACTTGCGCATTTGTGCATTCTTTTTAAAATTATTTTCGTCCGAAAAAAAACACTATAACTATATACACAATTGTGTTGGTTGTACTTCAAAACAAGCGAAATTTTTGGCGTAAGTGTAGATGACGTGTACATCGCCGAAATCGGGTAAGATGAAAATTTTTTAAAAAAATTTCTTTATAGGATTGTATACCTATCATTTTTAGGAGGTGCAAGCCAAAAATTTCGGAAACATCACCACATTTTCCTGGAAAATTTTCAGTTTTTCCAAAAATATTTTTTTGACTTTTTTATCCAAAAATTAAAAATCTGCCGTTTTTATTTATCAAATCTTAATTTTAATGATAAAAATTTGAACTACACTGTCATGACACGGGTAACAAATTACATTTTTGCGTTATTTTAATAAAACTTTTTAATTTTCCGGAAAATTTTCCCCTTTTTTTATTTTTTCAATATTTTTTTTTAGTTCTGTTTATTTTTATTAATAATAATTGCTTCGTCAACCTTGCAGACACAGATTAAAGTGTTTTTATCGCTCTTATCGCTTCTTCTGATAGTGCCACAAATGTTAAAAAAATCAAATTTTGTAAATATAAAATTTTTTTTAATGTAATTTTAATTCATTGTACACCTTAGAGGATGGGGGCTGCATCTTGCTGTACATCTTAGAGGATGAGGGCCCCAAACCCCCGCTTTTCCAGAGTTTATACAATTCTTCAAGTGGCAAATTTTATTTATAATTTTGAACTAAGTAAAAAAAAAAATAATAAAATTTTCCTAGAAAAATTGCAAAATTTGCACGGAAAAATTACTTGTACTGTCGAAAAACTGTTAAAAGACAATGCTAATATCAAAATTTAAAAAAATTACACATTTGTACTATTTTGAATAAAATAATACACAATTTGTCATAAAAAAAAAAATGAAAAGGTCAAAATATTCCCGGAAAATGTGATAATTTTCTCGAAATTTTTGGCTTGCACTTTTAGGAAGTACGATTGAATATTACAAAGGAAATTTTTTAAAAAAATTTCATCTTACCCGATTCCCGCGATGTATAGGTCATCTACATTTTAGCCAAATTTTTTATCAAAACCGCCATTACATACTATGATTTTTTACCCACACATTTGTGTGGTTTGGACTTAAAGAAATTTTTTTTTGGTTGCAAAAGAGATATGAAAAAAAAAATTAAAAAGATAATTAAATTAAATAAAAAAATAAAAAAAATATGTTTCTAAAATAAAAAAAAAATAAAAACAAAATTCGGCCCTTCGACCCATTCGGCCCTTCGACACATTTGGCCCTTCGACATTCGGCCCTTCAACATTCGGCCCTTCGACACATTCGGCCCTTCGACACATTCGGCCTTTCGACATTCGGCCCTTCGACATTTGGCCATTCGACACATTCGGCCCTTTGAAATTCGGCCCTTCGACATTCGGCCCTTTGATATCATACCCTCAAATCACCATACCAACCATATGGATCGCTTATACGGTAGTACTCGAATCACCATATTTCCTTTCACGGCCATACAATTTTCTTGATATTCATACAATTATTTGAAGACACTTAAACGAATCTGACTCAGATTGTCAATCTAATGTTGTGATCCCCTTTTTGAGTTTAAATTTCGAACAGAGTATGCTATGGTGTTTTGGATCGTTGTCTTCTTGCAAGATCTAATTAGAGTTCCCCGCTCCAAACCATTTTAGGGCAGATGGTAACAAACCTTGTGAATAAATTTTATTCATGTTAAAAGGATGACTCATCGGTAAACACAATATTCGTAAAATCATTATTTTTATGTTCGTTTGCCCACTGTAGTCGCTTTTCCATGTATTTTTGTGTTACCAGTGGTTTGACCAAAGTATTTCTATATGCGTAGCCATGTTCCATAATTTTATTTCGTATGGTTATTTTTGGAATAATAATATTCTGTTTCGCCAATTTTTCCACAGCTGCATCCAGCGTAAGCGAAGAATTTTCATCAAATAACTGTATGATGGCCTCATGCTCCTTTTTTGTAGTGGTTCGGATTTTGCTTGTATCTGGCGAATCGGCAACATTTTTATACATTGGATAATGTGTAATCCTCTTCTGAACAAATGTTTTCGACTTTTTTTTATATATTGCTGAACTTGCACCCGACATGTTTTCTCCTTTCGGATGTGCACTTAAAAAACACCGCTTCAAATCGTTTTTTATAAATCGCACTCATTTCTTTCATACATGTTATCGGCTAAACAGTTGCAGTCAAACAAATGTTTGTTTTAGAGCGTCCTAGAGGAATCAATAGAAAACCGATGTAAGTCCCGTTCATATTTGTTCCTTTAGTTTTAAGTACAGTTATGCCGTACACGCCTGAGTGTTTGAGCCTAATATGTATGCCATATTATAATGATTGTTAAATTTGTTAGCTCATTGGTAGCTTCATTGTTTACTATATTTCCCTTTTAAACCATCCCCAAAAAAACCATATTGAAGTGATATAGATCATCGTGATTCACTAATTCGATTCCAATTTTTAAATTTCAGATAACCGAAATCGTATCAACCGGTATTGTGCTGCATTTAGCGAATAATGATTATGCGGTGACATCACGAAAAGCGTTAGGTATAACAGGTATAGCATTACTGCACATATTAGCAGGTGGCTTTGATCAATTTATATCGAATGTTATCCGTGGGGAAGGTTATCCCCATCAAGTAAGTACAACAGCCTTAAATAAATTGAATCAGGATTTAACCAAAAAATATTAAAATCATTTCAGGTTGTTAGAGATTTAGGTTTTATGATACCGGACGTTCTACATTTATTAATTCCGCTGTGGCTGTTAAAAAAATCGAGACGTGATCATTATTCTGGATCGCGCCCATTTTACCGTGATCATAATCTACGTAAGGATATTTTTTCGACGATTTTTATTGTTACAATTTTATTTGTTATTTGTTCATTTTTGTAATAATTAAAAGTAACAACGATACTCTTAAGACGAAGAAATATTTGTATTATTATTTTGTAATAAGATGACGATGTGATAAGATAAAAATAAAACAAAATTTTGTATTTAAGATGGAGAATTAGATTACTATTTGTTTAAAACGACAACAAAATTATACGGTATAACATTGCGTGACAGATGGCAGCAATTTTTATAGACTTTATTTTAAAAATACAAAAACTTCCAACACACTTCAGAACACAAATTGTTCTTCCAAAATGCCAACATATCATTTCGTATATCACTCATATTTGTTGTTAATAAAAGAACCGAAAAGTCATATAAATAATGTACCACCGCATATCCCCATAAAATGTTAAAAAATTTGTTTCAAATGAGCTTTAAGCTCATCTCAGAGACTGAGACAATATTATTTACCTTGATTTTAGCGAATAATTTTAAATTAAATTTTAGATTTTTAGAGACAATAACCTTGTGAGAAACCTTATATAGATAAGTATTTACTACCTTTAGTATTAATATTAAGCAAAGCGCAAACAACAACAACAACTACAACAATAATAAATCTTAATATCTTAAGATTTAATAGGCAATAAAAAAGCATAAAAGCTCATACGATTAGGTAGCTTTTTGTGTTGTTATGAAAAATAAAATGATTTAAATATTAAAATCTCGTATTAAATAAATAAATTAAAAAAAGTTTATGCCTTAGTTACTAAACAATATACATACATATATAGGTAAGTGAGAGGTGAGACAGACGAGTGAGGGGTTTGAGAGAAGTACTCGTATATAAATTTATTTTGTCTAAGAAATATGTATAATATAACATAAAAATAAAGATAAGAAATACATAAGCATATTTATGCTAATATCGTTTTAAAATTAAATTCTTTTGTTGCAAAAAATGTAATTTAAATTAACTTTAATTTTAATAATTAATTTTTAAAATTAATAAACAAACAATTTTTACAAAGAACGAAACGATTGTTTTACTCTTTTTAAAAAGCTTTTATCTGACTCCCTATAACCATCGGATCGGTTTATTAATTAAAACAAAATCCGTTAAAACTTTTAAGTATGCAGACGCAGTTGGTTAAGTGGCCGTACATAACGCTTATTAAAACTTCATTTGTCTTAGAACATAACCAAAAATGTAGGACTATCCCTCTCTTCGGTCTACACTGTTCCTTCAGTACCATGAGGGCGTCAGGCGCAATATCCAAGTGTGTGGAGGTTCTGTAAGTTCAACGTCGACCATTCTTTGATAAAGCCGCCTCCCGTGAACTTCTCTTATCACTGGTGTTGGTTCCAGGACCTATGCTATAGTATAACCCGGTCAAGTTTAACCGTTAATTGTGACGGCACTAAAGTTTTCATCTCAGACCTGATGGTGTTTATTATGCGAACACAATGCGAGAATATTTTACGGAGTACAAGGACTTTATAGGCATAAATTTTCTAGTTGCTTGAAGGTGAATTGAATTCCATTATCTCTTACAATTGTACCCCAAACATTAAAAAAACGAATTTCTAAGAACTTTAATACCGCACCTGATAATACTCGCCTTACCGGTTTCGTCAGAACATGTAAATTTTGAAAAATGATCCATTACGAGTTGAGGATATGGACTGAGTAAATCGAGTATAGAAAGCGCGGATTTCGATTTGAAGCTCAATATTTTGATCGTTGACTATCTGCAAAACAGGACAATGTTTTAATCAAATCTAAACATTGATTCATTGAAAAGTTTGAGTACAGATATTTTTTTTTTAATTTTTTCGCCTAGAAAAACGGCAGAGGTAAGTCTTGCTAAATTTGTAGAAAAACAAGAATTTTTTATTTGCCTGAAATTCATTGAAATTGTTTAGCATTGCTAAGACTGTCATGTTGAAGATGAAATTTTGAGCAAATTGGTTAAATAAAGCGCGGGTTTAGATTTGAAGCTGGAAGGTCCCGAAAAATTTGATCGATCGTTGATTACATCGAAACTGGACAACGTTTTTATCAAATTTAAACGTTGATTGATTCAAAATTTCTTACCCTTTCACAATTCATCTAAATTTTCAACATTTGAGCACTTAAGATGAAATTTTGAGCAAATTGGTTAAATAAAGTGCGGATTACGTTTTGAAGCTGGAAGGTGCTCAATAGTTTGATCGTTGATTACAGCTGGTTGATTATATTGCTAAAAGAACAGACCCGGCGTTATTTGGCTAGTTCAAATTAGTCGCTTTTCTAGATTTTGTTTAAGTATGTTTGAGAATAAACATTTCTTTTTTTTTATATTAAATCACGAACTAAAAGATCGTACCTCGCAATCTTGAATGTACGAATGCGAAACTAATCAACATCGTGTTTAAAAGTGAAAGTCGAGCTTAATGCTAGACATTCTCTGCGGTTATCTCTCGTAAGCAGGTTAAGCTCGTTTAATTGCCCCCTTTTGTGTTCTGAAGTCGTTCTCTTAAACTGGTTTCTTATCAGATTCAGATTTTTGCAGAACGTCTAAGTGTTACTCACATTCGCAAGAGGGTAGCTTAACAGATCAATCCATACTTAGGGAAAGTTTTTTAACAGAACAAAACGCTTATTCAAAATGTGTTGCTTTTCACACAAACCATCTCGGAAACATTTTAGTTGGAAATTATTTGCCTGTTTGCGGTGACAATTCTAAATTAACACTCCCAAAAAGTTGTTAGTAAATTGTTACTCGTTGTCCATTTTCCTGGTTATTTCACCGTTAACGAAGAAATGGCGTTGGTAAGTGTGACTCTTAGAGTTTCGCTAAAATATAGTTTGAGCCATGGCATACACAGTCCTGTTAAATGGAGTGATCAATTACATACAATTTCTGACGGACACTTAGTTGAACATGAAACCTTCGATAGTCCACTGTCAAATAAACCGAATCTATTAAGATGGATGGTTTCTCTGTTACTTTCAATGTTATAACAGCAACTTTAACGGGCACAGAGAAACTGAAATAAACTAAACGACATCGTCCTCTCGCATTTTATAACTGTTTCACGTTTGGTCCTTAGTACTGGTTTTGGAGTCCATTGTCCCTCATAGTTGACCATGCTCAGATTGTAATGTTTACTCTTTGTGTATTTGAAACTTTCATTTAAAATGAAAGTAAGGCCACACTCAATTGGAATGTTTGATTGGAAACGCACTGGAGAGTGGAAGCATCTTCTTAATTATCTTTGGCACTGCTACTGAGTTACGATTATTGTGGATGTCACCTCGTACTGACATCTTAATTCTTAGCTTCAAAGAGGCAGCTGATTTTCTTGCCTCTCGATTTATGTTGATTGGCTTTAATCCTGATGTTCCTGCCTTAAAAATTTCATCTAATACAGCAACTATATCGGAGTTTCACTAAACAATCACATGGACTGTGCGATCGCTTTAAAGAGCTAATTGCTGTGAACTAACAAAGAATGTTTTATGTGATGTCTGCAAAATAGCCCTTAATAGGATATCAGGCCCTATAGATTCTGATCAAGTGACACATGACAAATGACAATTTTTTGTGACATTTTTCTAAAAATTCTGCTACAATTTTGTGACAAATACTTGTGAGTACTAATCCCGCGATTAGCATGCGATGACTTTTCCGAAATGTCACAAAAAATAAGCTGACAATTTTAATAATATTGTCATTGTTTTTTATTATCGTGACTTATAAGTTTTAATACAAAATATGTGTGAGTCTTTGTAATTTTAAAAACCTCATAATATATCTGATATAACTTAAAACTGCAGCTGCTGTAAACTGCTGTAAATGTCATATATCATTTTATCCGAATAGTAAATTTTCAATGACTTCAATTTGTACCAATAAGCAAATGTCACGACAAATTGTCGTTTCTTCGGAATCTACCCCCAGGAGATAATACCGCGATTTTGCTATATGTTAAGTGGCTTATAAGTGACAAAAATGACCGCCAATGTATACTGAGTTAAGCACTATACCGAGTGAGTTTTTTAAGCTGAAACTTTCAAATATCTCGGAAAATAAGCTCTCTACGATAAAAATGACCATCATCAAAATTAAATCATTCTGGAAGGGAAATACATTAGTGCTAAAATTAGGACCCCCCGCCCCTGTTTGTAAGGGGGTGGGGGGCAACTTAGAAACTAAGATAGGAACCGCCTTTCCTTGATACATTTTTTTCGATTCATGATAGATGGCGCTGTAATAGGCGATATTAATTTTTTTTCGATTTCTCTTACTGAGAACATTATGCATACGATTCTGCAATATGTTTGCATTAAAACTAACACGTTTTTAATGTAAATACTTGAAATTAGTTTTAAACAAATTGTATTTCTTAAATTAAAAAAAAAACTAGTTTTTACACCAGCAGCAATAGTGGTATTGCACAAATTGGTTTTTTTTAAACGATATGTTCACTATACAAACATCAGCCAAAGGTAAGGGAAACATAAACCGAGAGAATAGTTCATACTACCAATCAAAATCGTTTAGTTAAATTTTGAATCGATATTTTTAAAACAAAAAATATCATTTATTTGAAAACAAATTTAGTCACATGTTCCTATGCAAAATCATCGCCGTCGTTGTTCCTGTGTTACGTTAAAAGTAGTTTTTTTTTAAATTTAAGAAATACAATTTGTTTAAAACTAATTTCAAGTATTTACATTAAAAACGTGTTAGTTTTAATGCAAACATATTGCAGAATCGTATGCATAATGTTCTCAGTAAGAGAAATCAAAAAAAAATTAATATCGCCTATTATAGGGGTTCCTATCTTAGTTTCCAAGTTGCCCCCCACCCCCTTTACAAACAGGGATGGGGGTCCTAATTTTAGCACTAATGTATTTCCCTTCCAGAATGATTTAATTTTGATAATGTTTATTCTTATCGTAGAGGGTTTATTTTCCGAGATATTTGAAAGTTTCAGCTTAAAAAACTCACCCGGTATACTTGCTTTAGCACTGTCAAGACTTCATAGGAAAGAAATTCTCTTGTTTTCCGACCATTCACAAACCGAAAAAACTGAAAACCACTAGAGGTATATTATGTCATTTCGTACCTTATTTTGATGCCCATGTACTTGCGTTGTCCGAAAACTACTCTGATTGAAACAAGCTCATTAGATTTTGTTGCTCCGACAAAATTTGTTACGTTGTCAAAATGTAAGTCAGAACAGATTCCTATAATTGATTGGAATCGTCGAAGCGCTACTACGAAGAAATCGATTCTCAGACTAGTTACCAATTCGATGTGATCCGCCTTGACGGGCGCACAGGTGTAAATAAAAATTCTTTGTTGATCGTTTAGTTGATAGGTTTGGGATCATCAGTATGCATAAAATCTTTGGAGGTGAAGATTTAATCATCTTTTTATTCGGATGTGTTTTCGGCTACAGGTCGGGGCTATAGGTTCAATGGCTTCGATAACAGCTATATAGCCGGATCAGCGGGTTTTCTTTGCATCGGTTGTGGTTAGAATATGTGAGTGTCAATCCTGTTCAGTTTGCAATGTAGGTTTTGGTTTTCATGTTTAACGCCTTTGTCACCTTCTCCATCAAATATACTAATATAACGTGGACCTATTCAATTCCAATCTAGGAATGTGCCTAACATGAGGATGTTAATGCAAACTTTCGTCTCGAGATGCATCAAGACATACATTTTGATTTCTACTTCTTCTTGACTCCGGCAAATCGTCATCCAACCCAAGATGAAGAGACATAATCTTGATGGTAATTGTGATGGGGACTTACCAACCCAATAGATCAAAGATCCTCGATAACTCGGATAGGAGTGTTCGTTTTGTAATAATTATGTAATAATTATTAAAATGAAACCAATAATGTTATTTAATTATTTATTTATTATGTTTATACATCGCATGCTTCTATACGACTAACTTATACAATAGTTGATATCCTTCTCACTAGCTGTCAGTTGAGTGAGAAGATGATGTTCAATATATGTGAGCACAGTGCGTTCCTATCACCAGAGCGTATCCTACGGTAACCTTCTTGTGCCGGATTCTGAGCCGGCGGTATGACTTCCTGATAATCATTAACACTTCGGATTCATCGCCATTGGCTGATTTATCCCCATCTGAGGACACTTTACTTGTGTCAATATCCACCGGTGATGAAGAATCTTCCGTCTCACAAGCTGTGTTATCAGTAATTGGTGAGGTATGATCTGTATTTGTTTCATGTTACTATTATCCATACTTAATATGAATCTCAAATAACAAGTCACTTGAATTAAATCCACTATTTTTAGTTTTGGCTATGATAAAACGTAGTGATTATTAAAGCTATCCTTAACTATATAAAATCTATCATTAACATTACCTACGATTGCACCGTAGTTTCATTCATGACTGTTTTTTTCAAATATAGGGTTTTCCAATAGGAATGATATGATTTTTAAGTGACGTTTCGGCCATTTGTAATATGTCATGATCTGTCATTTTTTGTTTCATTGTATTCAGTAATGTTTACAATTTCATTATGATGAGATATACGCAAGAACAACGTTTACAAATTATTCAGCTTTATTATCAAAATAATCGTTCTCCAATTGCAAGATTTCGTGTGCTTTTGCCATTTTATAGTCGTAATAATCGTCCAAGTGTGCTCGCTATTCGTCGAATTGTTGAAAATTTTGAGCGTACATTTTCTTTACATAATGTTCAAGTGCCAATAAGACAAAGAAATGCACGAAGTAATGCAAATATTGCTGCCGTTCAAGCAAGTGTTGCTGAAGACCGCAATTTGTCGATTCAAAGACGTTCTCAAGAGTTGGGACTGTCTCAAACCACAACCTAGTAGATTTTGAGAAAGGATTTGGGTTTGCATCCGTATAAAATTGTTCTCATTCAAGAACTGAAGCCATTGGACCACCGTAAACGTCGTGAATTTGCTGTTTTTGCCTTGGAACAACTTGAAAACGATAACGATTTTTTTAAGAAAATCATCTTCTCAGATGAGGCTCACTTTCATCATGAGTGGTGCGGTAAATAAACAAAACTGTCGATTCTGGTGCGAAGAAAATTCACAAATTATTCATGAAAAACAATTACATTCACCTAAATTGACAGTTTGGTGTGGTTTTTGGATTGGTGGAATCATCGGTCCGTATTTTTTTCGAAATGAAGCTGGTAACACCATTACTGTCAATGGAGATCGGTATAGATCGATGATAACCAAATTTTTATGGCCGAAATTGGAAGAAGTTGATCTTCACAACATTTGGTTCCAACAAGACGGGGCTTCAATTTCCTTAAAAATTAGTGTGTTTTTTAAGAAATATCACTCTTATTGGAAAACCCTATATTACAAGATCACCGATTTTTAACACTGGCAATGATTCAATTTCACAATTTCTTGAAATAATCGTATCTCCAAACTTTTCTCGCAATAATTCAATTGTTGCACTTGCTGTGTGGCACGTAGCCCCGTCTTGTTGGAACCAAATGTTGTCAAGATCAACTTCTTCTAATTTCGGCCATAAAAAGTTGGTTATCATCGATCTATACCGATCTCCATTGACAGTAATGGTGTTACCAGCTTCATTTCGAAAAAAATACGGACCGATGATTCCACCAATCCAAAAACCACACCAAACTGTTAATTTAGGTAAATGTAATTGTTTTTCATGAATAATTTGTGGATTTTCTTCGCACCAGAATCGACAGTTTTGTTTATTTACCGCACCACTCAGATGAAAGTGAGCCAGATCTGAGAAGATGATTTTCTTAAAAAATTCGTTATCGTTTTCAATTTGTTCCAAGGCAAAATCAGCAAATTCACGGCGTTTACGGTGGTCCAATGGCTTCAGTTCTTGAGTGAGAACAATTTTATATGGATGAAAAGTCAAATCCTTTCTCAAAATCCGCCAGGTTGTGGTTTGAGACAGTCCGAATTCTTGAGAACGTCTTGGGATCGACAAATTGTTGTCTTCAGCAACACTTGCCTGAACAGCAGCAATATTTGCATTACTTCGAGCGTTTCTTTGTCTTAGTGGCACTTGAACATTATGTAAAGAAAATGTACGCTCAAAATTTTCAACAATTCGACGAATAGCGAGCACACTTGGACGATTACTACGACTATAAAATGGCAAAAGCGCACGAAAACTTGCAATTGGAGAACGATTATTTTGATAATAAAGCTGAATAATTTGTAAACGTTGTTCTTGCGTATATCTCACCATGATGAAATTGTAAACATTACTAAATACAATGAAACAAAAAATGACAGATCATGACATATTACAAATGGCCGAAACGTCACTTAAAAATCATATCATTCCTATTGGAAAACCCTATATCCCTTTTTCAACCAAAAAAAAAATAAAAAAAATGGCTTAATTAAAGTCCAACCACACAAATGTGTGAGTAAAAAATCATAGTATGTAATGGCGTTTTTGATAAAAAATTACGCTTGATTTGAAATACAACCAACACAATTGTACGAGTATGTATATAGTTATAGTGTTTTTTTTCGGACGAAATAAGTTTGAAAGGAATGCGCAAATGTGTATGTTGGTTCAAAACACATACAAAAATAAATTTTTGACATGGTACTTTTGCCGTACTCGCACAATTATGTTAGTAAACCACAAAAGAGATATTTTTTGTCACATTTCGGATAAGTCACCGCATGCTATTTGCGATTTAGTACTCACAAGTATTTGTCATAAAATTGTAGCAGAGTTTTTAGAACAATGTCACAAAAAATTATCATTTTTCATTTGTCACTTGATCAGAATCTAGGGCCAGGTGCATACTTGCTATAGGCGTAGTATTGTATTCTAAAATTCGATACTGATACTGAGCCGTTTCTCCATTTGCATAACATCGCTTTAAAATATTGTTTGCGAATGCCAGTCATTTTTCCGCTAAGCCATTGCTCTGTGGATATCTTGGACTCGAATATTGTACGATCAAGTTACATTCATCCAGGAACCTGTGAAATTCATCCGAATTAAAGGGGTTATTGTCACACTTTATTTTTGTCACATAACCCGCTAATATTAATGTGCTTCCGCAACTTATGAATAACGTGACTTGCGGGTTTGTGTTTAATATGTTCCACTATGAGGAAACCAGAGTATGCGTCAATTATAGATATGAAGTATACATTCCAACGTACTGAAAAATGTCCATCGCAGCGATGTGAAAAGGGTATTCAGGTATTTCTTCCTGTACCAACGGCTACCTTTGATTATTTCTTTTGGAAGTTTCGCATGTCTTACATGCCATTACAATGTCTTTGATTTGATTATTCATATCAGGTCACCAGTAATGCAGTCTAGCACAAGCCAGAATTTTGCATGCAACCACTTAACGATTTTATTTTGAAGCCCGGTGGGTATCACGGTCCAGATGGTTACGAAAAAGCATATCATTCTCAAAATGTAATACTGATTTAACTTTGTAGAAAGTTGTCAAGCTTCAATTCGGCCAACCGTTATAATTTTACTAACAAATACGTTTATACTGCTCATCTTGCTCGATCGTAGAACAAGATGTTTTATAGTTTTCTTCCGGCAGGCATGCATCCCTTGTTACCATATGAATAACGCATGACAGTTCCTCCATTTCCATCACTTGAGGTAAAGGCGCACGAGACAAGCAGTCTGCAAAACGGAAACATTCTGTGTAATCGCGAGGTAACATTATCCACATCGCGCTTAACCAATGTTTCTAATGGCTTGTGGACACTTTCCACAATGAATTCACGACCATACAGGAAGTAATGAAATAGTTCACATGCAAATACGATTGCAAGAAGTTCTTTCTCGATTCGAGCCCATTTCTTCTCACTCTTGCTCAGTGTTCGAGATGCATAGGCCATTGGTTGTCCCCCCTGTGTTAGCACACAGTCCGTCTGACCGACTACAGGCTTGTTCTTATTGTAAATTGCCAAAACAGGGTCAGCGGTCACTACCTCTAACGAGTCACGAAACTCGCGTTCATGTGTTTCATTCCACTCAAATGGGACATCATTTTGCGTAAGATTGAGTAATGCTCCAGATCTTTTTAACAGGTTCGGGATGAACTTTGCAAGATACTTGAAAAGTCGCAGGAGTCGCATGACATCTTGCTTGTTTTCTGGCTTTCACATTCTACAAATTGCTTCACAGCACAAAACATGATAAAACATGAACGATGAATTCGATCTGTGATTTCCGATACTGAATTTTTTCAGCATAATTGCAATGTTATCAAAATACACTATGACTCCCGGTTTATATCCAAACATCTTGACCATGTTCTGCTGAAAATTTTCCGGTGCGCAGTTCAGCCCAAAAGGAGCATGATTAAATTTGAATCGTCCGAATGGGGTCATGAACGTATAGTCAGATCTGAACTGACCTGAGCCAGAATCCATTCGACAGGTCGAGACCCGTAAACACTGTCTCTGATCCGTCATATGACTGGTAACGTCATCTATAGTGGGAATGAGGAAATGTTTACATTTAATGGCCTTGTTTAAAAGCATAGGATCCAAGCAAATTCTCAATATACCGTTTGACTTATACACAATCTGCAGGTTATTAACCCAGTCTGTTGGATATGACACAGGTGAAATGATTCCCCCCATTACTAAATGTTTTAACACCGTATCCAAAGGTTCTAGTAGACTATGCGGTATTCGTTTTTTATAATGCAATGGCGGATCTGGGCCTTCTTTCAGTATGATAGATTGTTTTAATGGAAACCTCCCCAGACCATTAAAAGTATCGGGAAAAACATTCACAAACTGTTCCTTTGTTCTTGGCAAGCAGGAAATTGAGTCAATGTCCAATAAGATTGAATTTAATAGAGCTATCCAAACCAAGAATTAGTTCAAAAGTTTCTTCCACAACAAGAAATCTCGTCGTCAGGTTCTTTTTCGTTTTTAAATCTAAACAATCCAAATCCACAGTAACATAAATTTTAATTCTATTCTTACTATAATCAAATACTGGATAATGTAGTTCTTTGTTTTGAATCTCCGTTTTTGTTTTTTACGATGTTGATCGGAACACAATTCACATCTGAGCCAGTATCGATCTTAAAATCCACTTGCTAGATCTATCATTATTTGAATTTATTCTACTTAGACTACATGCACTCTCATCACCTACCTCATCACTGTTACCTATACAACCCTAGGTGAGCGATTTTGTTTCCTTTTATCCTTCTTCTTTTTTGTTGTTTCTTCCGATCCACCTTGCTTGTTGTTGTTGTTGCATGACACATCTTTTGTACTACATTTCCTTTGATGACTTGGCCCGCGAACAATGCACCACAATTGTAACATCTGCGTACAATGGCATCAATCACATTTGACCGTTGTTTTTCCACACTGTTGACCGTTTGAATGACACCCCAGCAATTTTTTTTTTGTTCACCGCTGTAAATGCCATGCATTTATCAATCACATTATTCACTGGTTCATTGTTTCATTTTTTTTTTGGAATGCAATATTCATCGAATGCTTCGATTACTACTTGCAACGTTCCAATTGCGGTACTTTCGTCCGCGAGTATTAGATTTCCAAGAATCCCGTTTGTCGATCCATCATTCGGGAATAACGTGTTGTAATACCCATTACACTTGCGGCGAATAACCACGTTTTTACCGGTGGCTATCATGTACAGCTGGAATGTTCTTTTCCATCCTGGCCAATCACGTGCTAAATTCGAATAATCTAGGCCTGGCGGTAGGCGATCACTTTTTCCATTTTTTTAAACAAAATTTGATAAATCCACGAAAATAATTGTTATAGTGTGTCTACCACACGATTAATTCCATGACTAATGATGTTTTTCGGTTCGATGGCGTTTAATTTAGCCGATGATTACAGATCTTAATTTAATATGATCTCTTTGCTTGTACCCCTACACCCCCCTACATCGCTTCTTAGACCTTCTTTATATTATTGATTCTGATGTTATTTTTATCTTTTTTCATATTATATACTATACACCACATCTGGCACCATGTAATAATTATGTAGTATTAATAATACATTTGAAACAAATGAAACATATAATTACACTGTTAAAGTTAGCCGAAAGTTTCCAGCCGAAAGATAATGCAGATAGTGTCTTGAATACAGCAAAAATCATTCATGAACTTGAATTTAGGAGAATTTAGGATCGGGTTATATCATTCGGGTGAAGAGAAAATTATTTCAGTTTATAGGAATTTAAAAATCGATAGGAGCGAGAGTATAAAGAGAGTTTAACTATCGGCTGAAATAGTCAAGACACTATCTGCATTATCTTTCGGTTGGCAACTTTCGGTTAACTTTAACAAGGTCAAATAATGTTGTTTAATTATTTATTTATTATGTTTTTTACATCGAATGCTTCTATATACGACTAACTTATACAATAGTTTATATCCTCCTCAAGAGCTGTCAGTAGAGTGAAAAAATGATGGGTGCGTTCAATATACGTGCGCACAGTGCGTTCCTATTACACGTTTAATCATTTTTACGCGTTCTGCATAACGAATGAGTATGTGGTCAAAAATTACGCGAATGACGTTCTGCAGGTAACCGTGAGCAATCGAAAATTTTTTAATTAGTGATCAGATGTTTCTCTCCACATCTTCTTGGTGAACCATTACTTGTCGGTATATTTTCTCAATATCGCGCTAAACACGAATTGGTGTTTTTGCTGTGTTTAGTGATTGTCCCAAAGATGTTTCTTGAAACCATTTAAATACGGCTGTGATGAACCTTTAAAAACTCGGTGCTATGGAAAAAATTAAATCTGGTCAGCCGGTTTATTAATTTTATATTGTGGTGGTATGTGACCAAAATATTTGGTATTTTAAGGGTAAGCACTCAACGGGGGTTGATTCTTATATTTAATTACGAAAAGGTCCCATATATGGTTCAGCGAACTCACACGAGTCTAATTGAATCATCGCATTGTTCAACTACTGTTCAGATTTCAGACACAAACATCATTCTTAATTTAACGGAACTGGTTTTCAAAATATTACACCTTACCTGCATAAGATATTCCGGTTTTGATGCCAAAAATTTGTGTGATAAAATATTCCACTTAAACGAGGTCGAAAATCTGTTACTGTGCTTATTGTTTTCAATTACAGAATCAGGAGATTACGATACTGCAGACACCACCTTTAAATTTTGTAATCGATAATTTAAAAACATGTATTAAAAAAAAAAAAATTCCTTTATTCAAAAATCCCGGATTACCAGATAACAAATATTTACAAAACGCAATTTAGGGCTAAATCTTAAAATTTTTCTCCAATTTCTGCCAGCACTCGTAATATTTTGCATCCAATTTCTGGCTCGTGTGCAACCCCCATTTCGTGGTTGCCATACTCAGCGACGATTCAAACATAAACGCTTGGGTACCGCAAGCAATTTTTTCCGGTTTCAACAACGCTCGCGACGCACCCGCGAAGCAATTCTTGTCGGGTCCATGGGGCGTCATAATCGAGTGTAGTGTAGCACCGCCCGGGAAAAATCCTCCTTCTTTCGCCTCGTATCGTCCCAGTATTAATCCCATGAATTCACTCATACAATTACGGTGATAGTACGGTGGCCGGAATGTATTTTCTTGCACTGACCACCGAGGCGGGAATATTACAAAATCGGCGATCGCTGTCCCATATTTTGCACTTGGGCATGTTAACACGGTAAATATACTCGGATCACAATGATCAAAACTGACTGAATTTATTACCATAAATTTGGATAAGTCATATTTGTAGGGCACGTAATTTCCGTGCCATGCAACCACATCGAATGGCGTATGGTTTTGTTTGGCTTGGAATAGGGCCCCTTGGAATTTCGAAATAATATAAAAGGTGCTGTTATTCTCCTCGAACCAGGCAGTTGGCGTTAAAAAATCTCTCGGATTCGCGAGTCCATTAGCACCAATCGGTCCTAAATCTGGCAGTTGAAAATGCCCATTATACACCTCAAGGATATAACCTCTAGTAGGCCCGGCGACAAGAACAGAAAATCGTATACCTTGCGGTATCACAACAATTTCATTTGGCCTTGCATAAATTCTTCCAAATTCCGTTATAATGTCAAGGTCTCCCTGTTGTGGCACTAAAATTTAATGGTTTGATTAGCACACAAATCGCACAAAAAGACACACACGATCGACTACGTACCAATCAAAAAATCACCATCACTATTATAAAACGCTTTATTCTCCATAGACGCATTACACGTGTACACATGAATAGCGAGTCCGTGCCGCGTTTGAGCATCACCCGCTCCACAAATCGTATGCAAACCATCGACAAAATCTATACGGCCCGTGTTCGGTATATCAAATGGATTCCACCGCATTTGATTTGGATCCGGTTCCTCCAAATGAAAATTCGACTGTAAAAATTTGTTTGTGGTATATCGGGTGAATGGTTCGTGTACAACCGACGGCCGTATGCGATAAAACCAGGTACGTTGATTATCTTTACGCGGCGCGGTAAATGCGGTACCAGATAATTGTTCCGCATACAAATTGTACGGACACATTTGCGGTGAGTTTTGTCCTTCGGGCAATGAATTCGGGCAACGGGGATCCTCGGACGCAAATTCGGATCCAAATCCGGATAAATACTGTAATAGAGTAGGCGGCACCATATAATAAACAAAAAATAAAATTTTGAATAAAAATTTACCTGATATTCTTTAGCCATATTGAAGACGTGACTATTCCACTCAAAATGTGATAAAATACTGATCGGACGAGATCTTAAAATTCAACTTTTTAAAAATTCTAGAATTAACATTTTACTGCGACACTTAGCTACAGTAAACATGTTTATATGTGTATCTCGCGCGGAATTTCAAAAGATGACAAACACAACAAGATCTTATATCTTAGATGTGATAACGCGCTTAATAATCGAATCATTCCGGGTGTACGTGTAGACGGTGAAAGTGTAATACACTAAAAAAAGAGGTGTGCGACGTGATGTTTGCCATTGATTGGTTCAATTTTACACACTGTACGCGTATTTGAATATTTATTATCAGTCTACCTTGATAACATGTTGGCTGATGCAAATTTGTTTACTGGACCAGTATGCAAATTATGTAAAATTTTTATTATTTCCATTCGATTAGAAAAAATATTTTTATTTTGTTTTTTAATTTAAATAGCAACTTTATAGAGTGAAGTGTTGAAACGCTAAATATTTTTCTCGATTCGAAATGTACGATTACATGAAGAGAACATATGTAAAATCGAATGGTATGCAGTTATGGAATTTGATTTATACGTTGTTTACTTTTTGAATGAAATGTATTTCTTACAAAAACAAGTCTGTGAAAATCTTCGCTACATTCAATGATTCAGCATAAATAACGCAAACTTAATCAATTTTTCAAGACAAAGCCAGATCATTATGCAAATTTTGATGGTTTAATTTAATTATTTCGTTGGCAAAAATAGAATAAAGAAGATCAAGAAACTTCACGTAATTTGCACGTGATTAGATTGAAGGAAACGCAGAAACACTTTCTATAATAATAAACAAGACTGATATAGAATTTAAAATTCGTATTCATAATAAGGGGCTAATTGATTAGGTTTATATTGTACTAGTTCCAGGCTACTGTGCTCTGATCTTGAAATCCTGCATGCTACGTATCTGAAACAGAATTCCCCGAAGAAGCTGTTCAATTTTTTCTGGTTCGTCTCCATGGTTTTTAATTTGCCAGACCTTTGGTATTTGGCTAACATGCATTTTAGTTAATACGTGGCTGCCAGTAAAAAAGCGCAATTCAAGTGGAACATCCCAGAACAAAAAGAAACATTATTTTCTGTATTTTCGAGGCCGGTGAGCACAATTGTAACAAAATGGAAGGTAAACGTGTCAGCATTGAAAAATTGGAGAAGCATTGAAGCTGAACTCTTAGACTACTTCGATGGCACAATCGATATACCAACTGTTGAGAGTGCAAATTATGCAGCGGAAATTGTGACTTGGAAAAGAGCAGAGGCAAAAGCAATGTGGACAATTTCGACTACATGCGGAAAACATTCAATACGGCTAATCATGCGCTGTGAGACAGCAGGGGAAATGTGGACGGTGCTCACATGAGCAAAGGTCAGAGAGTAATACTTATTTTCTGCAACTAAAGTATTACAACTTCAAGAAGGAGCCGTCAGTCGACATTGCGAATTTCATATCAAAATTAATAAAAATTGTACAGCAGTTGAGAGATCAGAGGGAGACCATATTAGACTCGATGGTATAATTTCGAAAATTTTGAGTACGATGCCTGTCGAATACAATCATTTCAAAAGCGCATGTGAGTCTGCGAGTGCAGCCGATCGAACACTAACAAATCTGAAGGTGCGTTTGATGGCGGAAGAAATGCGTCTCAAGTCACAGGGCCAGCGAACTTTTCCAAAGAAGGGCAACAACAACAGTAAGGGAAATTCATCAAATAACAACAACAAATGGCGAATAAAAGCGACAAGCCAAAAGGCAAGTGCTTTAAGTGCGGAAAAGGCGGCCATTGGAAGCGGGTCTGCCCAGAAAAGAAGAACAGCTCGGATAAAATGCAAGAAGACACTTCAGTGGATGCTTTCATTTGTCACACGGAAGCAAGTGGTGGCAGGAACGCCTGGATTTTGGATTCGGAGCGACGAAACACATGAGTCATCGACGTGATTGGTCTGACAACTTCACGGAAATATCTGAATCAGTGAAAACAGGCAATGGTGGTAGAATTATGGCTCGAAGCAAAGGCTACATCAGTATTCGTGCTTTCAATGGCAATGATTGGACTCGCAAGCGAGTCATGGAGGTTCTATTTGTACCGGACTTGCATGTTCATATCTATTTTCATCGGGTTTGTTCCAGATGATTTTCAAAACAGACGAATCAACACAGTTCGAGGCTACAGCAAACGTAGACGTCACTTCTATCGTGGCATGATCGATTGGGACATCTAAATGTCACACACGTGAAAAAGTTCCTGCAAAGCCGAAACATTAAATTTTTCAATGAGGATTTTATATGCGAAGCTTGCGTTTTCGGCAAACATCATCGAAGCAGCTTCAAGAGTCGCGAGGAGAAATAGAAGTCGTGCGGCGAGATAATTCACGCACGGATGTCTGCGGACCGTTTCAGGAAAACTTAATTGGTGGAGCCAGGTACTTCTTTCTACTAAAAGACGATTATTCACATTCTCGTTTCATTTACTTCATAAAACAAAAATCTGAAGTAGCGAGTTGCATCAAGAAGTGTGTCAAGCTGATACAGAAGGACGATAAGCACAAACTTCGCATTGTCAGGTCTGGCAATTGCACGGAATGCACAATTAAAGGCATTTTTCGAGGAAAACGGTATTCATCACCAACGAACTGTGTCGTACACAACTAACGGGTGTGCTGAGTGAGAAGTACGAACGATCGTCGAATCAGCAAAAACGATGCTTCAGGCGAAGCAAATGGAACAGAAGTTTTGAGCCGAGACAGTGAATTTAGCAATCCATGAGTAAATCGAACTGGAACAAGCACGATCGTCGGAAAAACATCGTATGAATTGTGGCACAACAAGGAGAAGCGACAGAAACTAGACGCGAAGACCACCACCAAATGTATGTTCGTTGGATACGACAGTCGTTCCAAGGCATATCGAGCATGGAAAAGTTGAAATATCATGCGACGTTGTATTTTTGTCGGAGGAATCCATGGCAACGCTTGACATCGGAGCTGAAGAAAAAACCAGCGCGAATGAGGAAAAGGCAAACGCAAGAGGCGAGAGCGCAGATGATAGAGAAGCAGACGATTTCATCACGCCAGGACAACGTGAACAGCGTGGCGCTGATAACAGAAATGTTGTCAATCGACGTTCGCTCGATCGAAGCACGAACACGTCAGCGAAGCGTCTAAGGAGCGTACAATGGACGAAGAGTACGATTCGCTTATTAAAAATCGTTTATGGACCTTAGTTAAGACATCAACTAACCAAAGAGTAATCGACAATCGGTGGGTCTACAAGATCAAGAAGGATCCGGACGGAAGCATTGATCGCTACAAGGCGTGATTGGTAGTGCGAGGATTCACGCAAGAATATGGTATCGATTATCAAGAAACTTTCAGTCCAGTGGTGAAGTTTACATCGATCAGAGCGATCCTGGCACTGGCTGCGGCGAAGCAAATGAGGTTGAAGCAATTCGACGGTAAAACGGCATTTCTAAATGGAGATTTAGAAGAAAATGTGTACATGAGCCAGCCGATTGGATATGACGATGGAAGCGGAAATGTATGCAATCTATCCAAAAGCTTGTATGGACTGAAACAGGCGTCACGCTGTTGGAACAAAAGATTCACTGCTTTTGTCGAAAATTTTGGATTCAGAGCGAGTGAATCGGAAAAATGGTATGTTAGTCCTTGCAATTTATGTCGACGACGGTTTGATTGCAGCGGAGAGACAGGACGACATTATGCCGGTCATCGAACATTTGAAAAAGGATTTCGAGAACAAGGTTTTCGAGTTGAATTGTTTTCTGAGCGGAATTGATCGGTGACCGGACGGATCGATTCACATAAATCAACAAGGCTACGCAAGAAAAGTCATCGATCGTTTTCACATGACGGATTGAAATGCAGTGTCTACCCCATTGGACAATTCACAAAATCTGGGAGATTTTGAGGATGACGAGGAAGTGGATTTTCCGTATCGAGAAGCAGTCGGAACTCTGATGTATTTGGGCGTCGCCACCAGGCCAGATATCAGCCTCGCAGTTGGAAGTGTCAGCCGATACTTGGAAAAGCCTGCTGCAGCACATGTGAATGTAGTCAAACGCATTCTGAAGTACATTCGAGACTCGATGGACACGTAAATTCGATTCGAAGGCAAAAACGAAGTGAACTTCTGCGGATACAGCGATGGAGACTACGCCGGCGACACACAAACGCGACGATCGACGTTGGGCTATGTTTTTATGTTTGGAGTTAGCGTCATCAGCTGGGGATCGGAACCCCATAAATCAGTTGCGCTTTCGACGACGGAGACAGAATATATGGCAGCATCACACGCCATAAAGGAATTGGTCTGGCCGAGAGCAATCGAGAGCAATGCGCCCGCATTCTTCATGAACAATCAGAGCGCAATAAGACTGGTGAAAAATCCGGAGTTCCACAACGCATAAAACACATCGACGTGTGGTATCACTTCATTCGTGAAAAATTTGAAGACGGAATTTTTGAACCCAAGTATGTGCGAACAGATGAGCAGATAGCGGACATCATGACCAAAGCGCTATCAAAACTAAAGCATCAATTTTTCTGTAATTTGATGAGTGTCATGCCAAAGAATTAACGTAGGTAGTTTTTATTTTAAATGTTGGCATCGACTTGGAACAAAAAGTGGGAGTATTGAATTTAGTGCTTCGCTCTTGCTTGAGTATTCTGTTCAAGTTGATACTCACACACACGCACAAAACTTTTAGCTCGGTTCTAAGTAGGACGTGCAAATTCGTCCTCGGACGTGCAAAATAGTTCAAGTTTTTATTTCTTTTTACAGCGGAAATACTTTGCGATCAGAATAATCTCAATAGAATTGCATCGAGCTATATGCGGTTTTTGCAGCTTTATTTTTGCGCTATATAAACGGCCACTAAATGTGTGAATTGGTTACATTAGGTAATTCAATTTTAAACTGCGAGACGCGGTATGACGAGTATTTAGTTCAAAATTCATTTTTGAGCCTATGCTGAAAAGCTACACTATTTTTTGAGTGTGCTCATATTTACAAACTTACCTAAATAGTTAATGTTACTCGTATTTTTTCCAATTTATTATCTTGACCCATGAATCAATATTTTTTAAAACATATTTTGCTCCATGCGACCCATATAATTGTATAAAACCTGACAAATTACTTGGTGTACGTTGGTATTGTCATAAAAAAGAAACATATGCTCTCAAGAATCTACATTATCATTTTAAGCAGAGACACTAACCGTGTTGTAAATTGTTAGGTTTTATAATTCGAATTCGATTAGGGCAACACATAATTTTTTTTGGAAAAATGTTGCCGCCAAACTTATAGAATGGTTCTTTTGAGTGTATGTAATCCTCAAATTCAGGCAATTAGGTATGTTATTTAAAATTCTGAGATAATTCCAAAAACCCATTGGCCCTCTACATAGCGAGTTTAGATTCACCAATCTCTACTCTTTTGTTTTCGCGCTCAATCGATTTACCATTTTGAATAAAGGCATTATACAAAACTTCACGACAGAAACTGGCCCAGTCAACGGAATTGGTAAGTGAGATGTTCAAATGGTAATATATTTCTACCTACACAAATTTATAAATATCACCAATTTTTAAATGACTTTTGGAAGTTTTACACCGTTTTTTAGATCTTGATTGGTTTGTCTGACATTTTAATCTTGTAATATCAAATCGACAGTTTGGTTTTCGTAATTTCGAAAACTTATATTTGGAACGTTTCCTTGAAGGCGTCGTGTGTCAATATCGTTCAATCTCGGAGGTTGAATTTCCTGATTATTTTCTGTACATACCACCGTTGCTGTTTATTTGATATGGTTTCATGTTTCCCATTTCCCCATGTGGCGATGCCCTCGTGTATAGCGTGAATATTCTTGTTTAATGATAACTAAATTTTATGAATTGATGACGGATGAAATGTCAATGATCGATGTTTCTATTCGCCAGTGTGTCATCCATTTTATATCCTCCGCTTCTAAGACTGGTGGATAAGTCGGCTCGACTATGCTATGAGTGGCGTTTACATCTTGTTCCATTTTTCGCTTTCTTTATGATGTTCTCATGCAGTTACCCAAATTTGTGTTAATCCAAGCAACGGTTGCTTCACCTTGCTGGGGAAGTTGTCGTTTAACCTCTTTCTGCTGCTTGTCCCTATTTAACATTGTTCTCTGCTGCATTAGGAAACGTCATGATCAATTATTGTCTTCCCGAATTTCTCGGGAATTTAAAAACAGATTTAGATGTTTGGGGAAAACAATTTGATTGGCAGTCCTAGAAAAAGCGTTGGTTTATTTAAATAAACGAAATGAAGTGTTTGCTTTGTAGAAGTATTAAATTTTGAGAACAAAATGACTCCTATATTTGAAGTTGAAACCCAGATTATAAGAATACCTTAATTTATGGAGATAAACTTTCAGCCATCAGTTATGACTTTTTATGTTGAACTTGTTAATTTTGCGATTAATCGAACATATTGCATATAATTTATTATTTATATCTATCATCTTATCAATTTTAAATACATATTTTTATGTCTCAATATAAAAAAATCAAATTTATAATAAATATTCGTTCATTTTTGTATATAATCACACAATTTACAATTTAGGTTTTTTTTTTTGTCCAACATAAAATTAATGGAATAATTTAATAAAAATAAAAGCTATTTATTATATATTATCATAAAATAAGGAAATTAAGCATCATATTTTATAATTTGAATGTATGTATAATGATTTTGAAGTTTTTTTTTTTTTGCTTGGTAAAATAAAATAAAATCTTAATAGTCAATATCACAAAAATAAAAATTAGATAAATTAAATATTTCGACTTGGGCGAATTAATTTAAATTAAATTAGAAAAATTTTCGGGGAGTTTTATGTTTTTATACGACGCCCTAATCGTGTTACAGAATACTTGTGTCCACCATTTTTCATTTCATTGTTGTTCCGCAATATTCCATTCGGTTTAGATCCCCGACTCTCGAACAGAACGTCCGAATCGGTTTCGGATTCTGATAATGTGCTGCCGCGTTGAACTTAAAATAAATAATAAACGTCAGCAATTGTCACAATACACGGTTTTACCAAATATTTCGCTTACATTGGGATTTAGAGTGGGCTATTTCATCTTCGTGCGTCCCTAGGAGCGCATATTTTTGTAGTTTCGAACGCGTGTTACGTGGCTTATACGAACGTCTACACATGCATGTTATACCCCAACATATACTAGATACAAACAGGAACCCAATAAATACAGCGATTATCACATACAAGATTGACCAATCTACGGTAAATAAAAAAAATGTAGGCACACTCTAAATATCACAAACAGAAAATATTTACCACAATTTGCTTCAGACACGCCCCAAAAATAAAATATATCAGGCATCCAGAATGTTTCACACAAACAGGCCCGTGTCTCTGAATTACAAACGCCATGTCCTGAACATAGATTTTGACATATTGTTGTTCGTATGTCAGACACCGATGCCCCTAATATAGAGGCATCTCGCCAGAACTTCTCTTTTAATATTAATTCAACCTCTTGCCCCATTAAAACATCCGTTTTACCATCTTGAGTCTGTCAAATAAAATTTAATTAGAAACCGCCCAGTATACATATATGATAAATCGAATACTTACCATTCGCTCGACATAAAATACGATAACCGCCTCCTTCGTTTTCTCCTCCAGTTTAACATCACGCAGATGGAACTTAATATTATCGCCCAGTAGTAAATTTAATTTTTGTTCCAGAGACTCCAGTTCCGATTGTGTTAGCACGGTGGCTTCCATAGTAAGCGTTAACTCGACCAAATTCAGTAGTAACGGATCTGGCCGCACTATAATCGAGACAGTATCCGACCCCGTTAAACCTTGATCATCGGTTACCACTAATCGAAATACGTATCGACCGGCCACTACATTGGTAACCATTAGTACAGGCTCATGATTTGTATTGTCGATGACATTACCAACTGCTAGACTTGTCCCCTCTCGTACCCAAGTATAATTGACAATTCCTAAATCGTCACTCGACCGGGAACCATTTAACACGATCACGGATATTGGAAGCGTTACACTTTGATCACCGCCAGCATTTGAAATGGGGGCGGCATTTTTTTCTTGTACAATCGTAACGTATACGCGGCTACTTGCATTATTCGCATTCGAATCGATAACGGTTAATTCAAAAATGTATTGTCCTATTGTTAGTGATGCGGCATTCGCGATCGATGCATTTGCATTGGCGATGATCGATGAGGTTGGGCCCGAAATTTGTGTCCAGTAGTAACCAGATATTCCAATGTCATCGGTCGATTGAGATCCGTTTAGTTCGACCCAATTTAGTGGTAAATTTAAGGTGACATTTTTTCCCGCGTTTGAGATAGGCGGCGAGTTTGTTGGTTGTTTAATCACTACGTGTACTGGGGCTGAACTCGATTGATTACTGGCATCGGTCACTTTAAGTACAAATGTATAAAATCCTTTTTCAAGATTTGAGAGTTTTAGATACGGTGTTCGCGTATCTTGCATATCGACCGCTTTCGTTTGATCGTTAGTGTCTTTAGTCCATTCCCAGGCCACAATTTCACGATCATCTGAACTTAGCGAACCATTTAGCGTGACATTATTATGTGGCAAATATAAAATTACGTTGGGCCCGGCATTCGCTTCGGGCGGATAATCAATTTCTCGTAAAACGCTTATAGTCGCGGTGGTAGAATTTTGGGCGCCATCCGAATCGGTCACCGTTAATTTGAATGTATAATTTCCGGCCAATGTTAGATTCGTTAACTGGATTGTGCTAATCGGTTGGAGTGTTTGTTGGTAGCTAATCGGACCTTGCACCAATTCCCATTGCCACGATACGATTTGATCATCATCCCGACTGGCGCTTCCGTCTAGAATAGCTGCACCATTTGGTAATTTAACCGTTTGCTCTTTAGGCGTGATTACAACTTGGGGCGGCCGATTAATACGTTTTTTCGGCGAGACCGTAACATTAGCGTATGCCTCTCCATAAGATCCGTTACCGGTTACTGTTACTTTGAAACGATATAAGCCTTCGGATAAATTATATAGTTTAACCTCGTCTTTGGTTGGATCTTTGATTGTGCCATTGGTTGCGCCATTCGGCTGCGATAGTAAGGTCCAGAAGTAGGAGTATTTATCGCCACTAGATTTTTCATCAGGAACCGTGTACGCAGATAAGGTTGTTTCAGTTTCGGGAGATTCTAAATTTTTTGAATTTACGCGCACCGTAAGTTCCTTAGTTTTTGGCGGTGTTTGGTCCGGTACTATGGGCGCATCCTCATTCATTGACTCCCCATTAAAATTATTAACATTTTTCATTAACAATTTTTTCGCAATCACATTCGCTAACTCATTTTCCATCAGTAATTTTATACATTTACCATCATCATTCCGATGAAAGTGTGGCAAACATTTGCATACACCTTTACGCGATTCCTGGATATATGGCACACATTCTTCGTTCAGCTGGCACGAATCGATACCATATTCACACGAATTGAAATTATAGAATTTCGATTCATCCAACTGCAAATCATTCTCGTCATTCACGTACTGATCACTAACGAATCGTTCGAGTCCGTTTAAATTGGTTCGATCGAGGAACAGCCGCTTACCATTGTTCGGTGTTAGTTCATCGGAGTAAGCGGTGCCGTACGCTAAATCTGTTGGATTATCATATTTATCGAGGTAGTTATCTTTCTCCGCATTTGCCTCAATAAAATCGCTTAAATACGATTTTTTTAATATATCAAGCCATGTGATATCGTCATTGTCGCCGGTCGGACTCACAAGGACCATTTGTAATTTTGAGGTAACATTCGGCCGCTTTAGCGGTAAGCATAACTCATTTGTTGTGCATTTAACGTGATAACATGTTCGATTATATATAAATGCTGCATTACAGTTTTGCTGGAGTTTACAGCATTCGTAAATGCAGGGCTTGAGTGTGGTGGCCTCTTTGAATTCACTAAAATTACCGGCATTTTTATTTCCTGTGGGTTAAAAAAAGAAAAAGTAAATTTATTTAGTTATGATCAAGTCCCAAATGAGCAATTTGTAATATTTGAAAATATAAGTTTTTATGTACCCCTTGCTGCTACTAAGCGATTACATAAAATGCAATCGTATGTTATTTAGGCAAATAAAGAGAATTTGCCTAATCGATTGGTAATCACTACGGCATACGGAATGACGTGTCGCTTATTCGAAACAAACATCATCAAGTCTTATCTTAATAATAAGTTTGTACGATTGATAAGTAGACGCTAAACAACAAAACTAATAACAGTGAAATAATTTTTATCGTCTCTTAATGTATTATCGTCTCGAGCTTTTAATTAAATCTTGATCGTTAACGCAATTACGATATACTAATTATAGATTAAACAAGCAAAGAAAACTATCGATGTTGCCGTAATACTGAATGTGGTGGGCAATAAATTATCCCACTATTGTAAGTACATACTAAGCCACAAAAATTTTGTATGGAAAAAAACCGCATATTTTAGTCTTATCAAAATAATTACTTCTGTCGTAATTATTTAAGATTAAATTCGAATATATCGCGGCTATGTGGGTTCGCCTAACATTGTGTGTGTGTGTTGTTACAAGTAACAAGACCAGGTGAATAATAAGCAATATAAAATATTTTGAATACATATCTTATGTAGAATAGGAAACGTAATTCTAAATTTGCCCGCATTATTTGCTTGTTTATTCAGCTTGATTGTCGTATTCATTTTGTGGGAATGCTAATTAATGTACTTGTAGATTATAGTGTAGAAAAGGCATGATTTGCCTAAGAATTATTTTATGACACGTTTGCACAAACTAAAGTGCCCCGAAATTTGAAAATATCAAAATCTTTTAAGCCACCAAGTATCTTTAAGATACAAGATTGAAATTGTCATGGAACAATATATTTTTTCGCGAATCATTAATTTCATATTATCCTATTTTTCTATACTCCTTAGAAGAAGTAAGAGCACTAGAATTTTCGATTATACTTGAAAGTGAATGAAACTGAAATGGCCAAAAAAATGTCACAACAAATTTCAAAGCTTATCCAAATTTGTGTTCCGACACAATATTTGAAAATACTGTAAACATAGCAGACTTTATGTTTGTGTAAGGGTACCTTATATTCATTCGCCAAATCACAGTTGATTGAAACTCAAAGCAAAGTTCGGCATTGCAGTTTATTCCTCACAGCCTTAGCCCGATTAGTTAGAGTGATAAATTGAATAGGAACCGACAGGAACTAACATTTTTTAAGAAAAACAAGCGGCAAGTGCTAGTTAGACGAGATTCTCGCATCTGGCACTGCTTATAGAGAACTACAAGTGGATCTGACGGCAAAAAATTAAACTGATTGGGTCTATTTTTGTTTGTAAATTTTTATTTTCATAAAGTATGCCGTGTTAAAATTTTATGGAAAAAAAGACTCAATGAGCTTATTTTTAATGCGTTAGATGTCACTACCCCGGATATTTATAGTTCTCAATTGTATGGGTAAGGTTTTATTGATAATTGACCGGATCATTGATACTTGTCCCATAATTTAGACATTCTTTGTTACACGGACCTCCTTTAGAGACCATTGGAAAGCAAACTAGAGCTTACTGTGGTGGACAGAAAATTAGGGACAGCTATTTGTAACATAACTAAAACTCACTTTATCCCATTGATCTGACATCTGTTTTAAAAGAATTCTACTTTGCTCTAGTACTACAAAATATAATAAAAATGTATTTTATTTTTGATATATTTCGGGAATTCCCCTAGAATGTTGGAAACGTCAAACAAAAGTGGTCAAATAATTAGGGACACGTATTTTTTCTATATTTTTGTTTAATTTTTAATATTTAAAAACTGTAATTTCCTATTTAGTAACAAGATAATATTGTAGTTTATTAAAAATTCTCAAAAAAATAAAAATAAAATATCACGTTTAACGATAATGGGCCTTGGTGTGGTTTGTTCACCGGATGAAAGACGGATGATATTAAAATTGACAAGTCAAGGTAAATCATACCGTGAAATTGCTGCCATCGTTCAATGTTCGAAGAATATGGTTGCCAATGCCATAAAAAGAAAAAAGTCGCACAATAAACCCGGTGTGAAGAGGAAAACAACGCCTCAGACGGATCGTCATATTTCCAAAATAGTGAAAAAAGATCCTTTTAAGACATATTCTGTTGACGTTAAAATGGAACTAAATTTAGAAATTACTACGCGCACAATTCGAAGACGTCTAGCAGAGTATAATCTGCATGGCAGATCAGCTCGAAAAGATCCACTTCTTAGCAAAAAAATATCGTCGATAGACTCCGATTTGCCAAAGACCATATTGATTGGAATGGTGACCGCGGGATCCAAAAATGGAGAAACATACTATGGAGCGACGAAATAAAAAATTAATCTGTTTGGTTCTGATGTAGGCCAAAAAACCAAGAATTTCTTCCTCAGCACACAAGAAAAACGGTGAAACATGGCGGAGGAAATATTAAAGTATGGGGATGCTTCTCTTACAATGGTGTTGGACCTTAATACTGGATTAAAGAAATAATGGATCAGCACGTTTACGTAGATGATATACATACTTCAGAACGTCATGCACCCGTATGCTGAAGAAAACTTGCCTTTAAGGTGGGTCTTCATGCAAGATAATGACCCTAAGCACACGTCTAGGAAGGCAAAACAGTATTTTGTTAGCAAAAATATCAATCTTTTATCTTGGCCAGCACAATCTCCCGATCTCAATCCAATTGAGCATCTGTGGAAGGACCTTAAAGTTGCCGTAGCCGGCAAAAAAATAAAAAATAAGGAAGAACTGTGGAAAGCCGTTAAGGAAGCTTGGGAGTCAATACCTATCCAACGATGTCAAAGGTTAATAGATTCTATGTCACGACGATGTCAGGCAGTGATTAAAAAGAAAGGACAGGCTACCAAATACTAATATTTATATTAGAAATTGGGAATGGAATTAGTTTTATTCGCTTGTAACTGTAGTGTCCCTAATTTTGTGTCCAGCCTTTTTTTATTTTTTTGGATTTTTTAAGAAAAGTTGTTTATTTTTGAAATTATTTCTACTATCATACGAAGCGTATACAAAATTAGTAGTAAACCAATAATTTGGAATTAAATAAATTATTTGAGTTTTGTTACATTATTAATTTTATATTTTTTTTTTTTTGCTGTCCCTAATTTTCTCTTCACCACTGTATATAGGGAAATGCTAGAGAAATTGTTACCTTCGGGGGGCTTCGGACACTGAATTGCAAAGTAAATGGTTTCACGAGCACCTATAATTGTTCCCTAGATACTACTTGCCCTGTAGTAAAGTTCAGAGGCAAGCCAAAACCAGTATGGCGGTCAGTTGAACCAGGGACTTAAAGTACTAGAGGCTCAGGATTGGAACCCCTACAAGGAGACCCTTACAATTTATAATAGAGAACTGAGAGACAGAGAAAGAAGAGACTCTTCTGTGATAAAATGAAAGGGATCTCCGACATCTCTCATTTGATAGAACGGATGGTTCATCAACTTTTTAAAATGTAGCATCATTCGATCTTCTTAACGAAACTTACTTTCTAGAAAACTTTGGGATTCGACGGAGCTCAGCGCTTATCGGAAACCCCATACGTGACACATAGAGCACGCCTACCTCGATCGGATTATTCCAGCGGAAATGCAGAACAACTCTGAGGTAGAATAAACTTAAGCCTCGGCCATCGACAAAAGAAGGTGCAATCTGTAAGATGGTTAAAATTGCCCGATGTAAAACATCATATCGTAAGGTTCTGCATCTGTCAATATCATAACTTTAAAATATTAGCGATTTTGAATCATCATTTAATTTGAAGATCCCTGCAGCTCTGGAGAGTGGGTTCAAGAGTTTAAGAATGGTGAATTTTATGCCGAACGAAGACGTGAAATTGGAAGCATTATTGGATGTATATTCGTAACAAACGCAAGAAGAACTTGCACTTACATGAGGAGTGACTGAACAAGCGTTCCGTTTCACATCGTTTAAAAGCATTGAGAACATCGACAACCAAGCCAAATATTTATGAATAAAAACTCATGTTGTGTATTTGTTGGAATGAGTTTGGTGATGTAGCGATAGCTATCTAAGGGATTAGATCCGTTTAATGATGTAATACAAAATGCCCTTTCATTTGTTACAAGGGGCAGCAGAAATAAATTGGAGCTAGCTCGTTCAAGACAGAGCTGGTCCTATATACAACGAAATACTCAATTCCGAAGGTTTCCCTTCCTATTTTAAACGGTACTAGACTCAATTTTACTAATAAATCAAGATTTCTGGATATTATCTCGGACAGTAAGCTGAAGCTTGGAATCACAAAAAAAAAAAAAAAAAACGTCCTAGAAAGAGTAAAGTAGGACACTATAGCCATTTGTTTATGCAGAAACGTCATGGGATTTGAAACCGGAGTTGGTACTCGGAAATATAGGGGGGCGCCAGTAGTTGAACTCGGTAGACATGATACGAATCAGTGCCTTTTTAGGGAATCTACAGAAGCTTTAGAATCGAATGACTTCTTTAGAGGCTGCATGCAAGAGAAGAAAGTCTGTAGTTCGCGATTAACGTTCAGCTGCTGTTTGCGCCAGTAGTGTGGGTAACTGCATGCGGGAGCAGCATAGATGACTTGATTGCGTAACCTGAAAAAATAGGCAGTTAAATTCTTCCATGGGATGAAATTCTTTATTTGATGTGGGCTTATCCAATAGAACATGTTAAACAACGCAGTGAACGGAAACCGAGGCGAATCAATCGCCCAGTAAACTGACTTTGACGGATACTATTTAGAAATACTTTAAACGACAAACCATTTAGTCTACTAATTGTTACCTTGACAAACATTGAAAATAAATTTCAATCCAAAACGTTTAAGGCAAACAAAATTACTGTTGAGAAACCGATGGTCATTAGGAATTCTTTTACAAGAAACACACCATCAATCGAGTAACCCTAGTAGATAGACTTGAATTTATGGATAGATTTATTCATCTAGAAAGACATTTGTCACTGGCCAGTTAATTTTAGAAAAGTTATTGAAAGTCTTCCATACAGACTTCATTCAAGGATATCTCGACATATCGACAACAAAATTAAGAGTTTGACGCCAATCAAATAAGGAAATAATCTACTATCAGCAAATGATATAACAACATGGCATTTCATAATTCCCCACTTTGGACAAATATGACAAGCTGCTTTTAATTTGCAATATGCTTAATAAAGGATATTGCAAAAGCAACAATTACTTATTTAAATTCAAAACATCTAACATCTGCCGTGTTTCATGAGTTAGGATCATGTTGAGTAAAATCGAGGCCAACGCTATGAAAATGTTTAGCACTATATGAAATTTTTAAATCAAATTGGCGATGATTTTACTAACCATGATAGGAGACCAGAAAGCGCCCATTGATCCGGATCTGGTCAAATTTTATATGGAAAACCTGATTCAAATTTTTTTTAGATCACAAATTTTGATTTGAAATCTAGTAAGCGTTCTTGAGTTGTTTCATGGATGTTAACGTGATAACCGGATAAGCATCAAGAATCACAGCTACTATTAACACTCGAACCCACAAGTATGGTATGATATAAAAGAGCCGAAAGTCACAGGGCGGAATGTCGAAGGGCCGATTTTCAAAGGGCCGAATGTGGCCGATTTTTATTTTTTTGTTTTGTTTTTAGAAATATATTTTTTGTATTTTTTTATTTTTTGGACCATATACCATCAGAGAAGGCTGACATAGGGCCGAATGTCTCAGGTGGCGCCTAAATTATAAATAATAAATTTAAAAAATTATATTTCTTAATTTTAAATTTCTACTTGTTATAAATATAATTTGAATTTCTACTTGTTATAAATATAAATTTTATTTTCTACTTTTCAAAGCCTTTTATTAAATCATCTACTTTTTATAGCCTTTAAATATAAGCGTGGTTTTTTAAAAAGTTTTTTTTAAATATATTTTATTTTCTACTTTTTAGTCATCGAAACTTTTTAATGTCCAAAAATGTTAGAATCTTGTATTGTCATCGGAGTTAAGCCTGCATACAAAATTTCAGCTCAATTGGAGTATCGCAAGTGGTTGAAAAATTGATTACAAAATTTGACGATACAGACACACAGAGTGAGCTAATATAAGCGTGGTAAAAATAAAAGTACAAAAGTGCAAAAGATACTACGGTACCTCATCACTCACATAAGGGTCGCACAGCGAGACATTATGATGATGTTATTATAAGTAGTCCCATCACGTATATATCCATCTAGCGTTACTTTTGAGATATACTCGACGTAACTGAAATTGTTTCAAATGTCAAAAGCGTCATTTTCCATAGCTTACTGAAGACTCAATAATCGCGTCGTGTCTGCGATAGCCATAGACATAATACACTAAGGCTTCGAGTTGCGTCGATTCGACTTGCATCAGTTCAACTTGCGTCACTAAAAGTTTTAATACCATAAATTTAAGTTGTGTCGTTTTTCGACGCAACTGGAATTTTTCTTCCATTTTAAATTGCGTACATAGCCGAGCATAATGACAGGGACAAAATAGTTTTTTTCCTAGATAAATACAATTTTTGATAACTGAAATAACAAATGAACTTTTGAGTTGTCATTTTTGAGTTGCGTTGCGTTCTCATGAAACGCATTAATGACGCAACTCGAGGCTTTATTGTACTACATACATAGACCGGTAATGTGCTTTTTCTCCATATAAAATCGTCTATTTTATGTGTGGGCAGTTAGGACGGGATGCGTATACAAAACTCTATTTACATCTCTGTGTTTGATTTCTGTATTATCCACAACTAGAAGCTTTTGTTACTGGTTGTTTGTTTTTCAAAATAAAATTATTTGCAAACTGTATATCCATAATTTGTGATGAAATTTGTGTGTTGAATACATAGAACTATATAAGTACTATTAGAATGAATGTAAAGTTTTTTCCCATATAAAATTTGCTATTTCATGTGTCACAAGCCAGAGCAGGATGGTTATATAAAAAAATACATATGGCTGTCTCATATATCAAAGAAAACACCCCAACCAAACTACTTTTTGTTTTTGTACAAAGTGACGACTTAATTTTGCGCTCTTAAAAATTCGTGAAATTATTAATTAAAATGATTAAATATGTTTACAAAATGGTTAGTGCATAGTGCAGTAGTGCATCATTTAGTAATACAAATTGAAAACTTCTTATTAAAATAAAGTGTCTTGTGAAAAGCTGCCAAAGAGGACACACCTAAAAAATTATAGAATGGAATTTCTTACGATCAGTAAGTTCACCAAGTGTTTTTATGAAATAAAATTTAAATTATGTTAAGCAACTTGGTTGTTGGTGTGGGGTGTTTACTTTGTTGTTATATCAGTGCCGCATTTTTCTTATTAATACGTGCTTACTACGTACATATTACTACGTGCTTTTCTTTTCATAATTACTTTTTATTTTTGAATACCATAACTATTAGTTTTTATAGAAATATATAATATGAAAAACATATTTTTTTTGTTAGGATAAGCTTAATGTGAGGAATTAATTGAACCCAATTGGCTTCGACGTACAAGATGTAAAATGTAAAAATGAGTAAAAATTAAATTATTTGCTCGTTACATTTTGAAAATAAATATTTTATGCCGCAGACAAAATAGAATCGGTGACTATTTTTAAGAAACGAGTCATTCTCTTGTTGGTTATCGAGCCAACGACTAAATGTGACCAATAGGACCAATTACTATTTGGATATACACAGGTTTAAACCTACAATATATTCTACTTAAGGGAAAACCAATTTTTTTTGTATTGGAAGAATAATTCAATTTACATATTTTCTAATTTTAACTTCCTAACTTCATTGCATTCGGTCGAAAAAAATTCTAAATAGGGCCCTGTTGATTTATTCGCTTTCTCTTTTACCCTTCGAATTTGGGACGCTTGACAGATGCTTACTTTCATTCTATATAATCTATTTCTATGGTTGAATATAATTTGTGATCAAATTTGAGTGTTTATAATTTGTGTGTTATTAAAATAAAATGTATCGAAAAAAAATTATTTGTTGTGGATGATATGAATTATGCACAATAGATTCCGCCAGTCCCGTACCGAAAACGAATACCGCGCATTTTTTCGTATTTTAAAGTGAGGATTTCAGAAGTTTCTGATTTGGTGACATAATTCGCTAAATCGATAAGTTCTTATTTTCTACTATCGGTACAAAGCAAGCCTTGAATTTTTGCAGTTTGGTCGTTGCAACCTGATGAGTAGACCAACTTTTTATCAGTACGATTACAGGGAAGGTTTTAGAACATTTTCAATAAGTAGTACTTTTTTCATGAATGAAATAGTACTTTTTCGGACTCAAAGGTACTTTTTCTTTTTAAAAAATTGTTTTCGAAATTTTGGGAGGAAAGGAAAAACTATCGAGGTTCAATATTTTTAAGTATTTTATTTAATTTCATCCTATAAATACTTTAAATACGTAAAAATAAGAATATATAAAATCAATTCAATTATATAAAATAAATTTTTTTATTTGAATTCAGCTGAAATTTCAAAATAGGAACATTTTGCATCAAGCGCGCATTTTTACAAATTATGTAATAATTACTAATGTTAAATTCGATTGATTCAAAAAAATCTAAATTGGTGGTAACAAAATCAAATTCGACATAAATTATTCTAATAATTCTTGTTCTTCTTTTTTATCATTAGAAAGGCCGACTTTTATTAAATTATTTGGTATTAGCCAAATATAGCTGTAATAAGAATCGTCCTTTATTAAATATCTTGAATGAATTAAAGCCGGACACGTCTTAACATGAAGTCGGTTGCGGCATTTAGTTTTTATTAAGTTTTTTATTCAAAAAACACGTTCCACATTGGCTGAGGAATGAGGAATAGGCAAAATTCTTTGAGCGATCCTTTAAATATTTTTAGACATCGGTTCATGCGATCGAACGAATGCTATTTCGATCTACCCACTAAACACATTATGTGGCATGTATTTGGAATTTTATAAATTTGTGTTGTTTGAATATAAAAATGTAGTGAGTTTGACTCAAATGTATTAGTGTAATTTCGAAAAGTGAATTGTACTGAAAAAATCATCCCTGGTACGAAACCAAGCTGGCAAAAGAGACTTAGTGAGTAAAGACGAGAGTAAAGACAGGTTTACGTATGCGATCAAAAATGATTCGCGAATGAAAAGCCAATCAAATCATTGGAAATATATAAAAATTTCCCCGCATGAGATGAAATAATTTTGACTTTGTGCAAATTTTCATCGCTAGGTAGCATTCAACATCCTAATGAATAAAAAAACAAATTATGAGCATTTGATTGGCTTGATTCAAATATTCAAAGAGGCACCCTCCCAAGTCAGCACACATCATATTAATAAGTTGACATAATGTCAACACTAATGGTTACAATATAAAAATTACAATATTCATCCAGATATACATCAAAATCAAAACGACCAATTTCACGATCAAGGTTCCTCGATTTTCAACATGCATGGAAATATTATACAATTATTTTTACGTTAAACGCATAATATGCAATTATGCACATAAATTATATCATAACTGAAGCATTCATTTTACAAACTTTTATATATGCAAATGTAAAATGCTTAAAAGACAAATTAAGGATAAATAATACTATTTATGATATACTTAGGTAATAATGCAAAAATAAGTTAAGATCTCATCCGAAGCAACACTCATCAAATTGCGTGATTGACTAGATCAACTAATCGATCAGGAAAGGAGGTGCTGACCGATATAAAAAATTAAAATGAGAGGATGACCCGTTTGAACGGACGTTTAACGACTTAATTTGTTACAACCATTATGAACAGTAATTGGACGGAATGTGGTTAACTTCCACTCTACACGGTTTGAGAAATCCTAATCAATTCCTAAGAAACCGTGAACATATGGAAAAATTGTAAGAAAATGTACCCACATATTTCATTCAGCCATCAATTCCCTACACATTCATAACATAATTATATCAGAAATAAATGGAAAAATACTAAGCCAAGAAAATGATAAAATCGATTTTCCAGAAAGAAAATAAAGCGACATCATAACCATGAAATTTTCTTCTCATTTTTTTTTACAAACCAAAAACCATAAAAAAGGAAAAAACCGTAAATTATCGATTTAAATGTGAGACGTCGGATACACGGGGATTATAAAAAAAATGCAGTCATTTGTGATTACTCACCTACTGGGGCGAATCCATCAAACACTTGATAGAATATCCTTGGGCACATCGCATTTACATTATTAGCACTATTATTTGGTATAAACAATATAATTATATAAAATAGTATAATAAAACTGTATCTATTTAATGCAGACATCGTGCTACGAGCTGGTTATATTTTTTTTGCACCGTAAATTGCGGAAAATTCCGCACACCAAAAGCACACAACACTTTAAAATACACGACGATGTCACCACAAGCACACACAATTTTAATGTAATTATTAAGTTATTTGGTTATCAGAATTTCGTAGAAATAATATGAAAAACATCTGGTTCTATATTATCAAGTTTAGTTTTCTGCTTCGCGCAATTTCTGGTGAAGGGGGAATGTAAATTTTAGATCACCCTCATAAGTGGGGTCGTACGATAATTGATGATTTTCAGCTGTTACGTTTTTCAACATGAATTTTGACTTGGTTTCTTTTTCTATATACACGTTTTTATAAATAAAATAAACATTTTATTTGGGTTTGAACTTAAATTTAAAACAAACAAAATAATTTTTTTTTTCTAAATTTTCACTATTTTCAAGAGCTCTCTCACTGCTTTGGTTGAAATTTTGACACTCAATGTCAAATATTTTTGTTTTTTGTTTATTTTCGAACTGATGAAGACTTCATTCGGCGCTGAATTGCTGCGTGCTTGCGATAGGGTTGGCTAATAATTATTTGGATTGAGTCTATGATGACGGAGACATCTATTGTGAAATTTAATTGTATTTAATATGTGAATGGTTTGTGTTTTAGGTATAAAATAAATTTTTTATGTTTATGAAATTTCCACTAGGGACGCTGAACTGCTGAATATTTGATTGATTATTGCAATTCGGTTTTACTATTATTTACTATTTAGTTGAAGCATAAAGCAAAATATACATTTGTGAATATAAATATATTAAATTTGTGCAATTTGTGAATATAAATATATTAAAACTATCAAATAAGATTAACCTCGGAAAAATTGGCTTATAAAATTTGCACTACTTGATTTCTCTTGTTGAAGGTACTTATTATTTGTAATTTATATTTGAAACCTTACCTTAATTTATATAAAATATTTCGCATATGCTCTAAAACCTTTGTAGCATCCCGTTTCCAGCTATTGCGCTTCCGCAATTCATCCATTGCAGCACGTGATATAATACCACATCTTTCATACCTGAGGTAACAACTGTTTTTGCGGATTATGATCGATCAACCGGAAAAATTATCATGATTCATTGGTTAAACAAGCATTATACGATGAATTTTGAAAGTTTGCGAATTTTAACATTTTTTATGAATCTGCGTGCCCCTGCAAACCTATCATTATGGACCTACACCTGTTAAATAATAAAATTTGTGTTTGAATGAAGCGTTTGGAGGTAAAAGACGCGCAACAGAAACTTCTCAAAACACTTCTGACGTGACGAATGAACTCACGACCCCTAAAATAGACATGGCAAGAACTTGCCATCGGTCCATGATGAATTGTTAGCGCAGGTTGAATCGGCTTATGACAATATTTGCATCAAATTACGTCGACTACGTAATTCTATTTTGTGAAATAGCAATATGTAATGTTAACATTTTTATATTTTATCTTTTACTATGGAAATTAACCAATTTATATTGGAAGTTTTACATCCTGCCCCTTTGACGTCTAAGCCAAAATATTGCTAAAGCTTGGATGGCTGGATAAATTAAAGTGGCACTACCAGACTGAAAAAGAAAATAAAAGCTAAATATAACACACGCATGTTTTAACAGTTGAAGATGTTCGATAGTTATCACGCCACGACCACGAGAGGAAAAGACGAAATTATTGGATTTTTCATAGATTGCACGTAGCATTACAAATGAGCTTTGATCCTCAAAATATGTGCAATTTATAGCTTAATTTTATGATATGATAATAAATGTCGGTTAGTTGAGATACACGTAAATCGCTTGCTCGATCTGCCCGATCATCCATCTAGCAAATAACGAATTTCGTGGGTCACGTGGCGATCGAATGATGGAAAACGGAAAACCAAATTGATCACGCCATATCATGATCTCGAAGAGACATTCCGTCAGCATAACTAACATTAGATTTTATAGGGGCACTGACACGGATAGTGATGGTCTTATGATTGTTCTATCCAAATATACGCGCAAATTTTCATGCACATGTAACAGTCAAGCAAAGTAAATCATGCGCTAGAATATCGATGTACTAAAAATTAAAACCCTCTGCAATGTTACCAATCAGCTATCATTGAACATCTAAACCAGCACAATGAAAAATCCGAAACTCCACTAAACATACGAGTACAGACCTAGCTAGCCAGTGGCAAGCTACGCAGTCAGCCATACCTACAGCGGCACTAAATCGGAACGACGAATTGACCTCTATTTGACCTGTTGCTCCACCGAACGAGGAGGTACTCGTCTAGTAATCTCACAGTATAGGAAGTATAGGGTGAACAAAAAGTCCCTTTATAATTTAAAAAGTATGTAATAAGTTTCCAATGTTCCCACTCACTAATCGTGCTATGTTGTCAAAATTTGAGCAATATGGGAACGTAGGTAAGGGTGCAGCGATACGAGTTTGCTTTGGAATGATACTTGTTGCTTGGCCATTAATTGTTTAATCTCTGCTTTGAATACTGTTGTGCCATTTTACACAACTGAAAATTAGTTTTCTCCATTTCGATACCAGTGATGTTGCTCCTTGACTTGATATTAAGAATCTCTGACCTCTTTTGCATCCGTAAATGAACTTACCTGTTCCTCGTCTGAAAGTGTGTTTGTCGATATTTGTTCTTCTACTTCTCAGAACTTTGCAGTAAAATATCAATATCAGTGGTTGCTAAATTTGAAGTGATTATTTGAGTGTTGGATGGGTTTTAATCGTTCCACAAATAATCCAACTGAATATCGTGTTTTGAGCTATCAGCTATCACTCGGTTATTTGCTCCCAGTATTGCATCAATTGCAGAAGAGGTGTGAAAGTTTGGATCGGCTAGTGTCAGATTTCTGATGCACAGGTCAATATCGCCATTAAATTCGTATTCTGGAGTAAGTTGGGTTAATTTTGGTAAAACTAGAACTTCGCAATCTATAGTTTCATTTTATTCAGAAATCTTCAAAAAGTTATATGTAACTGAATGCTACCTCGGATATATACAGCTGCAGTTTGTGCGATACCATTGATTGGTATTTTGGCATATCTTCGTAGTATTTGTATAACGTTTGGCTCGAGCTAAGGCCTCAGTTATTAAAGTGAGGACCTGGTTCAAATAAGGTTCGATAGAGATTTGATGAGTATCCGTGTTTATTTTGAATCAAAATGATTGCGACGGGGAACTATGATAATTGTCTGCTTGCTAGTGTGAGTCACATCGCCTTGTGAGGTGTCACATCTCCTTGCCTATGGTATGTTCTGTAAAATTGTCGCACATTTCCCAGTGATAACAAAAAATGTGTCTTTATTATATTGAGCAAGGAGAAACCTGCAACTACCAAAACTACAACTGAAATACTAAAATGTTACAATGCTAGAACAAAGGTGTCGTTCAATCAATGCTCTCCTCTAAGTTTTTTTGTTTTTAATTTTTTATATAATTCAAAAGGTTGCTTTATCCATATAGATAATGACAAAATTAAACGTTGAATTATACGTTAACTGTTGACACCTTGTTAAAGTTAGCCGAAAGTTGCCAGCCAAAAGATAATGCAGATAGTGCCTTGACTATTTCAGCCGAAAGTTAAACTCTCTTTATACTCTCGCTCCTATCGATTTTTAAATTCCTATAAACGAAAATAATTTCCCCTTCACCCGAATGATATAACCCGATCCTAAATTCCCCTAAATTCGAGTTCATGACTGATTTTTGCTGTATTCAAGACACTATCTGCATTATCTTTCGGCTGGAAACTTTCGGCTAACTTTAACAGTATACTGTTGATCGTCTAAGTCGGATTGTATGCCGTGACTGTTCTTCGACTGCCAGCTCTCCCTGTTCGTCTACTATATCAACCGGACTAATATCTGTTTCGTCGTTATGTTCTTCCGTGGTTGTACTCTGATGACCATCCAACACATCATGAGAGTCCGACTTGCCCTGATGCTCGGCAACCACTCACCTACTATGAGCAAAGTTATAATTATCCGGAACAGCTATCTTCATAAGTTGATTAGAATGCCGCCTCCAGCAAAGACCTTCTTTAGTTCCAACCAAGAATAACGCTTTTCTCACATATTTTTTAATAACTGCCGGAACCCGCAAGTTTTTTTTAAGATGAACGCGATAATCTCTTGCCATTACCTCCTCCTCTACTTTGAAAAATTTTAGCTTGGTGTGGGTGTCATAATTCTCCTTCTGCCGCTCAATGTTTCTCTCTGTAATAGCGCTCGGCAATAATTGATTAAAACGCATTCTATACTTTCTCGTTTAAACATCTTTTTATATTGAGTCTCCTTCGGCGGTAATAATATAAATGTCGATTCTGTAGTTAGACTTACATTTTTATTATTATTCTGGCCTTTTAGCGCGTTAATTAATCGCCACACCATTTAGAGCGGGCGAATATGGAGCATTAAAACAAAATTTATTCCATTTAGTTTGCAAAAGTCCTCTTAATCAGATGATTGTCCTCTGTTATCTGATACAATAGATTTTGGAACGACAAAACGTGCAAAACATTCCCTCAGTCTCTCTATTGTCTCTTTTGTATTACATGATTCATCTATCCACCCATTTGGAGTATGACTTCAAAATTAACAAAAAATATTTGTCGCTAATTGGTCCACAAAAATCGACGTGTATACGTTGAAAAACATAAATCGTCTGAATAATCCATGGGATTAACGACGTCTTCTACCTCCCCAGGTCGTGCCTGTACTTAAATTATACACTGGTGCCTTCATGATACTCTTACCAAGATGTGAAGTATGTAGCTCATTTAGCATATTTTACTAAAATTTTATTGGAATAACGATTCTGTAGCACCACAATATTATATCATTTTCTAGTGACAGCTCATTTCTGCGCACGAAAAACGGTTTCAAAAGTTCATCTGAATTTCGATTACGCCACCCAAATCTAAGATTATGTATCACTTTACTTAGCACCTTATCTTGTCGTGATGCAGCTGATATTTTGAAGTCATCCAATTCCATATTGTTAAAATTCAAATAAGAACAGTTGTCGTCTTCTATGTACCTTACATCTGATATTGGTAATCGCGATCAAAAATCCGCACTCTTGTTGACCTCTCCTTTAATATGTTGGATTGTAAAATCATATGCTGACAAATAAACAGACCAACGTTGCAAACATCCAGCCGCCATCTCAGGAATTCCCTTCTTTGGTCCAAAAATAGTCACCAAAAGCTTATGGTCGGTGCTTTGCATAAAATAAAATGTTGACCAATGAGATAATTTGAGAATTTCTTTAACCCTGCTTTGATAGAGTACGTGACGCATAGGCTATTGATTTCTCCTCTCCATCAGAAAATACATAACTAACACCGCAAAAGATCAAATGACATTTGACAATTCGAATTCCATACAAATGTGTTATTCTTCTGGAGTAACTGATATAGTGGGTTTGGAACAAACTTACCATACCAATCCTATGAAAGCTCTGGTTTGGTATAAGATCTTGTGGATTTTCCGCATTAACAACTGCCTTAATATTGTCCTTATCTTTGTGAAGTCCCTTAGCATCGATGACGTAACCTAAATAGCGAACCTCAGACTGGAAAAATGAGCATCTTTCTTTTCTTAACTTGAAAGTAGCATCGCTAAGATGCTTAAAAATGGTTTCTAAATTGGCTAAATGTTTCTCATCTGACTTGCTGGAAAAATCAAACTGGCAGGCTTGGTTCCAAAAAGTAAACGATTCACTACCAAAACTCCTTTGGTAGTACTCTATGATAATAAATGTTTCGTCTCCTCATTCAATTCGATCTCGTTTTATGCAGAACTAAGATCAAGCTTACTAAATTTCTGACCACCTTCTAATGCCGCAAACACGTCATCAATATTTGGAATTGGGTAATTTATATCCTTCAAGCATTCATTTGCTATTATTCGATAATCTGTACACACTATACGAGCTGGAAAAATTGATTGTACAAGTTTTAATAAAAAATAAACTAAAAATTATATTTTTTCACTTTAATTTTATTTTTTGACACTCTTGATGTCGACGCTCTGTAGGTTACAATGAGAAGACGCTTTAATATATTTTACAAACTTAAATACAAAAATTGTTGTATATTTAACATAGAGGGTTATCAATCGCTTAATCGCTTAATTGCCACTAGATGGCACTACAATATAACATTAGGTATAAAACGCACTAGAATATAATTGATGTAGTTTGAAATCATATATTTTTACTTTTAAGCCACAGCGGTCGCGTCGAGTATATCTCAAGGGTAACAAATGGTAAGTGGCTAGTGGCAATTGAACATACCACCGGGGTTGACTCATTAGAGTCAACACTTGGGAGAAGGATGATTTTGGTGATCGGCCGTTTCAGCAGCTTGCCATTCGAGAGTTTGATGGCCACTAATCTAATTAACTTGTCGGTTCCCAGATGTACCTCAGCAACTCTTGCTAATACCCGTTTCGACGGTGGCAGATTTTGTTCTTGGTGGAGGACTAAGCTCCCACCTTGATTTGTTGATTAGAGGTACAACATTTATGAAATTTGTTGAATGAGGTGTGATACTCCAATGTCCAGCGTTTCCAGAATTCTTGTAGCATCGATTGTAGTAGCTGCCATCTGCTTAGTCGATTAATTTTAATATAATGCAGGCTGGGTTCGGGTAACATGCTTAAAGGGTGGCCAATTATAAAATGTCCGGGTGTATGAGGATTGGATTCGTCTTCATCGAGATCTCCAAGAGGCCGGGAATTTAAGAGAGCCTTTATTTGCTTGATCAGGATCAGGAACTCTTCGTACATTAGTATATGGAGTCTCAAAACACGCGACGCAGGTGATATTAAGTGGATTTTACAGTTGACTACCTCTACCCGCTAAAAGTAGGGGCTGCCGTAGGAATGAAGAGCCCTTCATCCCGAGCCCATTGATGGGTATAATGATCGGTGTACCAATTTAGGATATCTGCTTGCTTTGCTTGGGAGAGGTATTGGTCGTAGAACTCACGAAGTTGCTTCTTTGCTACAACTAGATTTGATCCGTTGTCGCAATATATATCTCGAGTGGCACAGAATCGTTGAAGAGCTTGCAGGAAGGTGTCAGTACTCATGTCAGATACCAAATCTAGCGCAGTTACCTTGGTCGCCATACAAACGTATATAACTAGGTATGCCTTAAATATTTTAGCTGAACGATGTCGATGAGTTTTGACTGCGAAGGGATCATCAGTTGTTGTTGAGTTACAGCGTTGTGTCGGCAGTAAACCATACACTGTCGGATGATTCGGCGGGTGAGATTCCGTGCTCTTGGAATCGATGATTCGCTGCTTTAACATAGTGAGTAATAATTTTGGTCCGGCATGCAGATGTTGAATATGTTTTTCTCGTACCATTCGTTTAATTATGATGTGGCTGGATGGCAGTATAATAGAATGTTTCACATCATATTCCAAGTCTGCATGGCCTAGTCTTCCTCCCACTCTCAGCAGTCCATGTGCATCGATAAATGGATAGAAATAATGTAGATTAGAGGATATGCATTTAAAGGTAATGATTTTTTTAAAGACATAATTTCATTATGTCGTTTCTTGAATGCGTCGAAAAATAACAATCTCGGCCTCGCGTATCTTTGTGGCTCTTATGCAATTAAGATTTCATTGGTGAGGTTCCAATCTCAGGTTACTAATAAATCTTAATACAAACTCCATTATTTTTGTCAATTTTCGGTAATTTGATACACGCTCGGCCAATACTTCGACAATTCAGTCTTGCCTAGGAACCGCAGATAGATGCAATTCGGCAATTGTTTTGTGGTTGCAAATAGCCAGCTCAGGCTCCGATACTTGACTCAGGAGGTGGAAGTCGTGTTTCAAAAGGAAATTTTCTGGTGAAATACCGCGCGTTCCACAATCGGCAGGATTTTGGTTTGATGAGCCACGACACCATTGACTACGAGATGTGCAAGTTAGGATTTTAGACGTTCTATTAGCTATATAGGTTTTCCAAACTTTGGTGGTTCTGATAGCCAATCTAAGGTAATTGAGGAATCATTGTAAAACAACACTCTCGGATCGGACGATAAACATAAAGACCTATGTAAGTGAAACTGGCCCGGAAAGTAGCCCGAAAAAATTGTGTCTTTGCTAAATCTGTAATATTTTCGGGCTGGCCCAAAAAACTTAGAAAAACTGCATTAATTCCTATCTCGAAATTTTGTTTATATCAGCATACTACAAAAAGATTTTATTTTACAAGCCAACACTAGAAAATAGAATAAAATTTAATGAATACCAAGAGTATATGAAAACCAAATTTACTGACAATTTCAAAAATTAGAATTTATACTCTATACGAGTATAATGATATTACGTCAGATTCTTGAAAAAAAACACCAACACATTTTCCTATGAAGCGGTTGCCACAGGGATTGCCTGATACATAGGCTACCGTTGACAATTAGTGTAGGCCATTTGGGATCCAAATATTGCAGCCCCAAATCTGTACAAAGTGGAAAGAAGGTTCGTGCCAGTCTCAGTATGTAACGATTTCCAACAAAAAAAATTACTAAGAAAATTTTTTATGTGGTGGTTTCCATAGAGATTGCCTGAGACTTCAGCTATCGTCGAGAATTAGTGTAGGCCAACTGGAATACAAACAATATAGCCCCAAATCTGTACGAGGTGGAAAGAAGGTTCGTGCTAGTCTCAGTATGTAAAGATTTTCAACAAAAAAAGTACTAAGAAATTTTCTTCTGTGACGGTTGCCACAAGGATTGCCTGAGACTCCGGCTACCGTTGAGAATTAGTGTGGGCCACCTGGAATCCAAATATTGTAGTCTAAAGTCTGTACGAGGTGGAAAGAAGGTTCGTGCCAGTCTCAGTATTTAACGATTTTCAACAAAAAAATTGATAACAAATTTTCTTCTGTGGCGGTTGTCACAGGGATTGCTTGAGACTTCGGCTACCGTCACAAAAGAAAATTTCTTAGTAATTTTTTTGTTGGTAATCGTTATATACTTAGACTGCCACGAACCATCGGAGTGAAGTTTATGCCAAAATAACAAAATATACACTGTGTGCTATAAGTACTTAGAATTGAAAAAACACTCAAATATTGAACTTTCATAATAATATCTGAAATTTTTTAATAAACACAAATTTTTTTTACACTATACGTAGCAAACACTTAATTTTTATGAAAAGTTTTAAGTGAATTTTAAAAAATGAAATTTTTTACAACAAACACACTATGAATTGCACAGAGATGTTCGAAGTTATTCTAAACTGCCACTACGGATTGCACAGAGATGATCGAAGTGGTTCTGAACTAGTAATTGATGTAAGAAACCAATCTTATTTATCCACATGCTCGGAAATCTCTGAGATTTTTTTGTTACTCAAGACAGAACGTCATAAATAATTTAAATTGACGTTCTGTCTCGAATAACAAAAATCTCAGAGATTTCCGAGCATGTGGATAAATAAGATTGGTTTCTTACATCAATTACTAGTTCAGAACAACTTCGACCGTATCTGGGCAATCCGTAGGGGCCGAGATAAATAATTTCAAATGTTTAAGAATTTTCATATTTCACTCAATGACGTTTTGTCTCGAATAACAAAAATCTCAGAGATTTCCGAGCATGTGGATAAATAAGATTGGGTTCTTACATCAATTACTAGTTCAGAACAACTTCGATCATCTCTATGCAATCCTTAGGGGCAGTTCAGAACAACTTCGATCATCTCTGTGCAACTCATAGTGTGTTTGTTGTAAAAAATTTCATTTTTTATAATTCACTCAAAACTTTCCACAAAAGTTAAATGTTTGCTACGTATAGTGTAAAAATATTTGTGTTTATTAAAAAATTTCACATATTATTATGAAAGTTCAATATTTGAGTGTTTTTTCAATTCTAAGTACTTATAGGAAACAGTGTATATTTTGTTATCTTGGCATAAACTTCACTCCGATGCACGAACCTTCTTTCTACCTCATACAGATTTGGGGCTGCATTATTTGGTTTCCAAATGGCCTACACTAATTCTCAACGGTAGCCGAAGTCTCAGGTAATCCCTGTGGCAACCGCCACAGAAGAATATTTCTAAGTAATTTTTTTGTTGAAAATCGTTACATACTGAGACTAGCACGAACCTTCTTTCCACCTCGTACAGATTTGGGGCTACATTATTTGGATCCCAGATGGCCTACACTATTTCTCGAAGGTAGCAATCCCTGTGGCAAGCGCTTTATAGGAAAATATTTTGGTATTCTTTTATTTCAGAATCTTACGTTATTGACGACTGTTAAAGTTGGGAATGTGACATCTACCGCATTGCGGGTTTTTTTCTATGAAATTTTAGCACGGCATACTTTATGAAAATAAAAATTAACATACAGAAATATCCGGAACAAGGTTATTTTTTTTGCCGTCAGATCCACCTATAGTTGTCTATACATTTTATTATACTCGCTATTTTGAAAACAAAATAATTTTTTGTGATTGTCAGTCAATTTGCTTTTCATATTTTTTCATTAAATGTTATTTTATTTTTTAGTGCTGGCTTGTAAACTCAAATCTTCTTGTAGTATGTTGATGTTAAAAATTTCGGAATAAAGATTAAAGGTAATGCAGTTTTTCTATTTTTTTTGGACTAGTACTGATTAAGCAAAGACACATTTTTTTCTTCGGGCTACTTTTCGCGCCAGTTTCACATCGGTTAAAGACCTTTGGACTAATTCTAATAAACGTACGAGCAATGTAGCTGCGTTTAGCTCTAATCGTGGAATAGATATCGTTTTTATCGGAGCTACCTTTGTTTTCGCTGCTACCAGGTTGGTTCTGGCTCCATCCACTACACATGCTTATATTACAGCCGCGTATGCATCCTTCGATGCGTCGGCAAACCTATGAAGTTCTAAATGGGTTATCGAATAAATCCATTGGGGAAATTTAACCTTGGTTAGCTCATTTAGATGGTTTCTAACTAGAACCCAATCCTGTTCGATATCTGGAGAGAGTTTATCATCCTAGCCTATACCCTTTAGCCAAAGTGATTAGAATAACATTTTCAGGCGGATGGTTACTGGTGCAAGTAGGCCTAGCGGATCAAAAATTCTGGAACTCTCCGACAGGAATGATTTAGGAATGAGGTCTTGGATTCGTCACCTATCTCCCAAAAGGAAAGTTTTCGTTTTCGGCCGGAATCGGTTCCAACAATGCAGTGGTTCGGTGACCACTTTCGTAGGTTAAACCCGCATCTAATTCGAGTAAGCAAATGAGTTCCTTTTGCAGCTGCAGTGCTGCTTCAAGTGTTTTATTTATTATAAATTTCATTCATAGTTTAATTACACTGTTAATATTACGTTAATTTAAAATTTGTTAGAAAAGTAACAGATGCGTTAAGAACCTCACAGCGGCATTTCGATAATCGGTTTAAAATTATGTCTGCATCATGCTGCTATAAATCAAGTGCGCTTACCCTAAAAAGCTCCTTAAAAATATCAAAATTTTAATATAAAATTAAATTTTATCCACGAAACTTTCGTTGACACATAAAACTTTAAGAACTTTATTTTTTGTGTACTGCTGGCACTCGTACATAAATACTGTATAGTGTACACAAGACAATGTACATTGTATTTAGAAGTAAGATGATAACAATTTAGCAAACAATTCCTATAAAAATATACGAATATATAATTTTATCACGTTCACTGTGTGAATGTACACCATTTATAAATTTAATTGTTGGTGTGCTCTGGGTATGTACTATGTGCCTGAATTGTATACAAATTGTCGCCCCACAAATTTTTTTTGGGTTGGGTGCCAACAAAACATGAAGAATAAATTTATAACAATTACGATTCGTTCATTTGTGTGTATATGCTGGGTATGTGTGTGTTGGGCTGCCATTTAAAATTATTTAAAAATGCTCATTGTTTATTCACTCATCATAGTAATAATAATAATAATAATAATAGTCGTAGTACTAGTGTTAATATGAATGATAATAGTTGTAATGATAACCATTGTCTCCATTATACAATATTTTACATAAAAATATCTTAATTTAATTATTTTTTATTTTTTAAGAATTTTTCTATCTCAAACTGAAAAAATGAAAATTATCTGTATACCATTCTGCACAATACCATAATGTACAGTCAGCTGAATAAAAGCTCTCAAAAGCTTTATAAATTATAATCAAAAATCGTTTATATTTAGAACACTGTATATTATAGAAAACCAACAGATAGATAACACAAAGTGTGGTGTCTTCTTGTTTTTGCTTATGATATTTATTTAATTTGTCTGGGCTCCCAGTGCCAACACAACAAAAAAATAGAAAAATCCCTAAACCAATTAAAATTACATGAATTCCTTTAGGGAATATGTTGATACTTTTAAAAAACACACAAGCAACGTCTTTTTCCATTTTTTTGTGCTTCTTATCGGAAATTATTTTCATCTTTTATGAGAGTAAAACTTTTGTTTTTTTCACGATAACGTAAAAAACTGAAAATACCAAAAGCTCAAATCTCGATGAAAGCTTTAAAACTTTATACAAAATTAAAATCGTTTGAATATTGTTTTCAAATAGTTCCGACCGTAAACATATTTTGCGGATTTAGTGTTTAACGTGCAGATGGGCGCAACTTTTTACGATGCCATAGTTTTTTAAACCCATTCTTATGAACAGGGAAAGAAATTAGCTTGTTCTCAATTTTATTTTTTCTTAAATATACCCTTTTGCAGTTAGGTCGGAATTTCATCCTAGAAAATAAAATTATTGCAGACTTTAACAAATATGAATTCCAATATTTTATGTATTACCAACTTCACGGAAGCATATCGTATTACATCGAAGTTAAAAACAGTTATCGAAATGGAATTCAAACAGTTATTGCTTTGTATTTGACTGGAAAATCGCAACCAGTCATTGTTAATGAGCTATACGACATTTACATGTGAATAAAATGTTTGTGTAGCGGACCATTACACGTTGTGTAGCGGACCATTACACCAGTATCAACTGGTAGCATCAAAAAACGCCATGGACGTGGGCATCCACAAACCGGAATATCGCCAAAATGCTTCGAAATGTGAAGGCCAAAATTCAACGCAATCCATGACAAAGCACATTTCAATTGGCGAAAAATCTCAATGTGCCTGCTCTTAGCATGGGGCGCATATTAAAAAATGAGCTACGATTGAAGCCTTACAAAATACAATTAGTGCAAGATTTAACACCTGCACAAAAGGCGGTTCGCCTAGTAAAAGCAAAGGTATTAAAACACTTGCACATTAGTGGCGAGCTTGAGAATTTGGTCTTTTCTGATGAAAATAATTTTACGGTTCAGCAATACGTAAACAAACAAAGTTATCGTGTTTGGTTAGAGTGCAAATCAAACAATTTAGACCAGCAAATTGCTCTGCGAAGGCAACCATTGAACGTTTCAACAAGACTCGGCACCATCCCATAAAGCTCGCGAAAGTAAACGTTTTTTACAAGAAAAAGTTCCCACCTTCATTTCCTCACAATGGCTACCATATTCCGCAGACTTAAACCCAAACGATTTTTCCATATGGTCCAATTTGGAAGCCAAGAAGAATGGGACAAAATACCATCAGACCACACACTCAGTTTTTACGGTATACTGAAGTTTTGAAATAAACAAAAATCAAAATTGATAAATTTACAGCATTTTTAATTGGTAACACTTCGAGTGCCGACCCCTGTATATAAAAATCAATTATGATTCTGATTCTGTTTTTGTTTTGTTCGATTCAAAAATCATCGGAACAATTAGTGCCAAATGTAAATGTACAATTTAGTGTTTTCAACTTGGGATGGTGTCTGGAAGTCGTAAAAAAATTTCCAGACAATTTGCATGTTGTGATTGGTGATATGGCCCTACACATGGAAGCATCTTTGGCCAAATTCACTTAATTCTTTAATAATTCAAAAAATCACCGGAACAAAGATTGTTGTGAAAAATCATCGGAAGAAATGATTCAATGACACTGGTTAAAAAAGGACCAAGATTTCATAGCGTCTATGTTAATTTTATTTGCCCAAAAATAAAATTAACATGTTCTGCGAAACAATAGCCTCATTTTGTTTATTTAGTGTCTGGTTCGTGGATCTTTCGTTTTAATCTCAGATTCACGGAACATTTCACACTCCATCATCCTATTGCACACAGTGATATAAATACCTCTAAAGTAATACATTCTACATTTTAATCATTACACAACAATAAATTTCCTTCGAGAGTTTTCCAAGATGAAGAGATAAACAAATAAAATAAAATGTGTCTTGATAAAATGATACAGTAAAAAATAGAAAATCATTTTCATTTAAGGAAAGCAAAATTTTTCTAAATAAATAAAATATTTCCTTTTTTTTAGGAAAATTGTTGATTTGTTTACCAAAATTTTCTAGATTTCTATTTAAACATTTTTCTGAAGGAAAATAATCAAAATCTGTATGACCAGAAAGAATGTAGACACACAATATCCATTTATCGTCGATACTTCTCCCCATTTCCATTTTACACCCAAACATCGTATAGAGGAGCTGGCCAAGTGTATCCCAATTCCAAAAAAAATCTGAATATTTTTGAAGGAAAGAAAATACATATTGTGGGTGGCAAGCAAACACCTTTTTTCTGGGATGGATACATTTTCAATATTTACCGTTTGTTTATTGCTAATGAAGAATAAGAAAAATATTGAAGCAGAAAAAATTGATAAAAGTAATATTCAGGTAATGTTTATCTAATAAGAATTTTTCCTTTCGAGAAAAAACAAACTGATTGATCCGAGTGAAATGAATCGAATAAATCAATAAGGATCTTAATGTTTACTGGTAATATTTTAGTTTGATGACCAAAATTTTGTAAAACCTTGTACATTTTAAGACATTGAAACCTAGCGGAGAGGTGAGCTCTCAAAAATATTTGTATATATTCTCGATATTACCGGTATGAAAATGAAGTACAACACATACTGGAAAGCTGAAAGGCTACGGCCGCCATCTTGTGTTGTTGCGTTTGGATGAACAAAAGGTGAAAACCGAATATATATAAAATAAAAGCAGCTTACCATGAGATCGATGGCATTGCGGCCATCGAGACAGAGGGCATGCAAGTGAAAGTTGGAGGACTAGCTGGTATGCATGAAACAACAAAATGCATAATATTTTTCTCAGGAATTGGAGGCACTGACACTGGATTGACAAAAAGAATTGTTTCGTTTTTCATGACCCCTAGAACCACATTTCCAGCTGTGGCCCGCTGTACAGTCAGATAACTATCGCCGCTCAAAATACTATCAGAAGAGGACCTCCGTGATCTCGCAATGATTGGTTCGCTGGTCAGGGCTGGCTGAATATGTGGCTAAATATGGCTGGAATATATGGCTGAATAAGCTGAATATGTATCTCCATGCTAGGAAAGCTGCAACTAAATACCTCCGACAAAAAAGCGCAAGCATATGAGATCATGCATCGAAAACATTAGCTTCCAAGTGGAAAAAGGCAATTCAAGGGACTGTTTTGCTAACACCAGGAATCTCACTAAAGACTTCCACCCAAGAAGTACAGCCATCAATGACGGGAATGGAGAGCTGAGAACAAACGTGGCTGATGTTCTCTCGGTATAGCAAACCTACTTACAAAATCTGCTAAATCTGAATGACGAAGTGACCCTCATCAGAGCAATTGCTGCATCAAGTTTAAAGGACTTTGATGAATATTCCACAGTGAAGGAAGTAGATGCATCTATTAGTAGACTGGAAAATGGAAGGCACCCAGTCTCGACGGAATCTCCGCAGAATTGGTTAAGCTCGCAAGCGCTAATCTTGCATCAAATTTATACGATCTCATCGTCTCTATTTGAGACCTGTTACGGATGGCTCGCAGCCAACCCGCAGTTATCAACTAAGCACGCAGAGGCCTCTCTCACTGTGATGTTTTGCCGGCTGGAACCTTGCGTGCTCCTGGCCTACATCGTAGAACAGAAAAATCAAAATCAAAGCAAATAATAAAAAACTGAAATTAAATTACGTCGATCAGAAATTTGTCGAACGATACTTGAGGAACTGATAGAAATTAATTATAACCGGGTGTGCTCGGATTCCGGGTCAGAAATAAACCAAATGCCGTGAATCAAACGTAGTGCGATTATTTATGATTTTTACGTTTTACACCAACATTTTGTCAAAAGTGAAATAAAGAAAATCAAGAACAAACAAAAAAAAAACGGCCAAGAAAAGAAAAGGGGAGAAAAAATATTAGAAGGATAGAAATGGAAGTAGAAATCAAAATAACCCAAAAATAAAATAAAAAATAATAAAAATTGACAATTTAAAATAAAAATTGAAAGTTTGAATTTAAAATTTAAAAATAAAAATCAAAAAAAATTATAAAAAATTAAATTAAAAAGTGGTGCCTTGAGTGGAGCCGTCATGCCACACGCGCCATGCCCGGACCGTTGGGTGTCTTCCCGCCGTAATAATAAAAAATTACCGTTGGACGTTGTTTCGCCAAAACCGTTGAATGAAGTGACCTGGCCACCCGTAGATTTGTTACGTAGATTTGTCATTTGTTACCCGTAGATTTGTCAGTTTGGTTGTGTATTGTCTCACCAAAATCCGTAAATTCTACCAAAGAAACGTTGTAGTAGCCTCAGCTGGCCACCCGTAAATAATTGGTTGGGTGTTGCTTCGCCTTAACCGGAAAATAATTTTGGGCGTCCTTCGCCTCAACCGAAGATAACTGCGATGGGCTTCTTCTTGCCAAAATCCGCAACCTTGATTGGCCCCACCTATGGCCACCCGTTACGTTTTGGACGTTTTCTCGTTTAAATACCACCAAAAGGGATGGCCAGAACTGGCCACCCGTATGTAAATGGTTGGGCGTTGTCTCACCGTAATCCGTACATAAACTTCAAGTAGACTCATCAGGCCACTCGTGGAAAACGCGTACTCCGTTACTCACGTGACATGTAAAGGCGTCCTTCGCACGCCTTTAAGGTATAATAATTCTGCGTTCTGATTGGTTAGTTTACAGTACCTTATACGGCAAAAAACATAATTCTTTTATAGAGAATACATGTGATATTTTGTCATAAGGCGCTTCTCGTGCCGTAAACCTTTTTAAACGGATTTATAAAACTTAAAAGATAGATAAAATAAAGTTGATTTTGGTAAATATATTAATATTTGTGTCGATTCAATGTGAACCTTCTATTTTTCTTTTCTTCTGTTCTGTTATTTTTACTAAGAAAACTCGTTGCATTTAAGCAAGCAATCTAAAAATATAAATAAAAAATTTCCATCTTTTGAGCAATAATCTTAGTCGTACCAATATAGTAACAAAAAATAACCGGAAGTATGAGCAATAATTTTGCTCAAATATTTGTTGTTATTGTTGATTTTTGACATTTTTTGTATGAATTTGTTAGGTTATCGTCTTAGATAATTGTATTTAAAGATATTATATAAAATAAATGAAGTAAATATGTGAGATGCATTTAAGTGAAACAATTAGGATGAGAACCAAAAATTTTATTTTGTTATAAACTGTTGGGCTATAAATTTTTTGATAATTTATAAATTGTGATGTGTGTATAAAACCGAATATTGTGTATTTGTAATCCCCAGATATACGTTTATTCGATTAAATTAAAATAAAGTCCCATCTAATCGTAAACAAAGCAGAAATTGCAAACAAAAAATACGAAACGACAGAAAACATATCGCACATCCTCTTAAAAACTGTCGACACAAAAAAACAGTTTTGAGATAAATGCATTTTAATTTTTTTTTAATTGCTAACGTTACTGTGATGATGCTGAGATTATTCATTATTAGCTTTATAAAATAAATAATCAAGTATAGCAATTTAAAATGCATTTATCACAAAATTGTTTTTTGTGTTATGACATTTTTTTAAAGGATGTGCGATATGACAACCGTAGACAAATTTTTTGAGCAAAAGTTGGGAAAAAAGCCAGCTTTTTTTTTTATCTCGTTCCGTGAACACACAGTAAAGGCGAAATCTGTTTATGTATCATCGCCTTAACCGTTGAGTATCTTGTACTCTTTGTTTTATTATTTGCGACTTCAAATGTCGTATCCAAATCCACAACACGAATTCAAATATTATAAGTTTCACTTTTATATATACGTTCAATGATACACCGAATTTCACTTAATCGCACCATAAAAATTCACTCACAATTTAAAGATGAACAGCCGAGTTACAAAATGAACACCCATTATGATAGAAAAGAAAGACAAAAAATTGTCACCGCATTTGGATTTTATTTTTATAAATTAAAAACAGAATAAAATGTATTCAATTCTCTTTATATTTAGTTTTTATTAAATTTTTAAGCACGACTCATAAATAAAAAATCAGAAAATACTAAAATATTTTTATAATAAAAAATTATAAAAATACTTCTGTTCGTGGATGTTTTTTTGTTTTGTTTTCTGCGCGCCTGTCGCGTTCTCCTTCGCACTGCGTGACAAACGCACACGACAAAACGAGAAAACACAACAACAATACTACTCTATATCTACGCTGTTGCACACTCGCACATGGTGTATACATTGGTCTCGCTCCAACTCGTCCTCCACGTTTACAATAGGGATGGACAAAAAGAAAATACAATATAAAATTTCACGATGAAACAAATGACTTCAGTATTGCTATACTTTCGCACAGATGATAATGCCGGTACTAGGAGGCATTAATCAACTGATTAAAATGGTATTAAAATCCAGAATAAAACTGGAAAACAATCTTAGGACCATGAATTCGTAACAACTTCCACCCAAGAAGTACTGCCATCAAAGACGGGAATAGAGAGCTGAGAACAAACGTGACTGATGTTCTCTCGGTATACTCGGTATAGCCCTACTTCCAAAATCTGCTAAAGACCTACTTCCAAAATCTGCTAAATCGGAATGATAAAGTGACCCCCATCAGAGCAATTGTTTCATCAGAAGTCTTTGTTGAATATTCCACAGTGGATGACGTAGACACATACATCATGAGGTAATCAAATACGCGAGCCGAGGTAACCAAACACAGCTGAAAAATCACCTATGACTGCTTACTATTTAATTAGTATGAAATTTATATTGGTTTAGATGCTATTACAAGTTGGTTGGCCCAATAAGACTGAACAAATTTTGTCAAAGTTTGTGATTAGAAAATCTAGATTCTAAATACCAAACAAAATCACCGAAGAACGGCTGAAACTGTGAGCCAGTTTAATGCTGGTCGAAGGGCGGGACTTTGTCTATTGTTATACGAGGGCTGCCGTAAAAGTTTTTAGAAAATCGTAACACTATAGTGTTTTCCGATGCAAATCTCTATGTCAATCAAAAAGTGTAAAATTTTTGTAGGTTATGTTTCTCAGACTTCGGGGTAGATACTCGATCGGCTAGCAAGCAAGCAATTTGCTAGTCAAAATCCTGGCTACTCAATCAATTTTACCAAGACAATTTGAATTTCTATTTACATTTCTTATAAAATTTTTGTTTTTTTTTGCGATTGCACAGTAAAACAATACAAAAATTTGCTGTTTATTTTTTGAAGCCGCAAAATTTACTGTGCAATCGCAAAAAAGAACAAAAAATTTATATGAAATGTAAATAGAAATTCAAATTTTCTTGGTAAAATTGATTGAGTAGCCAGGATTTTGACTAGCAAATTGCTTGCTTGCTAGCCGATCGAGTATCTACCCCTTCATCTGCCAGTTCGCATCGCAACATTATTTATTATTTACTTGAAAGTGAAAAAAATGAAATTATCGAGCGAAAATTTTCGTATGAAGAGGTTTTACGATTTTCGAAAGAGGCAAACTCAACAACAGTGCTTCGAATCACTTCATTCGACTTTTGGCTACGAAGCACCATCATCAGCTAGTGTTGGTACAATGAATTTAAACGTGAACGATGTTCACTCAAAGAAGAGCCTCGTGAAGGTCCTCCACAAACAGCTATTGTGAAGAAAACATCGTTGCTTTGAGAAAACTGATTGAAGAAGATCGTCATGTGACTTATCGTGAAATCGAGGCATGTCTAGGCATTAGTAAGACCAGCGAATATACGATCTTACATGAACATTTAAAGGTACGAGAAGCTATGTGCACGTTGGATTCCACATTTGTTGACAAATAATTCCACATTGTTCACCACAAAAAAAGGTTAGTGTTGATTGGTGCCGCCAAATGGCACCCAATGACTTCTTCCTGCTCTCATCAATCAAAGATAAGAAGCGTGAACAATGATTTTTATTGCTTGCAGACGATTGAAACGTTCAAAAACTATGCTTTGGACTTATCATCTTAGGACTGGCAAAAGGGTATCTTAAACGTGAATATCTTAAAAAGCAATAAAGCAATTTTTGATAAAAAATTTAAATTTTTTATTACTTTTTCTAAACATTTTTGCGGCAGCCCTCGTATCAACAATTTCCTCATTTCGAGTCTCTCCGAGATGGATTACAGTGAACACCTCGAGTCAGTATTTAAACGTCTCTTCGCATTTGGAATCAATATTAAGCTTCGAAACGCATTTTCGGCGTAAAGTCGCTCGACTTTTTGAGCGATACAACTTCTAAATTTAGGATCCTCCCGTCGAAAGACGCTGAGTTGATATCATTCTAACTTTTCACCGTCAACATCAATCCACCAATTACAGCAATTCGTCGTTATGGTGAACTATTATTACCGCTGCATACTATGTTTAGCCGAACTGTTTTCGCCTATTCACTGGCATTTGGCCACGTTACTCAAAGGTAAAAATAGAAAAACATCTCTTGGCTTGAAGATTACACTTATTCTTTCGAAAAGGTTGGTACATCCGTTGAACGACCTCGCAGTTCAACATAACTACCGACACTTTCAATGTAGTAGTTGAGCTGTCTTACAACAACGCAACAAAAGATGTTGGCAACCATTAGCGTTCTTTTCAAAGAAGCTCTACCATGACATATATGAAGTTGGCCCAAAATTCTAGCCCAAAAAATGGCGGATTTAAAAGTTGGTAACACTAACGCAAATGTCGTGAAAAAATGAAACTATCGTGATAGAAAAAATTAAGATACAAAAATGATAAATCTTTAAAAAAATTGTTGTGGTTCCTTATGTATTTGAAGTTAGGCCAAAAATGTTAACCCCAAAACTATTAAGGTGCTGTAAAATATCCGAACATTTACTGCATCAAATATCTGCCAGATATTTTTTATTTCCGATATGTTAAATCACAACTTATTCTGTTACCACAGCAAAACCGCCATATTTTAATGTCAGCCCAAAAAAATATATGTTTTAAAACTATAGTTATACCAATTCTATCAAATCAAAAAAGAAAAATTTTATCGAAATAAATAACACAACATAATCATTTGTTGGGGAATCGGAGGTTTAAGGGGCCATTTTCATTATTCCGATGATAGTACCATTCAACGAAATATGTAATTGATTTTAATTCTGTGTTGAATTAATTTGAGTATGGCCCCTAAATATGAATAGCTTTTAAGTCAGTGGATACATCAGAGAATTAAACGACATACACAGTTTTTGGGGAATCGGAGGTTTAAGAGCTCCCCATAGTAATTATTCCGATGATAGTACCATTAAACGAAATATACTCAAGCCATGCTCAACCTAATCCAATTCAGAATTTAAATCAATTACCTATTTCGTTGAATGGTACTATCATCGGAATAATTACTATGGGGAGCCCTTAAACCTCCGATTCTGCAACAAATGTTTATGTCGTATAATGCTCTGAAGTATATACTTATAGCAAGTTCTTTCCAAAAATCAAAAATAAATTGATTTTTTTGTGTGTCGAAGAACACGATACGCGATTGATTTTTTTGCTAGTATATTTGTGAAAAATTGACATTAGATTTTCAATAGTTTTATATTGACAGTTTATTGTCAACAAATTATCAACACATTTTTTTGTCAACACAATTATTTTACCACCGTGAAAACGAAACAATTATTTTAATACGAGACATAAAATTATTTCGTCTGTCAAATTCGCTAGTCAAAAAGTTATAATGTTTATGTTTATACTTTTTGAAATATTTATGTTGATATTTTTGACGTAAACATATTTATATGTTTGTAAACGTCAAAAAAATCTAATGAAATGTTGAGATTTTTCAAAATTGATTGCGATCAAAAAAAAAAAATTAATTTTACTTGGAAAGAACGTGCCACGGTATTTCTATCAAATTTTTTTGATCTCAAATCAATTTTTTTGATTTATAAATCAATTTTTTTTGGAAAGAAATTGCTATTAATAAGCAAATTTTATTAAACATTTGTTTTTATTTCGCAAAATTTTATAAAAATGTGCTTATTAAGTATTAGTGTACGGCAAATAGCGTAAAAAGTCTGAAGTATATCCTTAAATTTAAAAGCTATTCATATTTAGGGGTCATACACAAATTAATTAGATACTGAATTAAAATTAAATTGCATATTTCGTTTTATTTTAGTTTTTTGGGTTGACAGTAATATTTTCTTTAATGTAGTATCACGACCCAGCCGGTGTACGTCGCAGAGGAAGACCCCGAATGCGCTGGCGTGATGACGTCGAACAAGACCTACTAGCATTAGGATTTCGAAATTGGAGGACGAGAGCGATGGACCGAGACGGATGGAGGACCATAGTGCGGGCGGCAAAATCCCTTCATGGGATGTAAATGCTAGAGAGAGAAAGAGATCACGACAGATTTATTTTGGGCTGACATTAAAACATGGCGGATTTTCTTTCATTGACAGAATAATTTTTGGGTTTGTATATAGAAAATAGAGTCTTTTTAAATATTTTTGGCTGATACTTGCCTATAATCAAAGTCTGTATATTTTAGTATTGCCATCGATTTTTTTTGGGTTAGAATTTGTTCCAACTTCATATACATTCTCCCATGGGGAAATTAAATACTCTACTTTCATTAGAGAACTTCTTGTTATGTATTTAGCAATCAAATACTTTCGCCATTCGTCGTAGTTAAAAATTTGTCGATTTTCCCACCATAAAGATTTACGACATCTCGACTATATTGCCAATACCACTACAATAACAGGCCATTTCTTGTAATAATTTTGTTGGTATATGTAAATACAAAAAGAAATGAGAATTCCATACAACACGAAACAAAAGTACATGGCAACAAAAAAACAATTTCACTATTTTTAATAATTAGTTTGTATCGTTCAAGTTAATTGAATAATACATTGTCAAAAATAAATAGGGATATTTTGTTATTGAATTATTAAAAAAAAAATTGTTTTGAGAAAACTTTTCATTTAGTAATTAAATCAATTAAAGCAGCAACTTACCGTGCGATTCTGACGTATAGTCACAGAGCTCTTAACTACAATATTTTACATAACTAAGAGATTTCTCTTACTTAAGACTTTTTTGCGATTCTGCACGTACTGATCAGTTAAGAAGTTCTCTTAAAAACCTCTGAGCTTAACACCTACCAAATAGGTCGTCTTAAACATCATAAATGATACAATTTTTATTATGTTGCATGAAAACTATAAAAATGACGATTATGTAAATAAATAATTAATTAAATTATATTTTACAATACATAAACTGGATTTTAGATGTATTATTTTTATAAAAAAAAAAATATTCCGACATTAGCATTTCGGGCGGATGTAAATATTTTGTTGTTGTTTATTTTATGCATTACCCATATAATCAATTTTTCTATAATTATTTAATTTGTCTAATTTATTACAAAAATATGAATATTAAAACATTATTTTTCACAAAAATATGTCGTATTTTATCGTTTATTAAACAATAAAACAACAATTTCAACGGCTCGCAGTAATAAAAACCACAATTGACAGGTCTCCAAAAATATTTGTAGAGTTTTTAATAGAAATTTTAAGAGTATTACTAACAGAATACCAATTAAGAGATTCTCTTACAAAAATCTATTAACGAAAAACCTCTTTACTGTTAGCCTCTTAATAGTCAACGTCAGAATCGCACGGTTAGTTTTACACCGTAACAACAAAGAAATGAAAAACAAAAATATACCAGATTTTTTACTGCCGCTCTTGCATGCTTTTTTACTTTTTTAGTAAACCAAAATATGTTGAAGAGGATGGGTGTACGTCTTTGCGTATGACAACAAAATATTTTGTGTTTTATTTTTGTTCAAATAAAACTTGATTTTTAATTAATACGGTGTAATAAACCAAAATACATTTTAATCAATCAATACTAATGATAAGCCCAATTTGAATTGTTTAGTTGGTTGTACATAATTACTAAAAAAAAATCCAATTTTATCGACAATTTGATTTTTTTGTGGGCTCGTACAAGTGCCCGCACGTTATCAGTAAATTAGTAAATGAAAAGTTTCTCAGTAGGGAAATATTTTTATTGGAAATGTTTCTCAAAATATTAATATTTATCGTGATCTTTCAGATAAATTATGTTTGTAGATAATAAACCAGATTTATTGGGACAAGTAAAGATTTTGTTTTTGTCCGATGTAATTTTTTGTTCATCCTATGACGCCCATGTTTTTGTTTGTATTTACCTACACCAACTCATGTAATTTTTCTATATAGAAAAATGGCATATTATTGTAGTGGTATTGATATTGCCCAATCTACTACCAACATTCATCACGTTAAAGTCAAACACAATGTGGTGAGCGACTGTTTGTCTCGTTCTGCAGGTAAAACAGTTCTCACAGAGCTCAGCGTTTACTCTTTCAACATGAACAAATTAATTGTTCTTTCAGAACGCGCTCCGAAATCATGCGTAAACCTGTAATAAAACTTCTACAGGTAAAAATCGACCCTTCGTTCCCCTGGTGGAGCGATTATACGATACAGTCGACCGATTTACCCGTTGGCCAGAAAATCATGCAATCCGAGAAAAGGCCAGAAATGCCGTAAGTTAGATATGGTGTCCCTCTCTTTATCATGATAGAACAGGGATCGCAATTCGAATCAACGTTGTCACCCGAGATTTCGAAGGTCCTAGGTTACCATCACATTTGGAAAATTGCATACAACCCGAAATCAAATGTCTTGTTCAACGGTTCCATAGGCAACTAAAAGCCACACTAACAACTCGATGTAATACTTTCCATTGGATTTCAGAACTTTGAACAATCCTATTGGGTATTCGAACCTCAGTCAAGGAAGGTTTCAACTGTGCTCCAGCAGAGCTACATAGTGTATGGTCAAAACATCAAGGCTCCTGGTGATTTGTCCTTAAACGATCAAAATTTGAACCCAAACACAGACACTTCGGATTTCGTGAAGCAGCTTAGGTACCTTCGTATTTCCTATGAACAGAAGACATCCGACCGAACAGACAGCGTCCATAGTGTTCGTAAAAACAATAGCGGCTAAACTTTAAAATTCAGTATTCATTTTTTTCTCTAATTAAGCTCCGCTTAGTTATGAGGCATTGCCCCTGAATAGAACTATTTCACCATCTACATTTATGGAATATCGAAATTAAGAAATTATGGTTACAGCGACCCACCCGGTGAACATGATGTCTTCGAGTTTCGACAAAATTGACTATCCCTTTGACTTTTGCCTAAGCACACAATTTAAACGTAAATTGAAACCTTTTTGAGTCGACTACCTAATTAATTAAAAAAACAATTTAATTTTTAATGTATTTATTTTTGTGTGTTCTCAAGTCAAATTTGTAGACTTTGTTACAGGCTGGCTACTGCCAACCTGCAGATTTTCACTAAGCACCTGCAGAGGCCTCCACGGTGATGTTTTGCCGGCTACGTTCTCAGCGGAGAAGTGCGAAGGTCGTGGGGTTTGAGGCATGCAGGGCTCCTGGCCTACACCGTGATTAATACAGAAAGTTGGGGGGGGAACGCAAATAATAATAACCGAGTTCCGCCGAAATTCGTCGGTCGCAACCTGAGGAACGAACCAAATAATCAAAACAAATTAAAATAATAATAATAACGGTAGAGATGCCTTGGTGCGCGCATCCATCCGAATTCAAACGGGATCAAGCCCTGGTTACGGAATTGGATGCGGGCACCAAGGGACCGCAAACACTAAACCGACACAGAGGGAGTCTCCGCTCCCATCACACCACACCGAAAAAAATTAAATATTCATTTTATTTAAAAAAAAAACCACCGAAAAAAGAAACAACTTCCCCCTCCCCCCGTACCACGCTAAGGAGAGAATGAGAGAGAGAGAGAGCAATGTGCATCGAGCGTGCACCCGCTGTGCGGCGCCCGATTACAAAATTTAATTTTAAAATTTAATCAGCAAAAAATTTTATATATATATGTAAAAATTTAAAAATAAATTTAGAAAATTTTAAAAATAACAAAAATGAAATAAAATAAAAAATGAAAAGAAAGGTACCTTAATTATTTTTTTTTTTTTTTAAAAAAAATTTCTGTTGCGGCCTTGCACGGCCGTCATGCCACAGGTGCCCCCACCCGGACCGTTGCGGCTTTGGTGCCGTTACCCCACCGTTGTAGTGCGACCTTGAGCGGCCGGCCGTTGCGGGGCCTTTCCCCGATACCAAATAAGAATAGCCGGTTGGCTACCGTTAATACGCTGGGCGTGGTACCGCCGAAAATCTTTGGCCTCGACTGGCCACCCGTCACACTCGTTTGGCGTTGTCTCACAAAAATCCCGTATAGGTACAAACAATTGTATTTTTTTCCGACCTTGATAGGCCGCCGAAAACTCGTAAAAATGTGGCGGCTTAATTTCACTACCCAAATCGACTCTACCGACCACACTATCGTTTTAATGTTAAAGACACTCCACCCAGTTGCTTAAACGGAACCAAATTCACGATTTCCGAAAATGAAATTATTTTGGATTTATTCGCGGTCCACGTAGGCACTCGTACAACCTCACAAAACTTTTTAGTTCCGGTATTTTTTATCAAACGGGTACTATCAATTCACAAATTTACATATTTTTATTTTTATTTTTTTGCACAATACCGGTTGCGCACATCCTCCCAATTCCCATGCACACCAAAACACGTACAACTGTTTATATATATTTTTTCTTTTTATTTATAACTAGATAAATTTTGAATACAATACAAAACTAAATTGTTGTGACCCAACGGTACAACTTAACAACTTCACTTTCTTTTCCAAATCAAACTTTAATTTTACCCAAAATTACAAATCAGATTTTTTTTTCAAGAAAATTACGCACAAGACTTTTTATTATCAAAATCCAAACTCGAATGGCTCAAAAAAAAAAAATCGTACGCCACACATACGACGCGCAAAACATTCCAGAAGAATTGTCTTTCTTCTCTGTTTCTCGTTTACATCAATTCGCATTGGTGTAAACGAGAGGCATATAAGAAAAACATTCTTATGGAATGTTTTGCTTGACACACACTCGATACGCATTGCTCTCTCTTTTCCAACATCTTTCTCACCCTCGCGCCACCTTACAAAAGGTACGTACAAAACAACATCTACAAAAGTGGGGACAACAACCGAGGTGAATAAAAATACCAACACTGAGCAAACATGAAAGTGGAGGCACAAACCCAAAATAAAATACAAACAGCGCTTGTTACGATCATGTAATCGTAACAACTTTTCTAATAAATAAATATAAATTTCGGATTTCTCCAAATCTTGCAAGAAATTTGTTTAATTGAAATCTAGTTTATGACCTTAATAGATTTTTGTCTGCGGAATGCGTATCAAATGTTGGATCATAATGTGGAAAGCAGAACATATATGAAGTTATCCAACGATTCTATCCCAGAAAATAAAAAAAAATCATCACGCAACACTAATCAATAAAAACCCCATAAAATCATTATTAAAACTCTTAAGAAGATATATTTGACTTTTATTTGATATTCAATTCCCAGGAAGCAGCAATTCGAAGAATTCGGTTGAGAAAGTCTAGAATAGGGTTCACAATTGTGGAGGAAAGTAATAAAAAGCCGAAGTGTGATCTTGCTAACAGTTCTCGGCCAACAAATCTACTCTCGCGTGCTTACTTATGTAAATGTTTAGAGCGCCAATATAGTGGATAGGTAATGTAAAAATAATTCCCTGTAAATCATTTCTCGAGGCAATCGGTTGATATACTTTCATGAAGTAGTAGGGCAAATTTTAAATCGTTCGACAAAAAATTATTTCCTCTCATGCCAGGATCTCAGCAGCTTTATGGCACAGAACGGAACCCAGCATTGCAAGGTGGAAATTATCACTCGCTGATAACTACTACGGAACTCTATCTCATCTTCTGTGGTTCATCATGTGTGAATGATCTCGCCAAATCACATCGTAACGGGTTATAACATAAAATATCTAGCAACAAGTTAGATTAAAGGTTAAGAGGTTAAGAATGGCAACAGCTTATTATCGATTTATTTCCAAGTAAATATCTTGCCATAATAATAATTGTTTATTCCGAATTAATAAAAATGTTCGTTCCACAACAAATTTACACTCGCATTATAAATTTTATTGAATTTCCACGCACACAAAACTTTACCGCAAAAACCATAAACACCAACAACGACAACAACAACTAGAACAAAATTAATTTTTAAGAAAACTAATTAAAAATACACAACATCTTCACCGAACAGTGAAAAACGACTATGCGGAAAAGTGCGGAAAAATTGTTCTTGTTTTCTTTCGTTTTGTTACCCACAAATTGAAAAACACAAAACACAACACAATTCCAAAAACCCCAAAAAAATTTTTTTAATTTACAAAAAAAAAAAAAATTAAAATTAATAAATTAAAATTGCAAAATAATTAAAGTATTATATGTACACAATACATACATACACATGTTCAATAATACAATATAACCGAAAATTATAATTTCCCATTTGAATTTTGTATGCCGCACACAAAATATATATGAAATTTTTTCCTGTTTTCTATAAAAGGAAAACATAGAAAATTTGCTGAGATGGTGGCGAAAAAGTAGGTACTCGTATAAGTACTATTCCAAGAATGGAATGAGGAATGAGACAAAAAAAAAAAAATTAATTTTCCACAAATTTTCGTTTTGAGAATAATAGAAGAATTTTTTTATCCCAATACCACTGTGCTCGGTTGTACTTGTTTGTTGTATGTGTATTTACCAAGTTCGTTTTTTTTCCTATTATTTTCTTTTAATTGAAATCCAATCAAATAACAATAATAATTACACAATAATAATGATAGCAATAATAATAATAATGAAAATAATAATGTTTATAAATAAGTGTATGTAGCTATGTTCATGCATGTAGGATGGAAAATTACATTTATGCTTATTTCCTTTGCCAAATGGGGGTGAGGTGTTGTGGATTGTGCTGGTTGGTTGGAGTCTTTTTAAATTTTCTAATTATATTATTATGAAAATGTTTATAGACGATTCATGGAATGCACATGTAAGAATGTGTTGTTATTCGTATATAAATTGTTTTTGTCGGAGATGCCGTGAGCTCCTACCATAAATTGATATCATTAAAGATTACGGTGTGATCGGTGCGAGGTCTGATGCCTTTGGTTATTTAGTCTCGTTTTTGTATTTTCATCAGTTAGCAATAATGAACAGACCGCCTCACCACTTAATTCATATCTGATGCAGTGGACAATTAGCCACATGTTTGTTGAGTAAAATGTTGGTTACTATTTTCGAATTTAGCGGATATACTGGTGACTTCACGAAATACATAATGGGTATTGATGATGTGGGATGTTGAAGCTATAGTTTACTAGGTTGCTCAGTAAGTTTTGTTGTTCGATAAGAAAAGGATGATTTTATGGTTTGAAATACAAGTTATTATTCAATATAATCTGACTGAACTTCTATACACTTGTTCCAGTGATTTTCTAATTTATGGATTCCATCCCTGAAGTGAGAAACGGCATTCGATGAAAATCGTTTCCGACGCATGTATTTTTTAGATGTGAGAACAGCAAAACGTCAGAGTGAGCTAATTCTTGCGAATAGGGTAGATGTTGCAACAATTCATACTTTATCTCACTGATTTTCGTTTTTTTATTTTGAGCTGTGTGAGAAGGTGCTTTGTCCAACTTTTACATCCAGCTGGTCCAAAAGGTTACAATAATAAGTATTTTACCTGTTTGGAGGTAGTCCAAGAACAAAATCTCTTTTGCATCGTAAAACACTGATGCTAACACCTTTTTGGCCGATTTCGGGTCGCTAACTCGCTTCGGAGCTGAAGTGCCGGGTTCACACCACTTCTTAGCCTCTGTTTTGATTCAGGGGTAAGGAGCATTGGCGAAGAAGGAAAATACACCAACCCAAATGTCAGTCTCACTTGCACGTGGTGCTCATGGTTAATTAACAACCAACGAGGCTCTGGCGACCGAGAAACGGCGGGATAACTGAACACCGAGAACCTAGCAAATGATGTTTTCTCCACTGACCCACTGCAAATTACACTGGTTAGTTTGGTAGCTGATTCAATAACCAGTCTTTAATGCAATGAGTTTACAACAAAAACGAATTTTTACCTCAGGTGGTACACCAACTGCTCAGTTGGTTAATGCACCCTCTAACGAGGCCGGCTCAATGGATTCTGGGGTGAGCCAACCATTGCTATGCCGATTCGATCGAAGTTCAAAAACATCTAGATCACCATCTAGACACTTTTTCACTTAGCAAGGAATCGAAAACGTTGAACTACGCAGAAGACCGAGTGAAAAAGAAAAAGTGGCATTACAACATAGCAATGAAATAGCTAAGTTAAAGAAAGAAAATGAGGAACTGAAGAAGATGAAACTGACAGAGGGTATGGAAACTCCTCTTACTTGCTATAACGAAACCAGCACACTTTCCTGTACTGCCGCTGAGTTTCATACAGATGAGGAGGAACTTGCAAGAGAAACTATGTTTGGATGCAAACAGAAGAAAAGACCAAGGAAAACACGAAGACCAGAATTCTCGCCAGCAGTTGGGGAGCAATCGCTAGTAAAAGCTAGCAAAACCCCAACATCACCAGCAACAAGAACAACACAAGGTTGTAATGAAGACCAAGGTACCACCGCCAATTAATGTGATAGGCATAACTGAGTTTGCGAATATCCAAGCTCTAATGAAATCGGTGTACACAAACGCCTATAGAGTATACCTATGAAGACAAAAATGACGGAGAAATTAAGGTTATGGCTAGAGGTCTCCATGCCACCTGCAAGAAGGAGGATATAATACAAGATCTCGAAATGAAAGAACTTCAAATTGAAGACGCAGTAAAAATCCTTAAATGAGAGAAAGTTGAAAATAGTCAAGGAACCAAGATCGTTAGAAGAAGGCTCCCGGTACTTAATATGAGGGCTAAAATAGAACCACTGAAAAAGAACACGAGATTAATACCTCAATGCAAAAAATGCCAAGGTTATAACCGCACCCAAAGATATTGTGGGAGAGATGTTTGGTGCGTCAAATGTGCCGGCAGACACAACAACGGTTAAGAAATAAAACACGCCTATCGATCAAAAACAGTAATGTTAGAAGAGAAAGGATTCCAACTACAACTAGAGTGCCGACACAATCAGAGTCCATAAGACCAGAGTAGTGATCCTACTTGCAGATAACGCAGCAGGATACTACTAAAAAAATCCACTGGAAAGGATATTTCGAAGTATAAAAACAATAAATGCACGCCTAGAAAAACAAGAACGTGGTCTAGAAGCTAAATATGTCCAGATCTTCTTGACTTCTTTGTAACAAAAGGAGTTTTAGAGGAGTACACGTGCATTGAAAATAGTGAGGGACTATCATCTGACCACTCACCTATGATCATGACTCTGAGTACATTGATAATAAGAAAAGATAATTCACCTAAATTAGGTTAGGTTTTTTTTAGGTTTCAGATTGTGATACTCATTCACGCCACACCATTAACCTATTCACATGCTCACACAACTACAGTATACGACCTGCACATTGCAAGCTCCATTGTCAACCTGTACAATGACGTGGACGGTGGGTCGGCGTGGAATTCTGCACTCCATCAGAGGGTCTTACACCAATGTTCAAATGATACAATGCTTTCAAAATAAAGTGCTGCGAGAGATTGTGAATGCCCCATGGTACATTAGGAACGACATCCTTCATAGAGATTTGAAGATGGATTACGTCACCGACGAAATAAAGAATCAAGCAAGGAAGCACGTACAGCGCTTATCTCTACACAAAAATGCAGATATCCGTCGTATGTTGGACACCACTAACGGAATGAGGGTAAAGGCACTGTAAAGGCAGCAACCGCTAGAGCTGGGTAGTACTAATTATAATACAAAAGTATTGTAAAATGAGTAACCAATAGGTTACTCATCTTAATCCGAGAAATTAATTTAAGATAGATAAATTACTAGATGATCTCTGAATCAGCTGTAATATTGTATAAAAAATATATTAAAAAAAAAACCATAAGCTGTATTTTTGCTACGATTTCTGATGTTGAAACACATTTCGGACGTCCTTCACGTGAATCATCTTCACGACTTGTGCGATCACGTTTAAATTTAGCAAGCCATCTTCCTACTATTCTAATTGAAGGTGAAGAGTCCTTTACACTTTCAATTCGTTCATGAATTTGTTTTGATGCGAAAACCTTCCATAAATAAGAATTTTATCACTGCACGCTATTCAATTTTTTCCACTGTAAAAAATACTGTGACACGTCAAATTTGAACAACTGCTAATAGGTATACAGGGTGGACCAAAAGTTACCACGGGGTTTAAAAATTTAATAATTGTTTCAGATTATAAAATACACAAAATGAATTTTTTTTACACTAAGTATGGAAAATAATGTCACTTAAATGAACCCCCGTTTTCAGCTTCGCAATGATGGGCTCGTTTTAGAGCATTTTCCATAACAGCTTTCAAAATTTGTTGCTGTAGCGTTTGAATTTCTGCAACAATGTTTGCCTTGAGTTCAAGGATTGTTTCGGGCTTGTTCATAATATATACTCGCTTCTTCAAATAACCCCAAAGAAAATAGTCGGGGTGCTGACAAATCTGGCAAACGCGCTGACAAATTAATTTCCGAATTTCTGGAAATTATTCGCGATGCAAAAATTTGCCTTAAAAGTGCCATTGTGTCTCGGGCAGTGTGGGCAGTGGCTCCATCCTGCTGAAACCACATCTCAGGTTTATTTTCAAGAGCAGGACGTACAAAATGTTCTATCGTAAACCGATATCGTCTCCATTTACGGTTACAGCACTTCCATCTTCATTTTCGAAGAAGTAAGGACCACACCATACTGTACACCTAATGGGGTGAAATTTGCGTTGATGAATGGCTTTTGGATTTTCTGAACCCCAGAAACTGCAGTTCTGTTTATTAACAATGCCATTTAAATGAAAATGAGCTCCATCACTCAAAATCCGATTTTCGATACAGTTGATTTCATTTCTCGCCAACTGTTGAATTTTAACTGCAAAATTTAGACGTTGCCGATGATCTCCAGGTTTTAATTCTCGCACCAATTGCACCTTATATGGGAATAACAGTAAATCATTTTTTAAAATGCGCCGTAGGTGACGTACGAGATATTCCTAGCTGAGCAGAACGCCTTCTGGTAGATGTTTCTGGTGTTTCGTTAACATTTTGCTCTAAACGTTCAATATTTTCCGCAGTGCAAAGTAACGTGGTGTAGCGGTTCGAAGAAAATCTCTTACGGTGCCATGTTGGTGATGAGGATCAACTAAACAACGAATCATATTCGAGATATACCGAAATAGACCAATGTACGGAACAATCATAACAAAACCATTACAATAAAACAACAACGTAAAATATAAAAAAAATAATTCGTACATAACGAAAAGTTAATTGGTAAAAATGAAGTATAGATGGAGAATATGAAAGAATCGAATTCCGTAGACTAGGTAGTAATTCGCTAGTGCTACATATACATGGTATTGTTCTATATATAGACAATATTCCTATGCAAAAATATCAACGTTAGTCGCCGCGGTCTGATGACATGACTGATTTATTCAAATCATCAATCGCATTATGTTCGAAACTGATTGTTGCGATTCTTAATAGCGATTTAAATAATAAAATCCTATTATTCTGGTTCTTTGTTCAGTTGTAACTCTCTACATTATTTATTTTCCAGGTGTTATTTATATAAACTGAAACAAAAAAAAAATATAAAAACGATAAAGTTATGAAATTTTTAAACGCCATGGTGACTTTGGGCCCACCCTGTACAAATGAGTTGACAGATATATATGGAACGTCGCATCTGTTCATTAAAAGTTGAATCATTTTTGGAAAAATAAAACGACGAACCTAATAGCGCTATCTCTTATCGAACGACAAAACTTACTGAGCAACCTAGTTTATTTGCTGATGTATCAGAAACAATTGCAACTGAGTTAAAATAAATGGGAAAATCACTAATCTTAAAATTTTTCGGTGTCTGGTAAGTATTAAATGGGGGAAGAAGCAATGATGCTTGGCAAACTAAAGCGGAGCAAAAGGGAAAACGAGACAAAAGCGGTAGCCATTAATAGCCGTTTTTTTCCGGTTGTACTGGTGTATTTCTTTTTGATTCATCGGTCCGTTTCCCACATTTTTTACTGCTTCTTCGCAAAGCTGTTTATATCATTCGGGATAATTGGCGTCATGCCTAGTGGTTTTGATGGCGGAATGATTGTTGCGATCAACAACTTCCTGTTTCAGTATTCTTTTCGATTATTTTGAGTTAGTGGTGAGAAACTTGTTTCTCTTTGCAAATTAACAACATCTGGATCTGTATGTCGAACTGTAATTGGAGGAACTGTATCAGACTCCTTTGAAATAACATCTGGTGTTCGACAGGGAGATGCACTCGCGACTGTGCTGTACAATTTGGCCCTTGAGTACGTAGTGAGGAAAAACAGAACTGAAACTTCGCGCTGTATATTCAATAAACCAGGCCAAATTCTTGGATATGCAGATGATATCGTGCTTCTTGGCCGAAGACCTAGCGATATCAAGAACAGTTTCATACCGCTCGATCGCTGCGCAAGGAGACTTGGTTTGGAGGTGAAGAGTACCAAAACGAAATTTTTAACAACACATAGGAACATCTAGGCAAATCTCGAAATTGACGACCATCCTCGGGTCACTTATATCATCCTTGAATGATATGCTTGCACTTCATAAAGCACTCCTTCGAAAGAAAGGTCATTCGTGCAATCTTTGGTCCAATTTAAGTCGCGAACAACGAATATCGATGGTAGTCCACCATTTTCCCCAGTAAATTTTACTGAAATTTTTTTTTGTTTCGTTTTGGTACGTGGCGAAATTATATTTTTATCTCGCTCTTTTTTTACTGAAACTGATCTCTCTTACTTACTGATCTCCCTGTCGAACACCATATGTTTCATTGTGGAACACAGGCTTAAAGCAGCACAATTGGAAAATATATAGCAAATTTTTCTTTGTTTACCTACGTCCTTGACAGCTATAACTTACAACTGAATCGATCAATCAAAACAATGACAAAATAGTTTTTAGTACATGAATACCCTTTCCAGCGAGAAAATAATATATTTCTTTTTCCCCAACCCATTATTTTCCTGCAATGCGAACAATGGTTGTTCATTTTCACATTTGAATTTAAAAATTTAAATCATTGAATTTGACTTATGTTACAACGGGGCGTCATTGCAGCATTTGCTTACTCTCTTATCTGTACATTTAAATAAAGTTGGTGTGTCTGTCTGTAATTTTGAAATAAATGACTGTTTTGAAGTAATCAATAATCAAGTATTTTGAAATTTCTTGTCTGTCGGTCTACCGTCCACACCAGTTTCGTTATCCGGGTTCCACTCCAAAACCACTACATCTATTTTAGTGTAGCTTAAATATATTTGAAGCTGTCAATAACGAGACCATTCGGCACTTTGTTTTTCTTCGATATCTTATGGTGTTATGACACTGACTAGTTTATGGTGCTATGAAACGGACTAGTTTATCAAATTGTATATGTGATTAAAAATAAAAATAGAGTAGGACAAGTAATGTAAGCACAAATCACTTGAAAGAATGAGTGCATACAACATATATATCGTCTTACTTTGGGAATTTTACAACAAAAATTTCATATAAATTTCAATCCGGAATGATTAATTTCATTCCACCTAAAAGTAGGATTAGAATTATTCCATTCTTCGATTAGTTCAAATGTTCACCGCCCGGTTGATTAATATAATAATTTTATTTTTATGAGTTGTCACTCTGGGAGTAATGTAGTATTTTTATCGCATAAATCAACGATACAAAAAATGAACTCCGATGCTAAATTAATCTGAATAATAATACATATTTACGTCGAAAACGCCTTTTTTATTTTCATAAATATTTGTTATGACGTAAAAGTAAATCGCATGCTTAGTTTGATTTTACTTAATTTTTATACCAACCGATAAAAGTATAAAAAAAATCGTTTGTTCATTTTTGGTTCCTATTTTTTTCATGGAAAAGCAAAATAACAGTTTCAAGTAAAGCTTACCAAAATGTATGTAGAAAAATACAAAAAAATTAGAATTTTCGTCGCCTTCTTAGATTAAACGATTTATTAATGACACTACCAAACGAGGCAATTTTATTCTGTGGTCTTACACTTTGCAGTAGTTTTGAAATAATGGTTGACGAAACATTTTTGTGATTGATCAAACTAGAGCATTTGTCAACGATGTATTCTATGTTGCTTTCTTAGAAGCAAATACACGTTTTGATGGTCTTGGTTTATAAAAATTAAGACTGATACTGTTCCCCTGAAGAAAGTGACTTCTTCTTTAGAAGCGACCAATACTTTTGTTATCTATCATGAGCTATACAAAGATTGGGATAATTTTAGTTTTACCATTGAATAATTACTTTTCGATATTCTATAAGATGTTTGGAATTGTCGTTCGACAATCTAAAATAAGATGATTAAAAGTTAACGTCTTTGACATCGAATATTTTTAATTTCACCGAGTGTTTTTATTTACTGTTATCTAAGAAAGTGCGATACTACCTGTTTGATGCTCAAACAACAAAATGTTGATGTCGGGTTTCAAAACCAATCATAAAGAGCTATAATACAAAATCCCACTTAAACGGATACGTGAACAAGCCAATTTGGGATACTAAATATCCACATGCAATTCAAGTTAAACCCATGCATTCAGCCCTGTTAAGATAAACGGCCACTCTTACAGTGACATAACACAAAATTGTTTACAGCTTAATGGATGATGTACAAATACATATATAGTTTCAGCAGGTCTTGTGTCCTGCTGAAACCATATGGCTCGAAAAGTGAGTTACGTGGAAAATCTAAAGTACGTGGAAAATGTATAGGTTCTTTACAGTAAGTTTCTTTATCTTTGAAAACCTAATTTTTATAATGTCAAAATCAGTATTTGAACGGATAAAACTTATTGACACAGATTCCGTATGTTTTGATTATTTTAAGTAAGCGAAGTAATTTTGAGTGGAGTTCGCAGTTTAAGTTGTTAAAATATGTCGCCTTATTCGTCTCCAATCCAGGTTCAATCACAAAATATGACCGGATTTCAAAAAAGTCGCTGAAGTTAGCCCGAACCCGAATTTTTTGGTTGTTGTCTTAGATAAGTGTAGTCATCCCGAAAAAGTGTAAATAGTAAAAAAAAATGTAGCCTCATCCCGAAAGTAAATTGACTAATGAAAAATTAAAGCAAATTTCAAAAAATATATTAATGTGTAGTAAATTAACCCATATTAGCCCAAATTAATTTTTTTTGTAAAAAAGATAAACTACTTAGTAAATATTTCGAATGATGAAGTTGAAAAACCAAAAATTGTTGGTAAAATAAAAAACAACAGTTAGGTAACTGGTACGAAAAATGCAAAAAAATGCCAACTTAACCTTCAAAATCCTAGAAATTGTGTAACAAAAAATAATTGTAAATGTGTTCTGTATTTGAATAATTCACCTGTGCACCGCTGCGATTGCAAAACCATACTAAATATTTTTTCGAAAGGATTTTTATTTAAACAGAACATTGCAGTAAAAATATTCTGTTATAATTTCTCCAATTCTCTTTTTAAGAGATTTTTTGTATTGATCTATAAATAGATCGCTGGCTGGGCTAATTTGGGTTAACAAGTTTCTGAAAGCACAAGAAAACAATAACATGGATTTTAAATATGTAATATAAAACCATAAAGTAAAAGAAAAATCTAACCGAAAAGCGATTTTTTGTGTAGCTACCATGGGCCCACATTAAATTCTGTACTGAAACACCTAGAGATATAGGCACCCAATGGCGTATACAGCCAGATAGGCCAATGTACTAACTAAGAAAGTAATTCTGGAATATGGCCATCTGGCACGGAACCCGATTAATTCTCAACCGATTATGATGTGAATGAGTATGTTGGAAGGAAATGAGATTCTTAAACGATTTTGGGAAGAAATTCAAATCAAAAACAAGGTTATTTCCATCTGATATAGACATAGGGTAGTTTTGACATCTTAGTTAGTACATTGGCCTATCTGGCTGTATACGCTATTGGGTGCCTATATCTCTAGGTGTTTCAGTACAGAATTTAATGTGGGCCCATGGTAGCTACACAAAAAATCGCTTTTCGGTTAGATTTTTCTTTTACTTTATGGTTTTATATTACATATTTAAAATCCATGTTGTTATAATCCACCCCTGACTTTGAATTATATAATTATTATATATTACTCTTATTAACCTTAATTAGTGTTAAGCCTTATATCAGTATACAAAGTATATACATATTCTGTTTAATACTTTATATACCTTATATACTTTGAAACTTATGTATAGACTTGCTGTATCCAAATATTGAGGTACAAATACTGACGAATAGATACAAAATGTTTATTTATGAAATCGAGAAAACAAGATCATTATCGATTTGGCCGCTTAAGCTTATATTGTGCCTATAGTTTAAACTAAATACATATTATTTTGTTAATAATAAATATTTATTGAAATTAATAGAAAAGTTTAAGTGTTTCAATACAAGTAAAAAAACAATGTTTAAGTGAGTGAATGGATCACCGGCTCTAAATTTGATACGCGTTCCATATCAGTATCACACAGCAGACGCATATAACATTTGGTGGCAGCGGAAAACTAGCGGAAGGCTAACGAGAAATTACCGTTCATAGTTACAGTGCTTTCTAAAAACGTGCAAAATTAGTTCACAGTTTGAATAAAGTTCTAACATTTGATTGATTAAAGTTTGCTAGTGTGTAAAATTCGATTGTCGATTAAGTTATAAAACCGTGCGTTAAATTGTATTGTAGAACTTGGCGTGAAAGTTCAAGTACAATACCAATTGTGTGTCAAAAGTTGCATTTTAAATGCAATGGTACTATAAGGCCGTAATCGTTACATTGTTCAGTGCTCTGACTAATTACTATATCATATCAAGGTCAGTTGAACAATATTTGTCGGTTCCAAATTTACTATTTTGAGTACAAACTTTGAAAAAGAAAAATTATAAATTTTATAATCATCGTCAAACGTAGCATAAACAATTTGCTATGCCACATGCAGTTTAATAATTCTACGGTCATCAAATCGGTATCTGCAACTGTGATCATCAGATCATTCGAAATTTGAGAAATTTTCATACCACTGCAGTACAGTATATTACATTATCATACATCCAAATGGCGGAATTCATCAAATGTTAAGAATTAAAACGCATCAGTCATCACATATTGCAATTTTCGAGAAACAGCTACTGCGAAAACCTTCGATAACGAAAAATTGTTATATTGGAAACATAACTTCGCCTTGTCGTCAGCAACATAGCGAAACGAATCATTACAGTTCATCAATATACAGTTCAATAAATAAACATCGGGATTTTATTGGTTACCATAATCACATCAATAATTGCACATGTTGGACACTACCGTTTTAAACAGCATCATCATCTTCTTTGTTTATGTTAAACCGCATTTCCAGCAATAGCAGTATCAACACGTAAAACCAACATTGAAGTTTAAGAAATAGCTGTACGCTGTACCAATCACAGCTTTTATTCCAACCTGGTAAATTATTTATGTTACAAATTATTTTTTTCATTCATTAACTATTTCAAAATTTCTAATTTCATTTTATATATTTTTTTTTTTTTAATTTTTATTATTGGGTAAAACTTATAAATCACTTTCGAGGAGCTCAATTATATTCGGGTGCTTATGAAGAAAAGAACGTCAATTCATTTACGGGATAAAATAATTATTATTGATAACGGCGACGAAGACGCTGAAGATCAAGAAACCGTAAGTAATATTTTGATTAATGATAGTTTGGATAAGTCTGATTGTAAACTCGAAGCGTCGTCCATCTCTGAAATAAGTCTTGAGTGTGCTGATTCTGACGATACTTCTAATTCCGCTGATTCTGGTAAATTTAAACCTCAGGTGAATTCAAGTCTTAATAATTTCGAAACTGATCAAGGTATGTCGCTAAACATTGACCATGTCTTAAGATTGGTACCCGAGTTCGATGGTTCGGGTACCTCGTTAAATAAATATATAAATGTGTGTGAATTTTTTTATAAGCCTCTGACGTCAAAAGACGAAAAAGATACCTTTCTACAAATTGTTCAATCGAAACTTTCTGGTAGAGCTTACGAATTAATCTTATACAAGACGATCGAAACGTGGGTAGAATTGAAAACACAGTTGGAATTACAGTTTGAAGACTCTCGATCAGTCGAGCAACTGCAAATTGAACTGATTAAGCATGTTCAGGGTCAAAATGAAAACGTTCGTACGTTTGCACGCAATATTGAGAACACCTTATCTGCACTTAATAGTGCTTGCATACGTAGGGAAGGCAAAAAGAGTGCGGAAGTTATAAATAGTTTGAACGAAGCAACTGCATTACGTTCGTTTCAAGACGGATTGCATCATTCCATTGCAGTCATAGTGAAAGCCTGTCGATTCAAGACACTGAAGGAAGCAGTCGATAAAGCCATAGAAGAGGAAATGTCATTTTTGAACAAGCCTAGATTCCAGCCAACGTCTATTAAATGCCAATTATGTTCCAAATCAGGCCACATCGCTAAAGATTGTTTCCAACTAAACAGGCCAAGTTCAACTCATACGTCAATCTCACCAAATCCTCGGAATGTCGTGCCCAGTAATGGAAAATCAGTGACAAACTTTCAAAGTACTACAAACCCAGTGAGGTGTTTATATTGTAAAATTATAGGACATATTCTTAAAGATTGCAGAAAGCGGTTATATAATAATCAGCGACGAGAAAATTCCAATCAACCTTCACACAAAAACATAAATGTAGTAGCGGAAAACTGTCAAGAACTCGTTCAGAAGAATCAGGATACAGTTGTCCGAGTTCAAAACCTGTAAATCTGTGTCGTTCCTCTTCTACTCCCTCTGAACAAAGCGTAAAATTATCGGATTTGTTTAGAATCAATCTTATCGGAAACCATTTTGAAAATAATTCTGAATCTGATATTTCCGTACTAAATTTAGTTGATGATCATAATTTCGATGTTGCCACTAATTCTACTAATTCTGATCTTAAATCTGTTACTGAAGATATCGATTTGTCACCCGCCGTATTAGTTAACAATTCAAAGATCGAAATCAATCAAGCAACGGTTACTGAATACCCAAAAATACTATACCAGTCATTAAATAACAATTCTGTCAATAAAAAATATGTCACTCTAAATCTGGACATATCCGATAACCCTATCTTATATTTCCTTATTGACACAGGAGCGGATGTCAGTCTAATAAAAAAATCTTCAGTTAAACCTAGAACACTTTGTCACCCCGAGTTTAAGTGTCAAATAAAGGGCATTACATCGGAAAAAATTGAAACGTTGGCACTTTGTCACAGTAAACTAATCGTAGGTGATTCAAAAATAGACCAGAAATTTCATTTAGTTCAGGACTCATTCCCAATTCTGTCAGATGGTATTTTAGGAAAAGACTTCTTGCAAGACAACAAATGTATTATCGACTACAATAGTTCTACTCTTCAATTTTCGTTTCACGATTCTCAACATCAGTTACCACTTTGTGGGTTGCCGAAATCAGTTGTGGAGCTAGAAATTTCCAACGAAACGCTTCCTCCTCGAGTCGAAAAGATTATACTCGTTCCTAATCCTTGTCAAATTAACAAAGATTATATCTGCCTATCGCATGAAATTACAAATGGTGTGTATATTGCCAGTTCTGTAGTCAATTTTGCTCTTAACAACGTTAAAATAAGTTTAGTTAATACAAACGATTACGCGATTGACGTCGGACAGATAAAAATAAGTTTTGAATCGGTTAGTTCATATGAACTTTTTAACATTGGAAGTTGGAATCCGAACGTAGAAAATAGATTAAACAAACTCGGGAAGAATCTAAATTTCAGCCATCTAAATGCTAAAGAAAAATCGTCTATATTGGAAATTTGTCGCGAATTCAATGATGTATTTTATTTAGAGGGCGATACTCTGACAACAACTGATGCTTTCTGTCATAAAATTCCTACTATCCAAAATTCCCAACCGATTCACATTAAACCTTACCGTTTACCTGAGGCAACGCTGAACGAAATTGATAAACAGGTTGATGAAATGCTAAGGGACAAAATTATCGAAACCAGTACCAGTCCCTGGAATTCTCCTTTGTTAATCGTTCCCAAAAAATCTGCCGGTGATCGAAAATGGCGATTGGTGGTAGATTTCCGTAGGTTAAATAACATCACTGTTGACCAATTTTATGCTCTACCAAACATAACGGAGATTTTGGACCAGTTAGTCAAAGCAAACTATTTTACGACATTGGATTTGGCAAACGGTTACCACCAGGTTAAGTTATACGCTGATGATATGGAAAAGACAGTGTTAGCACTCGAACTGGTCATTTCCACTTCCTGCGAATGCCGTTTGGTCTAAAAGGGGCACCTATAACATTTCAACGTATGATGAACACGATATTATTAGGTTTAAATGGTCTCAGATGTTTTGTGTATCTTGACGACGTGGTTATTTACGGTTACGATCTTCAAGACCACAACTCAAAGATAATTGATGTTTTGAAACGTTTACGTTTATATTACAGCCTAGCAAGTGTCAGTTTCTAAGAACCGAAATTTGTTATTTGGGACATATTGTGACAAAGGACGGTGTTAAACCTGACCCATCCAAAGTAAGCACGATTATGAAATACCCTATACCGACAAATGCTAAAGATATCAGATGTTTTCTTGGATTTTCGGGTTACTACCGAAGATTTATTAAAAATTACTCTAAAATTTCAGAACCCCTGAGTCGATTATTGCGCAAAAATATAAAGTTCGAATGGAATGCTCATTGCGACGAAGCTTTCCATAAATTAAGAAACTCTATTATGTCATCCCCTATACTCCAACGTCCACACTTCGGAAAAACCTTTATTCTAACCACTGACGCTAGCGATTACGCTATTGGAGCGGTACTTTCCCAGTTATTCAATGAACAAGACTTACCAATTTCTTTCGCCAGTAGACTTCTTAATGATGCGGAGAAAAATTATCCTACCGTCCTACTCAAAGGTTCCATCCTTATCTATACGGCAGAAAGTTTGTGATTAGGACCGATCATCGACCCTTAGTTTGGCTCAATAAAAATAAACGAGAAAATATTACGATAAATATTACGATAAAAATCCTAAACCTAGTTCTCGTCTAATCCGTTGGCGATTGGAGCTGGATGAGTATAATTACGACATAGAATACAAACCTGGGAAGATGAATCAAAACGTGGATGCGCTTAGCCGTATAAAAATTTCTGAAGATTCTGAAGCACATAAATCTGACAAAAGTATTGCAGCCATTACTAGAGCACAAACGAGACAAGTGACACAAGATTCAACTCCTGATAAACCTCACGATACTTCTTCCGATATTTCCATTCAAGATAGTGTGATAACTCAGCCTTCTAAATCTGTTCCGTCTAACTTAACAATTCGAAAATCATTATCAGCTGAAGAAGATATAAATGAAGTTATAAAGGAATTCCACATTACACCACTTGGTGGTCATCAAGGATTTTCTTGAACTATAAAACGAGTAAAACAATATTACGAGTTTCCTTGTATGAGTAAACGAATAAGATCATTTATTAAGAAATGCTCGTCTTGTCAAAAAAACAAAGTCTCTCGCGTAAACAAATGTGCAATGCAGATCACATCAACGTCAAAAATTCCATTTAACAAGATCTTCATGGATATAGTAGGCCCAATGATTGTTTCACATAAGGGTAACAAATATATGTTAACCATACAGGATGACCTCACTAAGTACTCTCTAGCAATCCCAATAGCTTCACAAGATACTGATACGGTGGCTAGAGCATTTTCTGAAAGTTTTATATGTAGTTTCGGTGCACCTAATTCCATTGTCACAGATCAAGGATCTAATTTTATGTCTGAAATGTTTAGTAAACTCTGCAAAATGCTAAAAATTAAAAAAATTAATACCACAGCCTACCATCCTGAATCAAATGGTGCGTTAGAACGATCACACCGTACATTAACGGAGTACTTAAGAAATTTTATTAAAGACGATCCGTTAGCATGGGATCAATGGATTCCTTATGCAATTTTTAATTTTAATTCAACACCACATACTTCGACTTCTTTTATGCTCATTGAACTTCTTTTAGGATATATTGTAAACCGAATCTTCCTAGCTCTATCCAAAAATATACAAGTCCAGTATATACTTACGACGACTATTTATCGGAACTTAAAGTAAGACTTCAACATTCATGGCAGGTTGCAAGAAATTCATTGATAAAACATAAAACAAAATCCAAAGAATACTATGACCAAAAATCCAATACACCAACTTTTCAAATTGGGGATAAGGTTCTTTTAAAAAACGAAGCCAGATCAAATAAGCTGGACCCGTTATGGACGGGACCATATGAGGTTATTCAGATTTGTTCACCACTCAATTCCTAAATTCGTTTAAATCGTAGAGTCAGAACGGTTCACAACAACAGATTAAAATTATTCGAAGAATAATCCAATCGGAGTGTTACAAACTTGTCGAAATTGTCATTTTGAATTCAGAATATTGCATCTGTTGAGAAATTGTTGTTGTTCAGATTGAACTATGTATGTTATAATTGAGCACCGAGAAAAATTAAGTGAATTACTATTATTATTAAAATAAAAAAAAATGTTAATTATTTATTTGCATTATATAAATTTAAATTGTAGATATAGTTAATGAAAAATAAAAATTATTATTACCTATTTTTGTAAAAAAAAAAGCATGCAACTAATTGGGACAAGATGAATCATCCTGCGTATAATTCATCTTCTCCTAGGGGATAGGGATGTTATAATCCACCCCTGACTTTGAATTATATAATTATTATATATTACTCTTATTAACCTTAATTAGTGTTAAGCCTTATATCAGTATACAAAGTATATACATATTCTGTTTAATACTTTATATACCTTATATACTTTGAAATTTATGTATAGACTTGCTGTATCCAAATATTGAGGTACAAATACTGACGAATAGATACAAAATGTTTATTTATAAAATCGAGAAAACAAGATCATTATCGATTTGGCCGCTTAAGCTTATATTGTGCCTATAGTTTAAACTAAATACATATTATTTTGTTAATAATAAATATTTATTGAAATAAATAGAAAAGTTTAAGTGTTTCAATACAAGTAAAAAAACAATGTTTAAGTGAGTGAATGGATCACCGGCTCTAAATTTGATACGCGTTCCATATCAGTATCACACAGCAGACGCATATAACAATGTTATTGTTTTCTTCTGCTTTCAGAAACTTATTAATTTACACATTAATATATTTTTTTTTGAAAATTGCTTTAATTTTTCATTAGTCAATTTACTTTCGGGATGAAGCTACATTTTTTTTACTATTTACACTTTTTCGGGATGACTACACTTATCTAAGACAACAACCAAAAAATTCGGGTTTGGGCTAACTTCAGCGACTTGTTTCAAAATGAGATTTTTCAAATAACAAATTTCTCAATTACCACCGACAATCATTTTGAGTCGGAATTTCAGCAATATTTTTTTTTTAATTTTTTAGGGAAATCCTTGATAGCTTTACTGATTGTGAACGGAATACAATTTATTGTCACATATTCCGTATGTTTCGGCTATTTTGAGTTGGTTATAATTTTGAGTAGAGCTAAGCTTGAGTTGTTGCAATGTGTCGTTTTATTCGCCTGCAATCCAGATTTGATTACAAAATGTGACCGGAGACTAAAATACAATTTTTTCAATAACCGCAGTTATTTTGAAACTTCCATTTTTCAATTGTTGTGTATTTTTCCAACTCTAAGTACTTATCACTATCAAAATATGATTTGTATGATCATATTATTTATTCTCAGAAAAACTAAGAAATCATACATAACAGATGCCTATCCCAAACCGGGACACTCCGCATAAGCATAATGCACAATTTCAATACGCGCTTATTTTGGCTTTTCCATTTTTGCGGCACAGTTCAGAAAATGCACGAGTTGCGCTGGAGACACATTACATTTGATTTTAAGTAGTGCTGTTTTTCATTTATTCTCAACTAAATTAGTTATGTAATAAGGTTAGAACTTTTGTTTCAGTCAATTACCTGTGCTTGCCATAATAACTACTTACCCTAAATTTTCGATTTCTTAGTATTTTTAATAACAAATCAGTCTCTCTCAACTATAGGAATTAAAACAAAAACCAATTTAAACAAACGCACCCCAAAAACAACAAACAACAACAAAAATCATTTTATTTACAACAAAATTTTTTTATTTCATTATTTTTTAGGTGTACAATCTTCTTCATACACTCGCACCCATCACATCCTCGTATGTGTGTTTTTAGTCAGCTTCTGTGGCGTCCATTATTGGCTTGATTTGTTTGTTTGTTTTGACTTTTCACAGAATATATTATAATTTTCCGTTGTTTATACAACAAATTAAATAATAAAATTTGTTATCTAAATTTTATACATAAAAATAAATGTAACACTTTTAATTAATTTTATTATTATTATTATTATTATTAGGTTTTTTTTTTGTTAAATTAATTAATCAATATACAAATTTTTTATATTTAAATAAATAAAATAATACGTAAAATTAAAAAAAAAAATTTATCGCGTATATAATTTATCTGTGTAGTTTACATTATTTTAATTATTTTATAATTTAATTTAGTTTTTTTAGATTTTTATAAATTGTTGTGTTTAAATTTAATTTATTGAATTTATTTTAATTATTTCACACACTCTTGTTATCTCTTTTATTTTTGGTTTAGCTTATTTTTTACAATTTCTATAAAATCATATCATTACTATTACTATTATTATCATTATTATTATTATTATTATTAATTACATTAATTAGTTTATAATAAATATTAATTAAAATTATAAATAAAATATATCCTTTATTATTAAATATTGTTAATAAGCTAATTGAAGTTTGGGATGATGACATATCCGCTGAAAATAAAACAAAAGAAAAATGTATTAGTTATTTGGTGTATTGGCAACCACAAAATTATTTTTGGTTTACATGAGAATTTTACAACGTATACGATTTCACCAGAGTCATCTACATTTATAAGAGCCTAACTGTCCCTATTCGAGGTATATTCGGCAAAATTTAAAATTTTTGGAATTCAAATTTTTATTCGTTAATTTAATTTAATTTTTGTTTAATTACAAAGGGGATTTAAGAAAACCCTTAAACAGTGTGAAATTCGACTTGGAAAATGAATGTCATGAGCTTTTATAAATGTTGTTGTTGTAGCGCATCATGGTTTTAAAATAAAATATGGGTCAAACTGCAAATCTGACGCAAATACTCATACATATTCTAACCCAGCTAACCGATCTGTCTGAGCATTCTTTAGGTAATCTCACCAACAACAGGTGCCATTCCAAGCAAATCATTAAGTCCTTAGGCCAAATTTTTCGAGTGTTGGCAAATTTTGGTAGCTCATAGATCATAGCTCTTTCACGAAACTTTTACGAACTTAGGTCACTAATACTCTTAAATGATTTAATACACTGTCAAACATTTTTTCTAAGTTCAAGCGTATAGTGGGTTGCAATGCCCGTCATTGCTTTCTATTGACGATGAGATGCTTTCTATTAACTTCTCAATCAATAACGGAAGCCCTGCTATATTATTTGCGTCTCTCCACACGCTACCTTAATAGCCGGAACTCCTTTACCCAACATACCGAGCTATGAAATCATTAAGAAGGACAAAAGAAAGAAAAAATCGTATACCTCAATTAGTAAAGCATCGATTCATATCAAATCCATCTACAACTACCTCGTCTAATCTTACCATACCGATTAACATTTCTCAACCAACAACCCAGGCACAATTCTTGCCTTCAAATATGAATCTGATGTCGTCTTAGCTTTACCCCCAGGGGAAGGTATAAAAATTGATGTCCATCTTCATATCTGAACTTCTTCCTGAAACACGCTTAAAGTCAACATTACATCATGTGTGATAAAATACCATTCTTACTCTGTACAAGAACTCATAACATTATTGCACTGACTGAGATATGGGTGAACGGTAGTTTTCCTCTGGAGTATACCGGACGGATTATTATAATACTCTTGATGGAGTAGTTGGAGGTGGAATTTTTATTTCTATCCACTCATGTTTTCAAAACAGGGTGTTCTTAATTGAGACTATCTGTGTTTAAATTATAATGGGCTCTAAGAGAGTTTGTGTTTGGTCGCGGCTGAAGACTATTAGTACACAATAACAACTTAAGTTTCAGCTACCTATGAACACCTTCTCATTGTTAGTGTTAATTCATGTGATTTACAACAGATTAGTAAGATGTTCAATAAGGTGTTCATTTTCACATCGGACGCTAGCAACTCGTTTCTTGAATGATCAAATCTGTCTATATGTGTAGTAGATGATTATCATCCAACAGAGTTTATGAGCCTATGAGCTTTGTTAATGATTAGGATGCCATTGATAATGACCTCATGGTTTAACTATAGAAAATCAAATTTCTGTCTTCTAAACCAGCCCTTACTTGAAATAGTCTTGCCAAGGTCCTTGTGTGTTTTCACAGACCTGGGTCATACCATTCGTACGCAGTAAAAATGTCTAAATTTCTAAAATTACTAAAGAGCTTTGTCCATTGCGTGATAAAAAAGAACTCTGCATGACTGCATGAACCTACATCCTGGGACCCTAGTATAATGTTGCCAATATGCTTGCCTCATTTTTTTCAACAACGGTTCACGGTAGTAAGTTTAAATGTGACACATATAATTCTTTTAAAATAAGAAATACCGACCAAACGGCGAAATGGTTAAAGCTTTGGCGTTTAGATCTGGAGGTGCCGGGTTCGAATTCTGACGGAGACAGGAAGCAAAAGGGATTTTTCTACATCAGATTACGACCCATCTGTCATGCCAGTATAAGTTAGCCTTTGCAATGTGCAGATCGTTCTACGAAAATGGGACCTAGCTGAACGTCCTCGAATTAGCTGCGAGTCGTGAAAGAGTCGGAAGTGCTTTGGCCCCAGAAAAAAAAATCCAAAGATAAAAAAAAAAAAAAAAATAAGAAATGTCATTCATTTTGAGTCCGGACAATGTTGTTTATAATTATAATTCTTGTTTAAAAAAGGACTTTTCATTCGGTCCTGACGACATTCCATCCATAGGTTTATTGTGACGTAGCAAGTTCTCAATTCCCATCTGTGCGCTTTTAATTTATCTTTCCAACGCGGAAATAACGAGTTTTAAACAAAAAAATTTTATTTTACCAAAATTCGGTACAATATTTTGAATCAAATTTCATACAAAAGCTATTTCCATAAATTGAGAGATACATGCGAAATGTGGTGGACATCTGTGCACCGGAAGTAACAGCATCAAGATTAAATTAGATTAGTAGAGACCCTAAGTAACATGTTTACTGCTATGTAACCCACCGGTGAGCCATGCGTTATACTTACTACGCCGCCGGTGTGTCGCATGTTTACGGACATTTGTCCATACTATGGCACGTCAGTGAAGGTCATTTTGCCATTTTCAGATAAAAATATTTCGTTTTTTTGAGTTCTCCTATTTGTATTATCTTTATAGTTTCATACTTCTTCATGAGGTGAAATTGATGCTGTATAAGAAAAAATTTGACAGCGGAAAATAAGAGATTACGCTACTCGCCACAAGTGGCAGCACTATCACTAAAGAGAATTTATTTTGTTATGTAATTACCAGCGGGAATTTTTTATTCAATATGTATCACTTTTTTCACTAAATAAAGCATCTCAGCGGAATAAAATTTTAGTGATTTTAATATTCCGTCTTTCTTCTTCTTTCTTCGTCTTCTCAGTAATATTGATCATGGATTTTAAAGTAAGTTTTGGACAAAATTCTAGGATCTGTTCGTGCTGCACTAAACTGGCCATTTCATAACCAGTCCTTATGAAAAATGGTATCTGTACATTTTACACGACATAAAAAAATTTTAAACAGGAGAGAACTCCGCTATTTTTTAATTAAATTTTGTAAAATTTGCATCGTATACAGTGTCCCCCTGTCGGAAAAAATTATGGATTACAATTTTCACTATAATTATTTGATTGTCTGCTGGTATTTTCTGTTTTTGGCCAATATCTCAAAAACTTCCACTATAGTAACCAATACTTTCGATTGTTTTTCTAATAGCTTATGTCATACTGAGACTACATGGAAAATTTGGGGAAAATTTGTGGACTAGAAATTTTCCTAAAACTTTTTCTGTGAAAGAAACAAATTGTTCTGTTAAAATCTAAAGAGAGTCTTCTATAATTTTACAACAGGATTGTGTTCTGAACCGTTATGGCTGTCTTGAGCCCAAGTGATGGGTTCCGTTGGTGGTGGAACTAACCATAATTTAAATGTGCCAAAGGAATTAAAGGATCCGTAGATTTGTTGATTTTTATAAGTTCTAGACTCCTATGGCCATCCACCATTTCAGTGTGAGGCTCTATGTAAATTTGAGTGTTAGTTCCACGATATTCTACGAGTTTGAGCCGTGAAATTAGTCTGCGATGGATACTTCTATTAAAGGGTCCATGCCAGTACGAGTCTCTTATATTGATCATCTATAAAAACTGCCTATCTATAGATCTACCCATCTCTATGAACCTGCTGGATCATTCAATAGAACGTGACCTCAAATCCCGGACAAAGTTTCGTTGCTCAAATCCGTAGGATATCGTATAACTCTCACGCAGATATACAAAGCGAGGACTCCCTTGATATAGAAGTCATCTCAGCCTCGATTGCTGTAGAAGTCTAGAACTTTTCTAACTTAATCAATTTGCGGAGAATTGATATATTTTTCAACGGAATTGATACGCTTCCCGTGTCCCTCTGTCAAATTTACATAGCGTGAATTCTCACAATTAACGGATTCTCTTACTTGCACCGTAGATGGACATTGACATCTAGAAGTTGTCTAAATTAGCAAATTTGCGGACCTTTTAAATTCTTGGGCGGTAGAACTTCTTTATTTGTTATTTTCTTTGAATTGTTTTAACTCCTATGATCTACGAGTTTGTTACTTGGACTCGACACAGCCAGAAGGGTGCATCACACAAACTTATTATCCAAAATATTGCTTTGAATGGGAATAGGAAGTGTGGGATGAGACAGTCAAGGGAGTATGGGATGAGGGGAAATCTTGTGATAAGAAATACGTATTATGTGTATAAAATGTAAAGATACTTTGTTTGGAATCAAACCTCCCCTTCGAATGAAACGTGTTCCCCTTTGAATTAAAATATGTTTCTTTCGACAAATTTTGACCCAGGGATGTCAATTCACAAAACAAGAATTGTAAATCCTTTGTGATTATTAGGACGAATCTCAGCCAATTTCACTTCATAGTGCGACAAACTTTTCCGGAGATTTCTGACGCACGTAACATAAATTCGATTTTAGCGTTAACTGTGCAATTTCGCCACGCTAGGAACCAAAATAATTAAACGCTTAATTGTGAAAATTTGGTTAGAGTAGACCTAGAATGGAAGCTCTGTGTTGCAACAAGAATAATCTTAATCATTATATTTTGTGATCGTATACAGACCAAGGTACCGAGGGTTTGGGTCCCATTCAACAAACTCAAATGTGAATTTAAATAATTAATATTTAATGAAAAAAACATTTTTATTGGTACATTTTGGCTAATGTCACCCCCACCCTCATGCATTACAAGTATTTAATTAATCAGTTAATCTTCAAGCAAATTTTAGATTTTACTACTTTTTAATGCTTTGCTCAGAGATCCATAAAAAAATGTTTTCAATTTAATTTGGTTCTAATTCTCGGTAACGCTCCCCATTAACTGTAAAGGCGGCTCCTTGATCATTTTCGTAAAAATGGACCAATGATGTCGCCTGCCCAATCCACACCAAACAGTCATTCGTTATGGATGCATCAGCCTCTCTGGAACGCGTGGATTTTCTGAGCCCTAAATGCGACAATTTTGCTTGTTGACGTAAGTTCCGAGATGAAAATGAGCTTCGCTAGGAAAAATGGTTTTCGGCAAAAAATCTCATTTCCGTTTCGGATGGACATTTTGCTTCAACTTCTGCACTAATCGAGCCTTTTGCACCTTTATACCGAGGTTTTTATGCGAAATTCTCATTACAGAACTGCGTGGAATGTTCAATTCTTGAACACGAGTTGATGATGATGGATGCTCAGACAAATTCAACAGCTTCAATGTTCTCGGCTGTACGCACTGTTAATGCACGTGCACGTGTTGGTTTATCCAATGAAAATCCAGTTTCACGAACTCACTTCACAAATTGTTGTGCACCATTGTCTTGTTTGGGTAGAAGACACTGCTTTGAAAGGAAGTTGTCAATATTTCCCAATTTTGTTCAAGCGTAAAGCGACCCATTTTGTAAATGTCAAACATTAAACTAATTTTCTGTCAAAACACGAATGACGTAAGTGTTGCCACATTCGGAATAATCGGTAGTTGAAATGGGTCATCCGTTACTAGACGAAATAACGAGTGATAAATTTTGAATTTTCTCTAAAGTACTGCAAATAAGCACGAAAGTATCTAAGTATTTTTTATACAGCAAGGTATCGAAAAAAGTACTGTAGTATCGGCAATATCATCCTGGATGTGAAGTTGGCTTGAAGACGAATCAGATAAATTTAATTGCAACCTACAAAGATTTTAACAAATTGACCAATTGAGCACAGAGGTTATACAGTTTTATTTCATAGAACCTCTTATATACTTTCAAAATCTCATTTGGATTTTGGCATCTACGATTTTTTTCTAAAATACCCAGTAAACCATTTACTTTGCCTAAACGGTTATTCCCCATAGTGCTGCTGTTAGCAAAATTAATAAGTTTTATGAGTGATAGTAATCGGATCAGCGGCATAACCTCGGGATGAAACGTATGTATTTTAAAAATATGTAGTATTACTACGATATAACGAAATCGTTGGGTATTTTATAATTTCTACGTACGACAAAACCAAGAAACTTTTTCATCTGTGATACATTTGTGCCTAACCATTCCTCGACGCGTGACCTGCGAGTTATCGTTTTGTTGGTTATGAATTGCTTAGCGTTTAAATTAGCCAAACAATAATTCTTGAAACAATTTTCTATAAAAGGAATCCAAACACTTGCAGAAGCGGCATCTTTTTCTGATTCTTCTTCAGAGGGATTTAGTTTGTATAACCCGTGGGTCATAAGATGGTATCTTAATAATACATACAAAAATATGGTGCCATGTTACACACCGATGATCACGCTCAAAAACACACAAACGAAACAAAAAACAAAGAAAATTCTACGAGAAACATGTTTGTAGCTTGATCGGGATGGAACTTCATTCTTAAGTTTTTCTCATAAATGGAGAGATCCTAATGAATTTTGGCTGAAATCGGTTCTCTGGAAATGGTAACCTCCATAGAAGCTTTCTCGGATTTTACAAATATTTTGAAAAGTACATTATTTACAAGGAAAACGATTAAGAACTAAAGTTTCTGAAATAATTTTGCAACAATAACGATCCAAACCAGTCTTGCAGAATTTAAGCGGAAATGTCAAATTCGCCAAAAACTGTTTTTCAGTAATACGTGATTTCGGCACTTCACCTTGTTCCATTAAATGGGAGATCTTTGCGAAATTTGGTGAAAATTTGTACATCAGAAGTGGCAGATTCCATGGGAGCTTTTTCAATTTGTGTAATGATATTGAAAAGCTTAGCATTTACATAAAAACGATTGAGAGTTAAAAGATTCAAATAAATATAAAAATTAAATTTGAATTTTGAACTTGTTGGTTTCTGAAATTTAACCAGTAATACTGACTTTTGAATATGCAGGGTGACCGGTAGTCACTGGTAGTCTGAAGTGTGTACTCCGAGTATTATAAGTATGAACATTTCTATTAGAAGAAAGCGAAGTATCTAAATATTTCTATATTAAATTGTATTCTCTGTTTCATTGACTTCCAGTTTAAAATTTCCAACATGTCTTTTATGTGTTCTACTTTCCGCGTTCAATATACGTCGCATGAATCGATCCTGAATTTTTAGAAGACGTGTAATTTGAGTTTGATTCATGATAAACAGAAGAACAATAATCATTATGTGGAGCCACAATTGATTAAAAAAAAAATATTTTTATTTGCATTGGTAATTTGTTTTTAATTCTGGTGAAAAGTTCAAGTTTTTATTCATTTTTTAGCGATATAATCCAAATGATCTTTAAAACTTAAGTGCTCGTCGATAATAACACCAAGATATTTATACCGATTAATTATTTATACTGAATTACTCTCGAGCTTTGCTTTGATTGATAGGACCATATACCTCGTTTTCGAGATAATCAGTGATAGTTTGTGAAACATCAGCCATCCCCGTAGACTCTCGAGATCTACGTTTACTTTCTGCATAGTAAGTAAAGTATCATCTGCGAACATATATATTTTGCAATTTTGTATAACATCGACTATGTCATTGATATACAGAATAAAGAGTAACGGACCCACGGCTGAGCCTTGAGGTACTCTGTTCTTGTCGTTGTAGTATTTAATATTTGTGGCTTACCACTGATGAGGGCTCACAAATAGATTTAAATGGTTTTTGTTTTACAACTGAGATGTTTATTAAGTTTTCTTTGATATTTATACATTAATTTATACATTTAATTTTGTTCCGGGCCTAGCTTTCTAAGTTATAGGCTTCGTTCGGTGGAGGTCTCCTTTTGGTTCGGCATTTGTAAATAATAAAGGCGATTATGCTAAACGCAATAATTGCATAGAGATGAATGTCATGGTGTGATACTGGGAGCTGCTCTTCTTGTATCTGTTGTATTCGCTTGTGCAGCTCAGTTATGTCATCCGCTAAGGTTGAGTTTTCCAATTGAATTGAGTAGTTTGTACGCCTATCCATCCACTTCATTGATAGGTTGACTTTCGGTAGATATGACGAGTCAATTACGGTTTCCTTGTAGATTTTATAACTTTTTAGAAAAATTGACCCTTCTTTTAAAGTGCATCCGCCTTTAAGAGAAATTATTCCATTGCGTGGTAGTGATACTGCTACGAAATCTCCATCACAGGCTATAGTAGCCTGCCGCTCCTGGTCAATTGAGAAAATCCACTTATTATTTCTCAACTTTATCCATGTATCTCTTGGAATTTGCGATATCCTTTTTACAATGTGGCAGTTGAATGGTTGTTGTGAAGCCAATAAGTGTAATTCACATATAGAATTGTTGTTGTATGCGGAATGAATGGGATGTAGCAGCATACAAATATACTCACTGTTGCTATGCTTGCAATGGTTGAACTCGTCCCTTGTCATCATGTGATATTCGTCACGATGTATGGAGGTAACCAAATAGTCCATTGATGCTTGAATGAAGACGCCTTCGATTGTAGGAAGAGGTATAGGTTTAAATACTTGATATTTCGCCGTGTTCATCAATGGAATTTTTAATTCAAAAATTAAATATTGACCACTTAATTTTCCTCTGCATGATATGATTTGATACAGGCTCAATAATTCATAGTTTTCATTTTGCGAGGGCAGCAGAACGTCTGGAGGCATATGCTGTTTTATATCTTGAAGTGCCTTGTTAAGTTGATTTGGTGGTAGGATTGAAGTGCTCACTGCTTTGTTGTTTGAATTTAAAAGGACATCAATTAGTTTTTGCTGAGTGTCTTTGAAGTCGAGCATCAGAAGAAGTGCATGAAGGGTTAAAGACGTCAATTTTTGACTGTTGTTGATGTCACCTAATGCAGAACTTATTTGTCGTGTAATAGCTTGCCAATGACGTCTATTTTCTTCATCAGTTCGTTTTAAGATATTTAAAGTTGCGTCAGCAATCGATGTTTGGTTCTTGATTTATGTATTTGATTTAATTTAACCTTTTGTATTTCCTCTTCATAGTGCTTCGCATCCCGATCATCTAAAACTCCAAATAGGTCACTTGCCAAATTGCCCACGATATTTAAGATCCCACGTTTTCTTCTCCTTTCTCTGTAGTGAAGTATTGCGTTCTTGTCCTCGATTTCAGTTAGAATATGCATGAGCTGAGTGTTGATTACAGAGCATATCTGATGATTGTCTTCAGCTGTTTCCATGCAAAGTTGATCCATGTTCCTTGCCAGACTTCTGTATGCCATCAAATCTGAATAGTAGGATGTGAGGTTGAAGTAAACTACTATTTTCCACTGCTGATTGGTGAATCGGAGATTTCCCAAATTTTCTAGATACAGCCCAGGTTGGTGACTAAGAGTGGTGATGTTGTACATCAGCAGTTCGGTCGATGACACTGGACTCGGCAGCGTAGTGATCGCCACTAAACATAGTAGAAGTAATGGTAGAACTATGAGATTGGTGGCTTTAGGAACCTTGGTACGGGAGTCATTTGCTGACTTATTTTGCGACTTCTCGGTGTCGAAAGGTAGGACGGTTACTTTGGTAATGGGTCTTTTGAATATGGAACCATTCCCACTCTTTACTGTGACTACCCTAGTCAAACCATCGCTGCCAGGATGTAGATCAATGATCCTTCCCAAAGGCCAGTTTGTTGGCGGTAAGTTGTTGTCTTTTATTAAAACAATGTCGTCTACTTTAACCATTGGTTGTTTGCTGGTCCATTTAGTTCTTTGTTGTAGTTCGGTAAGGTAGTCATTTGACCAGCGTTTCCAAAAATCTTGAACCATTTTTTGTAGTAATCTCCACCGATGATTGACAGGAATGTTTTCATTCAGCATATTCGATTCTGGGATAGTTATTAGTGAATCACCAACTAAAAAATGTGCCGGTGTTAATATCAACGCATTTGGATCAGATGAAATTGGTGTAAGTGGCCTTGAATTGAGGCATGCTTCTATTTGTGATGTAACCGTTGATAACTCTTCATATGTGAGGGTTGTGTCTCCAATTACCCGTTTTAGATGGAACTTTAGAGATTTCACTGCTGCTTCCCAAAGTCCTCCAAAGTGTGGTGCAGACGGTGGTATGAAGTGCCACTCAATCCCATTGTCAGCTAGCATTTCCTGGAGGTCAAGATTTGCTTGTTGTAGAGCTTGTTGTTTATCCTTTTCAATCAGTTCTCGGGCTCCAACAAAATTGGTTCCATTATCGCTGTAAATCCGTTTGCCATAAATCTCTTAAAGGCCGAGCCATAAATCTCTTAAAGGCCGCGATAAAGGCTGCACTGGTCATATCGCTGACAACCTCTATGTGCACTGCTTTGGTAGCAAGGCATACAAATAGTGCTATGTATCCTTTGTATGACTTATTCCCACGTCCTTTAGAAACTCTTACTGAGATTGGTCCGGCGTAGTCAACGCCTGTGTTAGTAAATGGACGTGATGGCACGACTCGTTCTTTGGGTAAGCTTGCCATTAGTTGGTGTCTTGTTGAAGCATTGAACCGAATACACGTAATGCATTTTGCTATCTCCGTACGTATGTTGATTCTGACTAGTTCGTTGTAGGCTTCATTAAGTTCTTCAGCAGAAAGTAAAGTTGGCGATCCGCTAACCTGTTCTTTCAAACATTTTTTTATAAATCGTCGACAGAAGCCGACAACGCGAATTATTTTGTTCATGTTTGAAAATCGTTCTATAATCTGTGCAAACGGATTGACTGCAGTTGTTGATGTTGCAAGTGTAACCAATTGTTTAGTTTCCAAAGTAGCTTCCTCTTGAGTAGTAGTTTGTTGTGGCCAACATTCGGTTGGAAATTGTAGCCAATCTGGACCCGTCCACCATAAATTGTTGTTCTTTAGTTCTTTCGGACTGGTCCCTCTTGATGCGCAGTCTGCTGGATTGTCGGTTGATCCAACATGATGCCATTGTGATGGACTCGAGTATGTTTGAATTTCCGATATTCGGTTGGCCACGAAAGTTTTATATTTATGAGGACGCCCTCGAATCCAACATAAACTGATCATTGAGTCGGTTCAAAAGAACGAAGTTGTTTCCGGAATTTGCATTGCTTCCTTAATTTGGTGCATTAGTTTAGTGAGCAGCAACGCTCCACAAAGCTCAAGACGAGGTAGTGAAAGTAAGTTTTTAATCGGTGCAACCTTTGTTTTTGATGCGAGAAGACTCACTATAGTAATGCCTTCTGAATTTGTAGATTTGATGTAAACGGCAGCAGCATAGGCCTTTTCTGAGGCGTCGCAGAAGCCATGAAGTTCTGTTATATTGTTATACTCAAAATGGATCCAACGTGGAATAGATATTTCTTCCAGGAGAGGTAAAGAATTTTTAAATTCCTGCCATTTTGTTGATATGTGTGACGGAAGTTCTTCGTCCCAAGATAGGCCTGCTAGCCAAATTTCTTGCATCATCAGTTTAGCTACAACTGTTATGGGTGCCAGCCAGCCTAATGGATCAAAAAGTTTTGCACTATCCGAAAGTAGGTTTCGTTTGGTAGGCTTGCCAGGCGCGGATTGAGTGACAATGAAACCGAATGTATCTGTTGCTGGATTCCAGTGTAGTCCAAGAGTTTTAATTGTGTCATCAAGCTTGAATTCCAATCGATTTTGATTCCTTAGATGCACTGGTATGGATTTCAAGAGGACTGTGCTGTTTGTTGCCCATTTTCTTAACGTAAATCCACCGCAATTCAGTAAATCAATGGTTTGTTTTTGGCTGAGTAAGGCTTCTTCCAGTGTGTTTTGTCCAGAAATTAGGTCATCCACGTAGAAATCATTTAAAACTACGTTGGACGCTATAGGATAGTTTGGTTGTTCATCGATGGCCAGCTGTCGTAGTGACTTCACCGCTAAATAAGTTGCTGCTGCTGTTCCATATGTGACAGTAGTCAACTTAAACTCCTGAATTTCTTGTTGCGGAGACTCTCTCCATAAAATACGTTGATAGTTCTGGTCATCTTCATCAACGGCGATTTGTCTGAACATTTTTTCGATGTCAGCCGTATGGACGTATTTATGCTTCCACCACCTTAACAATATGGATAATAAATCCTGTTGAAGAGTAGGGCCCGTCAACATTACGTCGTTTAACGATATTCCAGTTGTGGTTTTGGCAGAGCCATCGAAAACTACCCTCAATTTTGTAGTTGTGCTCGAATCCTTCAGAACTGCATGATGCGGCAGGTAATAGTAACCAGTCTCAGTAACTGTTTCAGCAACTTTCATGTGTCCCAAAGCGATATATTCATCCATGAACTTCTTGTATTGAGTGCTAAGATTTGGATTTTTAGCAAGTCGTTTTTCTACTTGTATCAAACGCGCCATGGCAACCCTTTTTGAGCATCCCAGTGGGTTGGCAGAATATAACTCAATGTCAAAAGGAATCTTGACTACGTAGCGGCCAGATTTGAGACGTTTGTGACTGGTCGCGAATATTTTTTCACACTCTAGTTCTTCTTTGGTGAATGCTCGTTTACGTGGCACCTCCTCTATTTCCCAGAAGCTTCTCAATTGTTTATCTATATCAACTGCTCTTGTTGTCATTGATTGTATTACTGTTGAATTGTGACAATCGACTGAGGCACGGCCTAAGAATATCCAACCTAGTTTGGTTTGTTGGGCTATCGGTTCGTCAGATGATGCCTTTGCTATATTACTCATTAAAATTTCTCCATAATAGTCCGCGCCCAATAATAAGTCGATTGGGCCAGGACTGTAAAATGTTGGATCAGCCCACATTAGATTTTTGGTGTGTTTCCAGTTCCATGGGTCTAGAGGCTGCTCTGGCATATCTCGCGTTATGTTTTTGAATACTAATGCTTTTATGGCTAAGCTAAATTTGGATGGAAATCTTGGCTTCAAGGTAAATTCGACTTTTGAGTTCGACACTCCTGCTTCGGTTTTTGCCATGTCTGTGACTTCTGCATACGCTGCGGTTTTTGGTAATTTTAATCTCTGGCAGGCTTCTTCTGTAATGAAGGTTGCTTGAGACCCAGGATCTATTAGCACACGAATCAGTTCATTGCGAGCACCAGAAACCGCATTCACTAAGGCGGTTCCCAGTAAGATGCATTTGCGATTCCATGCATGTGTTACTTGTACGTTTGTATTAGCTGGTTTTATATTTTCTGATGCAGATCGCATACTATTGTTACTATGCAGTAGGCTGTGATGTGCACCTTTGCATAACTCACAACTTTTATTGCAAGGGAGTTTGTGTTCTGGAAGCAAGCATCGTCGGCACACTGGTTTATAATATACTGCCTTACTTCTTTCGATTTGTGGTAAATTTTGGAACTTTTTACATTCTGGTAGATTGTGCTCTCCCCAGCAAAGGCTACATTTATCGGGTTTTCTGGCTACTGCAACATTTACAGTCTTAATAGATGAATTTGTTTGTTGGTTTACTTCCTTTTTTTTATACAATTTATCTCGGGATAGTGCCTCCAAAGATTGAAACCTTACTTGTAGAAAGGCTAGAAAATCTTTCATGGTTTGAATTTCCTTCGGGTTTTTCAACGACGTCTCGTATAATCGATGAGTTTCCCTGTCCAATTTTCTTATTAGGATGTTCAACAAGATAGCATCCCAAGAATCTGTATTGATTCCTTGGTTCTTGATGGCATGCAAACATTCCAGTGCATTATCATGTAATAGTTTTAGACCATGAGCGGATTCTGAACTTAAATTTGGTAGTTCTAAAATTGTGTTGATGTAAGTATTGATCAGAAACCTTTTATCCTCGTATCTGGAGCATAAAATATTCCAAGCTGTAGAATAGTTTTCTTGCGATATATTGAGGTGGTTAATGAGCTTGGCTGGATCTCCTCCTATTACTGATAATAGGTAATGCATCTTTTCTTCACTGGATAAGTCATCATTGCAATGGATAGTCTTGTTGAAAAGATTTTGGAAGCTTGTCCATTGTTTGTAATCACCATAGAAGTGTGGTATTTCAATCCTGGGAAGCTTGATGCTGGATCTTTTTTGACTTTGTTTCGAAGAATCTTTGTTGGCAACGTTTTCTATTTGACCTTGAAGATAGATGATTGTAAATTCATAATCTTGCTGTAGGTTCTCGTATGTTTCTTGGCTAAAGTATTCGTTGTCAAGCTCTCCATCAATCGCATTTCCAATAATCTCTTCATGATTGTTGGTAAGAGATATCCATAAATCGGTTAGTAGTTTGATCTTCAACTCGTAATACGTCCTTGAGTGCTGCACCGCATCCTTGATTTGATGTATGGTGTTAATATTTGTTTGAAATATTTTAGCTTTGGCGTGTTGTATTTTATAACGCCTCTGCTGTTGTTGATCGTCTACTTGTACCACCTTATGGTCAGATTCGCCTTGTTGTTGCTCATCTGCTAGTATATATGATGACGCATCTGCGACGTGTTTGTCCCAAACCGTATCCCGATCATCTCCTGCTGTATTTTTTCTGGCTTCTAGTAGTATTTGTTTTGTTTCTTCGAACGCTTGTTTGACTTGATCGAAGAAATGTTGTTTAACATACGGATGATCCTCTGGAAGAGTGACTACTAATGAAGCATCGGTGGTTGAAAATTTATCGAAGAGTAGCTGCAAATTTGTGAGTCTTTGGTCACAATATTGTTTGGTTTTTCTGGCAGCTCCATCTTTTTTGATGTTTGTTTTTAATTGGTTAATTAATTTACCGGTTTGTGTTTGTTCACACAAAGCTTTTACGGTATCCATGTTTTTTTTTTTTAGATTAATTTTAAATACGTTTTTATGTTGTATGTTATGTAAGCGCTGTATCTCTAAGCGCTGTTCTTTTTAGCTCGAAGGACCAATGTTCTTGTCGTTGTAGTATTTAATATTTGTGGCTTACCACTGATGAGGGCTCACAAATAGATTTAAATGGTTTTTGTTTTACAACTGAGATGTTTATTAAGTTTTCTTTGATATTTATACATTAATTTTGTTTACTTAAGCATAATTAACAATTATAATTTTTTATCTATCTTATAAATTATTATATGTATGTAATGCATGCAAATACAATAATTGCTTATCAATCAGTATATTACATGTGAGTTATCGTGTTACACACATTATATTTAATTATATTTAATTCTTAGAAAGAGAAATATAAAAATGCTTAGAATAAGCAAAATTACTAAATTTGAAAATATCATGTCATTTACGTTGTTGAGTATAAACATACTCCGAGATTATTTTGTTTAGTGACGATGTGAATTTATCGATTTTCGTATATTGTTGCCTCCCCTGAAGATAACTGTTAAAGCACTCTAGTTCTTTTGCAACAGCTCCGTACTTGATTAACTTTTAAGTAGAATTCCTCTATCGATGGTTTCAAAAGCCCTTTTAAAATCTAAAAAGATTACTTTGTTGTCTTCTTTGTTGCACCAGAATGTAATTCTGTAAATCCAGATTTGATCACCCAATATATTGTTATCAGCGATAAGATTTACCAGTTGGTTTTTAATTACTCGTTCCAGGACAGATCATACAGTGGGAGCATATTTATTCGTCGGAGAGGGGGGGGGGGGGGGGGCAGCTGTTGATATTTTATGGCAATTTTGTTATTCTGCTTATTATTTTTAAAATTTCGTTTTGTGATGTCAAATAGCACTCAAAATCTCTTGCGTCATCCAAACGGAGGATCTAGGTGTAAAATAAACAGTAGTGAGAGGAACGCAATTATTAAACACATAATTAATAGAAGAATTAAAATAGCCAATTTGATCGGTAGAAGTACAAAGACAAAAAATATTATTCCAACAAATTGAGCCACAAGTTGAGGAAAGGTGAGATTCATCAATTTTAGAAAAATCCATAAAGCTGAAACTTTTAGGATTAGGTCGAAAGTAATAATTAACAGAAAAACAACAAGATCATGATGAGAGCCAATACCAAGAGATAATTGATTGAAAAAACAAATGGAATTATCAGCAGAAGCAACAACGTGATCAATGAGCGAATAAGAGCCAAAACTTGCGGTAGCGTAAGAGTAAGTGGGCGCTTCAGTATTATAAACCGAAAGATTAATGCTATATAAGATATTTAAATAGCTACGAGAAAATCAAGTCTCTTGAGAAATATCAAAATTAAAATCACTCAAACAAAAAGACACTCAATGTCTAAAAGGGATTTTTATATCGAGCATCAGGCTGCTTATTCGTTTTAGGACGATTATAAACCACACCTAAAATAAATTTCCGCTTATTCACGGAGCCTTTGAGAAATTGAGGGGGGGGGGGGGGGGGCGATACAACACTACATTTAATATGTTCGTCAACATATATGTATACATACCCCACCACGCAGAATACGAAATATTGGATGACAAAAATGTTTCCGATAAACAAATAACATCAATTGAGATCCCATTAAAAGCATGACGAAGTTCGTCAATATTTAAAATACGACTGTGAATCTTCAAACTACCTACATTAAACATGTTAGACCTAGTCCGAAGCATAGATTTTAATATAACCGAGTTCAAAGAAATACTCTTGGCGGGCATCGCGAGTCGTGGCGCACTTCAACAACAATACTTACATGCAAAAATGAAATTTCAAATAAATAAATAGTTCCTACCCACCTCAAATGGAGGTAAACCAAGGTCACACGACTCCAAATGTCAAAATATATTGTAAAAAGAAGCCAATAAAAAGAAGTCAAATAATACAGGTAACAGAAAACTATGTAAGAGGAGCGTCACTTTTCAATTGAACAAATCAAGTCAAAATCCAGTGGAGAAAGCCGAAAAATCAAAATTAATGCAAAAAATTAAATATTTTGATTTTACGACAGGAAAACAAACACAGCCAACTTCTAGGCTTACTTGGACAATCTTGACTTTTACATTCACTTAACTTATGATTCTCGCTTCATTTTGAGCAACAAACTTTGCCGGTACATCTATTGCTATGATGACCATAACCATAACAGTTAAAGCATTTTGAGATCTCTACTGACTCTACGACATGGCATATATCAAAATGTATATTTAACTTCTCAGCTTGTAAGATTTTTGTAAAATCTACGGAGCCTACTTCAGTGATTGTGTCAATTTTTTGAGAGTTTCTTCTGCAATAAGTGGTTATTACCTTTTTTTTTCTTTTTTTTTAAATTTTATTTTAATACAATAAAAATTTTTATTTTGTGACGCGCACGGCTCAAAAACAAAATCAAACTTTAAAAAAATACAAAAAATGACCTTGAGAATTTTTTTATTTCATTTTTGTTTGTGTTGGTGTGTTGATCTACAAAAATTTTAGTTTCTTTTTTCACTATTACCGAGAAAATGGTTTTGCTGTTTTAGCTCAGATACTTTCTAGCTTCTCTGACATTCCAAGTATTTTTACCCTTCGTTTAAGCTCCGTTGGTAATTTTACTTCATAATCAGCTCCCATATTTTCCGTCACGATTGTCTTTAGTTTCTCCTTGGCATCATTAGTGTTGCACTACAAAATAATTCCACCGTTCGCAATGTTGCGACAGCAACATTACTGGTATATTTTTTGGATCGAGTGATATTGTTAAATCTTCTCTTGTTTTTTTTTATTAGCTTGAGGTCGTTTTGGTTGTAACATAACCAGCTTGGTGGGATTACTCTTTACTACTGCTGCAAAAGAGTATGGTTCATGTACGCGACATTAGAGTACTATACATTTAAGTATGCCTTTGGTTAGTTCAATTCTTGGTAATTCTTCCGTTATCTATTGAGCTGCTGTGTGTATTCGTTGTATTATTTCTTATTTTGTTTCAATTTCTTTGGAGAATACAAGCGGCTATACATTGTTCCCCATATATAAAAATCTAATACAGTTAGTTCGGGGAATCTTGCAGGCCATTTCTTCCAATCCAATTATTTGGATAATTTTCGTTTAACCAATTTTTAACATTTAGACCGTTGTGACTAGATGCAACATTTTTTAAACACCGCTTGTCTCAAAAGATATCAAAAATTGACGCCCTCTCCTCCCCTCCCATATGGATTTTTCACTGTTATCATTGTAATATTTTCGTGCTATCGGCCAATCTTAAATTACACACCAAAGCTGATCATAGTTGGTTGACTCAATAATATGATGAGAGACTTTCCGTATATATTTTCTCGAAGTGTTCAGCGGTGAAATTTTTTGTTTGCCCGTTCACCTGAACATCACATACTTGTAATTAAAAATCGCTTCTTCTCATTTTTGATAAACAATTTTTATCCACACCCCTTAAATGGTCGAACATATATACATACACAAAAAAGGACTAATTTAATTCCAACATAAATAGCTATACCAGGGCATAACACAATCATAATATTTAATTTTGAAACATGAAATATAATCGAAATAAATAAATATTTCAATTTAAACATAACAAAAATATCAAATAAAAATAATTTTGGGCACCAAAAATAAATTAAATTAAAATAAATTAAATAAGAAAAATCACTTGGCATTCTCCAAAAACAAAATCCACAGTAAAAAAAAAAATGTTTTTATTTATTTAATTATTTTGGGTAGTCCTATTGTCGTCACCGTCATCGTTGTCGTCGTGTCGTTTTTGTAAATTAATTTAAATGAAATCCAATTTCACCATCAACAAAATAAAGCGTGGGGTGCCCCCTCTCAACACTAAAAATATGATCCATCCTTGTTATACATTTACAGACGAGAATAACGAGAATACCGACTAAATTAAGAATTAGTACAACAATAACGAAAAATGATAAGATGTAAAGAATTTTTTCTCGATTTAAAAAAAAAACACAAAACATTGAGACGAAAAATCGCGATTTTATAATTGGATCCTTTTTCAATTTGGGTGTATATTTTACACAGTGTCTAAAACGCGGGTGTGTCGGGGGATCGTAAATTCGCGAGGGAATCAATAATATGTAATAAATATACTTGAAATGAAAAATATACCATTTTAGTATGATTTTGACGTATATATACCCTTTATGCTGTATACGCCAGGAATTCCATCCATTCCGGGAATTCGGCGAGCTTTTCGTATTTTATGGAATTTTACATTTTACCTTTTTATGTATTTGTGTGTGTTGGTGTGCGAGCGCTATCCTTCGATTAATTTAATAATAATAATAATAATTTTTATTTCGTTATAAATTAAACTTAAAGAATTTTTGGTCGTCGTTGTTGTTGTTGTTGGCGTAATAAAATTTCATTTAAGAGATATAGAATGAAATGGGGCAAAATTGAAATACGAATTTTGAAACTTTTCTTGGTCTGAAATTTAATGAAATACAATATTTGAAATGAGGAAGAAAGTATTAAAAATAAAAAAAAAAAATACTTTATAAAATTTGTTGTGGAAAGTTTTCTTTTTCGGGAAGATTTCGTTAAATTAAATTATTAAAATTTTTTGTGCTCTTTGGTTGGGCGTTACGTAAAATATTGTGGATTGAGTTTGCAGAAAAATTACCGAAGGATTATTTCATTTAAACTGACTTCGATCAAAATTTTTCGACCTAGGTCGATGGAAATAGATTCAATCGTAAATAAATATGAATTATTTATAACCTATTAAAACGGGCCTTTACCCTATTTTGTCAACATTTTAGAGGAAATTATTATTCATACAGGCTGGTTTTTTTTAAAATGTCATGCTTTTATCTCGGAAACGGTGCATGTTATAGGAGAAAATGACTTATAATGAAAATTGTGCAGTGCCGGGGAGAGTGATGATCTTGAATGTCCTTATAAAATTCATTAGTTTGTGAGATACTGACGAAAGTTAGTTTTTTATATCAGAACCTGTATTTTTAGTGCAATTTTTGATTAAGGAGTTAAATAAATGGTAAATAAAGTTAAATAAATAATTCTTGTTCAGGCAAAATTTTTTAATTTTTTTTTGTTTAACAAAAAATACAAAAAAAATAAAATCAATTCTTTAATTTGACATTTTAGCCGAAAATATTCAGAACGTTTTTCTATACCGCCGCGATTTTTTTTGTTTTAGTGGTATCCAAAATTTCATTTCAGTGCGGAATGGATGAAACAATGAAACTAAACTGTGAACTTTTTCGTGCGATTGTTTATTACAACTTTCAACGTAGATTAACTCAACAACAATGCATTGGTGAACTTAATTCGACTTTTGGAGATGAAGCATCATCAAGGGGACCAGTGTTTATCGACGGCTTACAGATTCCGAAAAACATTGGTGCTGTGCATGAATTGATACTGTAAGAACATTATGTATAACTTATCTCGAGAATAATGCAACCTTGGGCATTAGTGGCTCGTATCAATTGGTCGAAAAAATGCTCAAAAAATATGATCGCGGTGCCTCAAAACACGTTTATAACATCGTGACGAATCTTGGGTCTAGGCGTATGAGCCCGAAACCAAACAGCAGTTCACGGTATGGATGTTCGCCAATATGAGCCAAATTCAATAAAAGTTGTTCGAAATGTACTATTGATGCAACGTAGAACAGTCAGTTTTGAATGGTACACAACGATTTGTTTACCAGAAGTCTTCGGCGAAATAAGGAAAACCAATCGCCGAAGACGGATCATTCTGCACCACGACAACGCGGGCTTTCGCACCTCAGTACAAACAACTGAACATTTGAGCTGTCAAAACATTGAATTATGGTACATAACTGGTTTGGTACATAATGACTTCTTTTTATTTTCGCAAATCAAAAATAAATTGCGAGAAAATAAACTTTTCAAAATCATTGCACAAATTGAAAACGGTCTCAGGGACGCTGTCACTTCCAGTACACAGATTTCTGCCAAATTTTGTAAGGATCTCCCAACTAATGGAAAAAGTTTACGTATGCAATTTCAGTCCGGATAACCAATTCGCTTGGACTTTCGACATGCCGAATTTTGGTGAAATGTTTTTCCAGGATTTGGAGAAATTCAGGGAATCCTAAATGAGTTATTCAGTGATCAGAACTCCTTGTAACTGTTTCATTGCATTCGAAAACCCTGTACCGCTATATTTTATCAAAATCATCCAAGCATGGATTCTTGTTTCATGGAAATTCATTCAGGTGGTCATACGGTGGTGACCGGGAAGATTGGACCCTTCTATCAAACATTTTATATATGAAAAAGGCTCCAAGCTTCCCGGCTCACACTGGAAGAACCGATAAAAATCGGTTTTTGGTAATCGAAAACACTCCGCCAACAATTTATATAAAAATCGTTCGAGCCTAAAAAATCAAAGAAAGGGACCCGGGCCCCCTCTGAACGAATTTTCTCGAAATTACCACCTCTAACCCTCTATCAACAATGTTTATAAAATTCAAGCGAGCCGACAAATATTATAACTAGAATTGCAGAACCCGTCAATTTGACGGGTTTCGTAAATCAAGTGTTAAATAAATCAGAACGCATAAATATTTTGTATCAGAAATATATTGATTATTAATTAAATATTGAAACGTACGTATTTATTTGAATTTGTTTTCCTCCAAGGCTCTCAAATTTCCAGTATCTGTATGTAGTATACTTATTTTTCCGGATACCCGTCAAATTGGCGGATTCATTATATTAGCAGTTTTCTGTTCTGAAAGCACTCTCGCTTCTTTCTCCATTTGCTTAGTGAGTGAAGCCAATACAGCATTTTGCTATCTCTTTCTCTCACGCAAAACTGCCATACGACTTTTGCAAAATAGAAAAACAGGATTATGCTTGTCAACCCAGTATGCAATTTTTCTAGTGTGTGGAAAATATTGATATAATTCCATATTAAATTCCGTACTACAAAATATCAAAGACACATTTTTGTGGAAAAATAATTGTCTTTCTCTTTCTGTTTCGCGGTAATATATTATTTATTTTTTTATTTGTTTACATATTGAATCTTTAATTTTCTGTTCTCAGTTTCATGTGACAAGGCGATGTTATTTTATTGTAATGATCGTGTTATTTTATTGTAATGATTTTTAATTATTACAGTAACATTAATTTTATTTTGTTTAATTATAAAATGTTTGCAATCGGATTGGAGTAAAGAGGTAATAAAAACAGTTTTGCGATGGCGTTTCCCAAATTTGGGCAAGGATGATACACGAGCGTCAAACATACCTCTGACCAAATTCGTCGTTCTCAAACTTATTGATCCATGTTTAGGCTGCGGATGAAATGTAACCACTGACAATTTTTTCACGAGCCAGTTACTTGCATAAAAATTACATGCGAAAAAAACAACTCTCGTTGAGACTATACGTCCAAATGAAAAAGAATCGACAACAACCGCAAATGATAAGAAAGATAATATGCAGGAATTTTCTACGCTACTTTATAAATCGGAAAACTGTGTTCTCAGTGTTTACAAGAGCTAAACGAAGAAGAAGAAGAATTTCTCAATTCAAAACATAGTTTGTAAAAATTGAAGAAAATTTTAAACGCACCTCGGACACAATTACATTTTATAATAACACCAAATATGGGGTGGACGTAGTTAACCTAATGGCACGAAAGTGTAGTGAGAAAGCTCGGTCCCGTAGATGGCCTCTTCAAGTCTTCTACAAAATCTTGGGTTTGGCCGCCATGAACGCGTGGATATTGTATAAGGAGACCACCGGAGTAAACATATCAGGAATAAAGACTTTATTTTTTAATTGGCTGAAGAACTAGCAGGTGATAATGAAGTTACATCCAACGCTGATTCCAATTCGCAGTCAGACACATAAAAGTCCACTTTACCAAAGACCTACCAAATCGGACTTTGTAAGAAAAACAGATTAAAGCACACACAAATATTGTGTTAAGTTAAAAATAAAAGGAATTAAGAATATTTACCAAAAACCTCAATTTACCGAAACACGTCATTTTGACGGGTTTCAGTAAATTGAGGAATGCAATCAGTCCCCTGATCTAGTGTTAAAAACTCAAATTCACCAATTTTGACGTTGCGGACACTCAAAAACCCTTCCTAACTAATTTTCATAACAATCGTGCGGTCTAAAAAAAATTCTTTCATTAATTTTTTTTTCGACCGCACGATTGTTATGAAAATTAGTTAGGAAGGGTTTTTGAGTGTCCGGAACGACTTTTATAAAAGTTACTGGAAAAGCCTGGGACTCACCGTTCGACCCTCTGAGTGAATAAAAACCCTTCTTCACCAATTTTTAATCAAATCGTGCGAAACAAAAACAAAATTAAAAAACGGAACCTGGGCTCCACCGGATGATTTCCTGATCAAATTCTACAAAATTTGAACCCATAGCAATCGATTTCTGGTACTTGAAAAAGCCTCCTCGGCAATTTTCTCCAAAATCATTTGAGCTGAGAAAAAAATAAGAAAAAGGAACACAGGCCCCCCGCCCCACCGAAGGACCGCTACATGAATTTTTATGAAACCAAGACCGAAAATACGGAAATCGGGAAATGTCCGAATAAAAATTGATTTGATTAAAAAAAATCAAGGACCATACTATAAGTGTATGATCATTTTCTTTGGAAAATATTCTTGTTTTTTATTATTATAAACGGCAAATGAATTTTTATTTTGTGTTTTTCGTTTTGTTAATTTGGAAATTTACTTAACAAAAAACTACAAAATAAATTCTATAATCCTTATAATTTATAAAAAAAAAAAATCAAAACTCAGTGTGTATAGTGTATGATCATTTTCTTTACTGACAGTATATATACAGAGCACTTCATTTCGAGCCAATTTGACCGCTGATTTGCCAGTTGATTTTAGGTTATAGTTTGGTGTGCCATTTTATGGCAACGAGTTCAGTTCGTAAAACTCATAGCGTGCTACGTTCATTTTATGGTCGACAAAATCGTTCATCAGAGCAGTTAATTTGATTAACAGTGGATCGCTTTCATACCACATTTACTCTAAATGATAATACGCGTCTCGTAAACCCCATATGAATTCAAAGGAATCGATTCGTCATCGTGCACAACAATTGAAACTTGAGGAAATTTATGGTGGATTTTGTGTAAGGACCTTGGTTTACATACTTACAAGATTCAACTTGTGCATGAATTAAAAACATATGTTCAAAATTCATTCCATACAAAATTTTCTTCAGTGATGAAGCTCAATTTTGGTTGAATGTCTATGCTAACAAGCAGAATTGTTGCATTTGGAGTGAAGATAATTCTGTAGCGATTGTTCTAAAACCATTACATCTATAAAAAGTTACCGTTTAATGTTCTTTATGGGCCGAAAGAATCAGTGGTGCATATGCGTTCAAAATGAGACATGACCAGTATTTTTTTTTGTGTCTCAATTGAATAGTATTTACTTCAAAGACATGTTGTTCCAACAAGACGGAGCAACATGCCATACAGCCATACAACGATTATATCGAGTTATCGATATGTCAATTGGCCGAAAATTCAAAAACTCAAGACAAGGAAAATAAATATTTCCTATCACACAGAAGCAATCTTTTTTCTTATTCGTTTTTTCTTCTACTACGAATTTTTGCTTATGTCGTAAATACATGGAGTATTTATCACAATGGGTACTACTTGGTACTACTAATGTGAATTACAAAATATTTTTCTTTTTATACCACAAATTCTGTTTAATTCGGGCTACTAGATTTGGTTAAAAAATTGGTATAATTTGGTTTACCATTGTGCTCATCATTTTGTTTTATTTCTAGCTTCTATTTTCGTACTCGTACTTGTTAAGTGCATTTTTTTTATTAAACACGACTTACTTTGCGAAAAAAATTGATAAAAAAAAATTCTGTTGTGAATAGCTCGGTGTATGATACCATTTTAAAATCTTCATTAGTGTCGCATATTTTTCTGATAGTGGGTCTATTTTCAGTAATACATTGTTTCCCGCTGGCGTCACTTAATCTTCAGCTAATTTTTTTGGAAATAAATAGAGTTTACAAAACAATTGTTTTTAATTGGCAGAAGTTAATACGGTGTAAAAAAAAAGTTAAACAAAATAATTCTTGGTTTTTTTTACATAATTTTTTTAGCTGGTTCACTGAAAACACTAAAAGTGGAATTACTTTTGCACCATCAACTATTCGAAAAAACTTTACATGGCTGTTTTTATTGGAAATGAGCTCCTGCCTATCATCCTGCTTCGTTCGATTGTTCAATTTTGGGACACCCTGTATAGATGGTGATTCATTTCCAGGTAAAGAACTTTAAATTTAAATAAAACACAGAAAAATAATTTTAATGGCCACGATTGTGACGTTATTTGAACGATAGACAAGAGACCATTCGTCTCGATAGACAACGATAGACAAGAGACCATTCGGATGATTTCTTCGTACCTAATTGATATCTTCATACAGTCTCATATGTATAGCAGTAGTATAGCAATATAGGTTATTGAATGATCAAAAATTAGTAATTGAATTTGTATAAGAGTATTATTAGTTGAGTAGGCAGTGATTCTGTTTTATCCTATTAATTCCTTCATCGAAATCTTACGGTTTAGTTTCATCTCAATGTGCATCTTATTTCGTTTAGTTTTTTTGGGTTTTAGTAATATTTTGAACGGAGTATCGGATAAAATAGGCACAGACTCGTGGGCACAGAATTAAGGTAGTTGATTAACCGTGAATCTGTTTATCTAACCAGCATTCTGCGCAACCACCAGTCGTAGGTTATACATTGATATTTCAGTTATTACATTTTTTTTTTCTGTTCAAGTCATTATAGGATACGTATATGTATATATATATAATAAATATAAACTCAGATTCGGCTCTAGCGATATTCATCATCATCCTTTATGTATTTCAATTTGTATAATTACATAAAGAGTATTATTAGTATTCTTTGATATTTTTTTTTTCTATTAATTTAATTTGTGCACCTTTTGATGACGGTGTTATTAGTATATACTATATGTTAAATATTTAGATAATCAAAATTCGGTCTTTTCTAAATTATCGAACATTTTGTTGTTTATATTTTCAATACTTTGGAAGAGTATTGATCTCACTGTAAGTTGGATCGTATAAAAATTTTTCAAAATGGATCCAAAGTTATACTTGAATAATCTTTCACCTGATGAGTTAGAGGTAGAATTGTTAGCTAGAGGTCTGAATTTTCTGATAATACTTTGAAACCTAAGGCTTCACACGGAAAACCAAACCCAGACATTGAAATGACAGAATGTTTCGCAAAATTTGACGAGTTGTCAAAAATAGCCCATGAAAAAGGAGATAATCCTTCCTTAACATTTGTCACAACGTCACTGGCTAAATGTTTTCATTACAAGGAGAGTGTGGAACGCATGATCTATTCATTTGGAAATATTAATAATCTCCAGGGTCTACATAGTAACCTACGTCGGTTATATAACTGGTACTCTAAACTGTACGCCGATGGTAATAGCCAATCAAATAATGTCAGACCAGTCGAAAGTACGGGTAAGGAAAAACAAAATTCACCCTGTTTTAGCCCAGTCGACTTCGATAAAGTAGCAAAGAGTCAAAGTATGGAAACTAGCAGATTGATTTCACCTCCTCAAACCGCAGCAAATGAATTGAACAATCATGAAGTACAAAAGATGGCTAGCCCTTTGAGACCGGACGTCAACGAATGTTGACATCAAGTTTTTCTATATATTGCGCATATGTCTTGTGAAATTTGAGATAAAAAAACTTATTGGTTTGCTTAACTATTCTTTGAGAGAGTAATTTAGTTTATTGTTTTAGTTTAATACGAAATTTGACAGACTGACAGAAGTTTTTGTGTGAAGCGGTCGCGCCAATTTTGTATGCTGTTGACAAGGTAAGTGAGAAAGCATTTTTATCTAGTGTGCAACTATTTTAATGATAAAAAGTATTATTTCATGTTTTCGTAATTGTTTTTAATATACATTAATGTGAAAATCAGTAACAATTTGAGTGTACTAACGCCATTATGGCAGTCGTAACTGTTGTCAACGTACGTTGACAAACCGCCTCAAAGGTAATATGCACTGAATTGTGCATGTCGACAATTGTTGACAAATTGCCCCAACGGTTGCGTTTATGATGGTTTCACTTGAGATGCTTTGTCAACATACGTTTACATAACAGGTGTATTAAACTTTAAATTTTTAAGTTATTAATTAAAACTTTTAGGAAAAATGAGCGTTTCAAGTAAATAAAATTTAGTTTTCAGAAATATGAACCCTTCAAATAAAAAATACACGGTTGAAGAAGCAGCGGAGCTTATAATGGCCGAGGACTCGGACTTCGACGAATTAGACGAGGCTGAAAGTGAAAACATCGAAGCACAAGAAGATAAGCGAGACGTTGAAGTAATACCAGTAGCTGACAAATATGATATTGTAGACATCGTTATGGAGAACGTGGTTATAAACGAGGAAATGTTGATGTTGGACGAAGTGGAATTAATAGACACACATTTTAGTGAACTGACGAAAAAAGCCGATATAACATGGAGAAAACGACCATTTAATAATTTACCGTTTAATTTCGAGTTATCTGATTTGTCTTCGTCAGATTCTATTGAATCGCCATTTGAGATATTTTCAAAATACCTTCCAATTACCATGTACGCCGAAATAGCTTCTTTTACAAATCAGTATGCTATGCAAAGCGGTTTAGGGAGTTTTAAACATGCTTCACCGGAGGAAATTGCACAACTATTTGGAATGCATATCATCATGGGAGTTCTTGGTTTTCCCCAGATCATAATGTATTGGAATCAATACCTCGAATTGCATTGTATTTCGAAGGTAATGCCCCGCGATCGTTTCTTTTGGTTGAGAACCAATTTGCACTTCATCGATAACACAACAATCCCTACAAACTGCCCGGATAAATTTATAAAGGTACGTCCGCTTATTAACAACATCAAGAAACGTTGCCACGAAATGCCTATGGAGAAAGATCTCTCAATTGACGAACAAATGATCCCTTTTAAAGGTCATTTGGGAATTAAGCAATACATGAAGGGAAAACCGAAACCTTGGGGCATAAAAGTCTTTGTTCTGTGTGGTAAATCCGGGTACCCGTACGATTTTGTGCTATACCAGGGAGCAACGACAGAGATTGATATCTTGGACAGATCTTCCTTAGGATTTGGTGCTGCAGTTGTAACTCATTTGGTACAACGGATTACCAAACCAGGCCACTCAATATTCTTTGACAACTATTTCAGTACTTATCAAGTTTTTGAAATTTTGTCACAAAAAAAAAAACAAACGCAGCCGGAACTATTCGTGTCAATCGATTCAACAATCCAAAGTTTAGTACAGATGCCGAGATGAAACGAAAAGGCCGTGGATCATCAGAGGAAATGACTAGCCGAGATGGCAAAATTGTATTAGTAGAGTGGCAAGACAACCGTTCCGTTCACTTGGCTTCTAACTTTGTTAGTAAAGGCGAAGGACGACTAATCAAAAGATGGGATAAAAGAGCAAAAGCGTACGTAGAAATAATGCAACCAGAGATTGTTGAAAAGTATAATGATGCGATGGGCGGTGTAGACTTGCTCGATCAATATTTAAGCTACTACCGCATATTTATAAAATCGCGTAAGTGGACATTACGCGTTATATTTCATTTTATAGACTTTGCCGTATGCGCGAGTTATTTGGAATATAAAAGAAATTGCGAAATTCAAAAGACACCAGAAAAAGACATTTTGAAATTGAAGGATTTTAAATTAAAACTTGGATGGTGTCTAACTAAGGTTAGTTTGAAAAAATCTTCAAATAAAAGAAAGTATGAAGAGTCATTCACGACATCATCACCAACAACTACTGTACGACCGATGGAATTTCGACCGGAAATAGATATCCGCTTTGATGGGGTTGATCACCTCCCATTATTTAAACAAAGCCACTCTTCCAGCAGATGTAAAAACCCAAATTGTAAAGGTTCGTCTAGAGTAATTTGTGCTAAGTGCAAAGTACATTTATGCATTAGTTCTAAGAACAATTGTTTTTATGATTTTCATACTAAATAATTATATATGTGATATTTTATTTAGTTATTGTAATGTATAATGTGATATTATATTATTATTCTATATTATTTTATAATTTTATAAATAAACTTTGACTGAATAATGAATAAATTCTGTGATGAAATTAACAAAAGCAATAAATCTAATCTTGAAATGTAATAATTAAATATATATTTTACCTACTGCTAGATAAATTAACAAATTATTATATATTACTTATAAGTATTAAATAAATTTAATAATTAATAAATCTGAAAAATATATGGAGTAACGACACCAAAATTTGTTTGATTATTACATCCGATGAGTCAGATTGTCAACATATGTTGACGGAACCTGGCACCGGAACCATTGGCAGGAGGTCAATTTGGTCATCGGATTTGAATTCAGCGTCCTCCAATTAGTTAAGTTTCACTCATAATTGGTTTAAATTTGACATTTGTATAGGGCCGGGTCTCAAAGGGCTAGAGAATTAAAAGATTCAGTTGCAGAATTTTTTTCACAAATGGAGTCACGGCAGACTAAAAATGGCCCAAACGCATCTATGCTTAATGGTTTGTCATTTAACCAGGGCGAACCACCTCCGTTTGTACCCAGACATGAAAATCCTTCATTTCATGATTCTATTATAAATCATAATCGCGTTAGACCTAATAAAAATGTATTACATTCAGGGACTCAATATCGCATCGATTATTAAATTAAACAACGATGGAATCTTCATTTTGATGGTACCAATGCAACTAATGTACAAGATTTTATTTTTCGCCTGGAGCAATTGGCCCGTGATGATGAGGTACCAGAACAAAGTCTGACGAAAATACTTCATTTGTTTTTATCCAAAGGAGCTGAGGATTGGTACTGGGTTTATAAAATTGACCATAATTACGTCTCATGGCAAACAATGAAATCAGCAATGCTCTCGTTCTTTAGCTCCTATGACGTCGAAGAAGAAACTCGAGAAAAACTCCTTCATAGACACCAGCAAGCGAAAGAGTCATTCTCGGAATATGTTCTCGCTATCCAGAAATTAAATTCTAGACTGCAAAGCAGATTTTCTGAGAGAGAAATGATTTACCGCTTATGCCAAAATATGAGCCCTGCTTTAAAGAATGTAACTCTTCCGTATCATTTGACAGTTCGAACCCTAGAGGAACTACGAATTCTTTGTCAACGATACGAAAGAATGTGGGATCAGACAGGCTATGATCCACGTCGAGTTTATGATTTTTGTCCAAAACGAAGAAACCTTGTCAGCGAACTGGAAAAAGGCATGAAGAATTTAAACTTTTCACAAACGGCTGCCTTAAATGAATTTTCCGACCACTCAACAACAGAATATGTCCAGAATTCAACGAAAAATATAAACTATCGCAACCCACATTTTTCTGATGTAGAGGATCCAATACCTCAACAAAACCAAGTGCAAAACCACACAGTGGAAGCATTCCAGCGAAAATCCGATGTTAACAGTGATGTATCATTGATTTGCTGGAATTGTAAAGACTTGGGTCATAAATATCAAGATTGTGCTCAAGAATTCGTAAACATTTTCTGCTTTGGCTGTGGAGCTGCAAACGTCAGAAAACCTTCCTGTCAAAACTGCAAGGTGAATGCAGCAAAAAACTTGAGGCCGAGTGTGAGGCTCTCCAGGGATCCGCGCTCCACTCCCAATTCGAAAAATATTCAGGATCCGAACAACACAGCGAATCCAAAGTCCGTTCAATAAGTATAAGTGAAACTAATGATTTCACAGACCAGTTTACCCCAGAAACTCCAAAGAATAATACGCCACCAAAACGAAGATTAAACCGTGCTCTCGAATATTTCAAAGCCAGGCGTCGATTTTTATCTCATTGTGTTGCCTCAGTTATTAATTATTCTCCAAGTGACCCAAGACCACATGCAAATGTTGTGATCGCTTACAGAAAAGTGACTGGACTCCTTGACAGCGGAGCGTCGGTCAGTGTATTAGGTAAGGGTTCGCTGACTTTTCTCGAGGAATGCAATATTAAATACCATAAGCATTATTAAATTCAGCATAGTGCCAACTCTACAATCTTTTTTATATTTGGGTATAGATTTTTGGCAGAAGTTTAATATTCTTCCTAATATATTAATAAATGAAATCTCGGAACCAGTGGCTTCGGAGAAGGTTAATAAGCATAATCTGAATAAAGGCGACCAACTTGAACTAAACAGGATCATATCCTTATTTCCTTCATTCGAAAAGGATGGTCTTGGTAAAACTACACTTCATCAACATGAAATTGAAATAGCGAAAGGCTGCAAACCGATCAAACAGAGGTATTACCCTGTGTCACCAGCTGTACAGAGTTTATTATACGCTGAAATTGACCGAATGCTTGAATTAGGGATCATTGAGGTCAGCAAGAGTGCCTGGAGTTCTCCCGTTACTCTCGTGAAAAAAGCCAATGGAAAAAGTCGGTTGTGCTTAGATGCCAGAAAATTGAACTCAGTAACCGAAAAAGATGCATATCCACTTCCAATCATCGATGGATTGTTAGGCCGGCTGTCTGAGACTAAATATATTACCGGACTTGACCTTAAAGACGCCTTTTGGCAGATACCACTTACAGATACATCACGGGACAAGACCGCTTTTACTGTTCCAGGTCGCCCCCTCTACCACTTCAAGGTGATGCCGTTTGGGCTGTGTAATGCAGCCCAATCAATGTGTCGGTTGATGCATAAAGTCATACCACATGAGCTGCATGATAGGATATTTGTATACCTAGATGATTTGCTTATCATCACCGGCACTTTGAAGGAGCACCTTGGGTTGTTAGAGTTGGTGGCGAACCTACTAAGGACGGCCGGTCTAACAATCAACGTTCAGAAAAGCAATTTTGTGATGCGAGAGATTCGGTATTTGGGGTATCTGGTGGGAGAGAGAGGATTAAGGACAGATCCGCAAAAGATAGAAGCCATTTTAAACCTGCCAGTGCCAAGTAATGTCAAACAGACCAGACGTCTCCTGGGAATGGCAGGATGGTACCGCAGATTTATCTTGAACTACGCTGCTATTACCGCTCCCATCACAGATACTTTAAAGAAAGGCAAGTTTCAGTGGACTGAGTTGGCGCAAAGATCATTCGAAGATTTAAATATGGTATTAACATCAGCCCCAGTGCTCATCAATCCTTCGTATCACGAACCTTTTTTTATTAGATGCGACGCGAGTACAGAAGGGGTGGGCGCGGTGTTGTTTCAAAAGAATTTGTCTCGTTTTGAGCGGCCAATCTCATTTATGTCGCAAAAGTTGAACAAGGCACAAAGAAATTATTCGGTCACCGAATTGGAGTGTCTGGCGGCAATGCTGGCAATAAAAAAATTTCGACCATATGTAGAGGGACATGACTTCACCTTAATAACTGATCATGCCAGTTTAAAATGGTTAATGAACCAAAAAGATTTGAGTGGAAGATTGGCTCGATGGAGTTTAAAGCTCCAAGGCTTCCGGTTCAGCATTGAACATCAGAAAGGAAAGGATAATGTTATGCCAGACACCCTATCGCGTGTTTTCTGCGATACGCTTGAGGAACTACAGGCTACTGTACCAGTTTTGGAATCTATTGACTTCAACTCTGTACATTTTGGGGATCTTGGATATAAAGACTTACTAAATAAAATAGAAGAAAACCCTAACCTCTATCCAGCTTTCAGAATAAATAATGAGCGAATTTACATTCGGTTGGAACCAAAGAAGCACATGGACCTATCTGATCTGTCAGTCTGGAAGTTGTGGATTCCAGATGGACTTAGACTTGAAATTATCGAAAAAGAGCACAACGACCCACTTTCTTCTCATGCAGGTATAGGGAAGACTTTAGAGAAAATTAGGAGATACTTCTTCTGGCCTGGCATGACCAGGCAGGTGCAAAATTATATTAGCAGTTGTGAAATTTGTAAAATGATGAAAGAGCCCAACAGAACTTGCAAACCGCCTATGGGGAATTCATTTAAAGTAGACAGACCATTCCAGAGGATTTATGCTGATTTATTGGGTCCTTATCCACGAAGTAGTAACGGTAAAACTATGATCCTAATTGTCTTAGACCACCTCACAAAATTCGTCCTACTGAAAGCATTATCAAAGGGTACGTCACAACAAATAATTGAATTTTTAAAAAATGATGTCTTTTGCGTTTATGGTGTGCCTGAAACAATACATACCGATAATGGAACCCAATTTAAAAGCCAAGAGTATAAACAGCTCTTGTTGGACTTTGGTGTGACAGACTGTAAAACTGCGATTTACTCTCCACAGTCTAACCAATCCGAAAGAGTGAACAGGTCTATAATTGCAGCTATTCGGTCCTACATCAGCTCAAAACATGCAGCATGGGATAAGCATCTTAGTGAAATTGCTTCAGCTCTAAGAAACGGGGTGCATGAAACGGTAAAAAACTCTCCTCACTTCCTATTATTTGGGTATCATAAAATTAACCATGCTAGTGATTATCAAATTTTAAAACAACTCGGTAATATCTCTGAAGGAGAAATTCCGCTGTCGATTCCTATTCGACTCGCTTTAATACACCAACAAGCTCTAAAGAATATTGCAGAAGCCCATGAGAAAAGCGCCAAAAGATACAATTTACGCACGCGACCAATTCAGTATACAGTGGGCCAAAGTGTTTTTGTACGTTCTCACCCGCAGAGTGATGCTGACAATAAATTTGGTGCGAAATTCGCACCAAAGTTTGTGAAAGCAATTGTTACAAGAAAAATTGGCACAACAAACTACGAAGTAAAGGACGAGTCAAATAAACTTCTTGGAATATTTCATTGCAAAGACATTCGTCTCTAGCGACCAAAACCTTGATATATATACAAACTATTCCACCTTATATTTTGGTGTAGCATTCAAATTTCCAGCTTTGTCCAACCATGTCTTCTGCAGATTGGACAATTCTGCCCTGTTACGGATGGAATAGTTAGCTTCTGTTTAAAACAAATGAAACCTGCATAAATGGGAATGGCTATGAATTTTGCTCTACCCTAATATTTGAATTATATGAAATATCTCTCAAATTACTGGTTATGAGTGAATACACTACAACGTTTGTTCTTATCACCAACATTATTAATTATCCGATGTATTGTGCATAGAAAATATTAATATTACATTAAATGAGATGCGACATTATACGGCTTGCTCTCTTTGCGTTGTTAATGTTCTTATTTTTACACAAATACATCCGAATAATTATTTTTGTTTTAAGATTAAAAATCTAATTTTTGTTTTGCAATAATAGATCAGGTAGTTAGTTGATTTGAGGCCTCACATCGAGATACTTCTCTAGTGGTGACTATAAAGTGTATCAAGTGAAAAAGTAGTTCTATTTAGAAAAGCTTAATTGGAAATCATAACCTATAAGCTAAGAACTAAGGTCAGTGAAATTCGTAAATGTAAATTTCTTTCGCAATTATTTATTGGTTAATTGTGATTTATTAGTTAAATAATTTACAGTAAATTTGTTGGAAGTATCCAATTATTACCGCCAGTAAGCGCCGTGGTAGTAGCAAGCTACTCAATCGTCCTTCAAGATACCATACGCGGATGATTTCACATCGACCGGTAAATATGCAACTGATAAAAAACTTCTATTTACTTTATTGAACAATTCTTTCTCTGCCGTTTTTTTTTGTTTAGGGAATTTAATATTCAAGTCGGTCGTAATTAAAAAAAAACACAACGTATACTAGTATATAGTATTTCGGATAATTGAGTTTTGGGGCCTCATATTAAACTTACTGCGCGAAGTATATATGCTAACACACGAAGGATTTAGCAGCACCAATAATTGAACTCGAGCGCTGGAAACAAACAGTATTAATTTTAGTGTGGAATAATTGTGCTCTGACGTGACGTCAGAGATAGTTCGGCTTGTCAATTTGAAAACTCTGTTTTTTTTGTGGCCAAGTGTAATTGGCTTGCACGTTTATAAATTCTAAATTCATTTTTTTTTGTTAAATTTATTAATTCTGATTTAATTTATACACATAAGTGATTTGGTAAGAAAGTCGAAATAGTGATAAACGGTATAAAAAAAAATAAGAAGCGGTGCGCGGTACTAATAAAACATTACTTTTAGCTACTGTGTCCAACTGAAGAGCGCTCGTCAGACCTACTGGAGGCAGGTAAATCGTAAGTTTTCGTTTGATTTTTTTATTATAAAAATTTTTCTTAAAAATAAATTGCATTTATGCAGGTCGCTATTTCACACGAGTGTTTTACGTTCTTACTAAATTCCCTATGATTTTTTTGTTGTTTTCTTAAGCATATGTACAAATTTTAATTTTGGTGTTAACAAATATGTTTTATGTTTTTTTTGAATAATTATTTAATATATTAACATGAAATAGTGTGTTTCCTTTTTGGATGATGATGATTATTAGCTTGTGGCCAATCCTGAGTTTTACTAATGTGTTTATTTTGTTGTTGTAATACACGTATGGTTTGTCGATCACAAATTGTCCGGTGACATGGAACCCCCTATATCTACCGTTATAGTCTACCCTATCAAAAACGTGTAGTCACCGAGTGGTCGTAACAGTAGCCACGAAATCACTGACCGAAGCAGTGCAAGTCTTGCAATATAACTGATAAGACCAGTATAGTCACATTTTTCAGCGAGTTATAATGCGTTTGAATCTCAAAATTAGATACCATTTGAACAGCCGCGATATAACTGATTCAGTTCGATGCCTGATTGAGTTATCTAGAAGATCATTGTTGAGGCGGCCAAATCATTTCACATCGTCATTTTTAATATTACTAGAGTATTATGGTGGAATGAAAAAACAAAAATGGTTGTTTTAGCTTAAATCAAGATTTGCCCTGCACTTTTACACGTGTAAGCCAAATCAAAAATTAACCTGGAGTTTAAATCGATTATGCTTGTAAAAACACTTAAGTTATCCCATTCCATTACCCTCTACATCCTAAATCAAAATCAATCATTTTCCAATTTCCACCTTTTTTGTTTTGCCCTCATATTCGTTTTATTTATGTGTCATCTGTCGCAAAAAGCTGTTATAGGTAGGTGTATACGAGTATATATAGAGGCAATAGACACGCACAAAATATATCAACTCGATATAACATTTAAGCTGACAATATAAATCTCATCTAATTTTACCTCTCTCTCTCTCTATATATATATATATATATATATATATATATATATATATATATATATATATATATATATATATATATATATATATATATATATATATATATATATACGTAAAGTACCATATTTCAATCAATTTTCTACTATATACACACATTATATACTGGAAGATTAAGATTTAAATCTATTTTTGCCTAAATCTTTTCTAGATTAATAAACGAACACAAAAAAAAAATAATTTTGAAAATAATAAATTAATAATTAATTTATATATTTTTCCCTGTAATATTTATCGCAAAAAATTTATTATTGTTATACCTTGTCTTGAAAAGGGGGGGGGGTGTCAGTCAATCATATAGTAATCAATATAAAAAAGAATTCAAAATTTTCCATTTTTATTGCTACCTGTCAGAACGAGAGCTTTTTTACGTTGCGAGTTACGTTTAGTAGGAGACGATTCAAAAAAAAAAAAAAAAATTAATTGGATTTTTTTCTGTGTTGATTAATGATAAATTATAGAAAATTATATTTTTAATTTAAAATGAATATTCTGATTTATTTATTTAAATTGAATGTTTAAAGATTAATTCCAATGTTGTGTTGTGTACTCGAATACAGGTCGGATTTCATTATACAAACATGTACATCGTACATACTTATAATTGGCATACCTATCTCTACCTACCTTTTATAATCCAGTGTGTGTGTGTGTGTTTGTGTGTGTATATGATTGTAGTACCCAGATTAAAATTTATGATAATGGATTAAAATTTTTATTAAATACAAATAGATTTATAATTTGTAATTAAATGTTAAGCCTTTTTGTTACTTTTAAAAATAAAATCAGATAATAAAATAACTTCTAATTTTTTAGTTGTTGTACGTATGTCATCGCTTCGGGCCATATAAACAATATAATATTATGTTTAGTACAGTTCGACGTAATAATTAATTTTCTATCTGCTTTGACTTTTATACCACCTGCATATATGATGAAAATGTACTATGTTGGAAAAGAGCTTTCTTTTACAACAAATCTACATAGGTCTCCACCGGGTGTACTACAAAATCTCGGTTTTCTTTTCTTCTAGTTCTAATTGAACGAAATAATTGATAAAGTTTTTTAATTGCAATAATTGTAGAGGCTGGCGGCTTCGATAACTCTCACGGGCACTTAGCCCTGCATCCAAATTCCATCCCTATTAGCCATTTTCTAGAACTTTATCGCAAACTCAATTTTGAATTTTGTCAAATTATCATTTGAGTCCCATTTTCCCACAGGCCAAATTTTAAAAATTCAAACCGAGATTTCCTAAAATCAGGGATTTTTTAAACAAAAGCGGGATTTATAAAACCGAGATTAGTTGCACACCCGTGTTCACCATATACTTAATTTCTAAATCGACAAATTGAACCTTCCGGATTTTTGAAAAGACTGTATAACAAAAATTTATTATTCCTCTTTAAATTTCAGAAAACCAACAATGTCAACCCATGTTGAAAATTTAATCTTCACTGCAATAATTGAAAAGCTCCTACGGAAGCGCTACTTCCGGTGCACAGATGTCCACCACATTTCACATGAACCTCCCAATTTATTGAAAATGCTTTAGTATGAAGTTTGATTCCGAAAAGTCAAACCGTCTGGGCTGCAATTACACCGAATTTTGATAAAATAAGGCTTTTTTAAACAAAACTTGTCATTTCCGGTAAATTTTAAAAAGTTAATCTGAATACAATTTTGTTTGAAACTTAATCAAATTTTTTTTTGCATAAATAGTTTTTTCGTAAATGCTATTTACCTAAAGGTTGTCCAAATGAGACGCAGGCAAATAAAAATTAATTTTACAAAGACGCCATGTTTGTTTTCTGTCATTTCAGGTCATTTTGTTTAATGAATTTTTCCCATTTATCGGTATGGAATCGTATTTGATTGAAGACCATGTTAAAGTTATTTAAGAACTACAAAAATGGTGAAAAAATAAAAAACATATACGGTTTTGCGAAATTCGTGAATATTTTGGTCGTGTAAATTCGAGGCTACGAGAATCCATATGAATATCAAGAGCAGACGTAGCACCCAAAAAAAGCCACAGTTTGGTGTGCTTTGTGGCCAAAAGGCAGCATCGAACCCTATTTTTTGAAAATGAGGAGGGAAATGAAGTTATCATCAATTCAGCTTGATGGGATCGACTTGGGTGATGTTTATTAGGTGTACAAGTAGAAAATCGGTTCTAAAGTTGGTTGCATTAAAAAATATTCTTGAACGCAGCCAAATCGCCCGCCATTTTGGATATATGTATATAACCGTATTTATGATACAAGTTTCAGTCATTTACATGCTGCCATTCCGTGTGCATCAGTTTTAAGAGATGGATGTCGATAAGCATGATTTACGTCTAACGTCTATATTGTTTTCAAATGAAAAAAATGCTGTTCAAGCTATGAAATTGATTAATTCGAGTTTGAGTGAACATTCTGTGAGTCATGCAATAAAAGGTGATTTGCAAGATTTCGTGATGGCAACTTTAGTCTTGAGGACGATCCACGTCCAGGTGCAGTAAAACAATTTGAAGACGAAGAACTTAAGTTTTACTGGATGAAGTTACTCACCAAGCAATATAACATCGATTGCATGCAATATGGGGAAATACAGAAGGAAGGAAAATGGTTTCCTCATAAACTGACTGAAGAAAACAAACACCGAAGAGTTGACATCTGCATTCAATATGCAATTTCGGTGCAAAATAAATTTTTTTTTGCACAGATAATTTTAAGCACAGAAAACCATGGGTTGATACAGGCCAGCCATCAACATCAGTTCCAAAAATGAATATTCATTGCAAGAAAGTGTTACTGTGTGTCTGGTGGGATTGGAAAGGAATCACTTAATATGAGCTCCTGGAACATGGTCGAGCTGTTATAGCTGAACGTTACCTGAGAGACCTAAGGGACGGCGATCGGTTTCTTATCGTATTCAAATGTAAACTGAAGACTTCACTCTTGCATCAAATCTATATGATCACATTGTGTTTACCAAGTACATCTGCCGGTGAATTGGAGAACCGTGTCGGAAGACAACTGGAAATGTACATGACAAATCTCAAAATAGGCGACCAGAAATTTGATAGCGTTGAAAACGCTTAAATAATAACACCATTAAATGATATGCAGACAGAAATAACATCCCGAATCGCTACCAGTGGCCCTATTCTGACTTTCCCAGGGAATAGGGAATTGGGAAAATATTTTGCTGTAATTACAAATTGCAATAATTCCCAAATATTTATTCCCCGTTCCCAACTGTATATTCTGGTAGACTGGGAATAATTTTTGGGGGAAAAATTTTTATTTTGTTTTTTATAAACTAAAACACATGTTGCGACCTTATTACAAGTTTAATTTATTTTTAAATATGTATTTATTACAAAAAATAATGTTTGAAAATTCGAAAAAGTACGAACTACAATTCCCTAAAAAAATAATTGGGAAAAATTAACGTTAAAACTGCTATAAAATGGAATTATTTTTTCCCAATAAAAAAAATTCCCATGTGCCAGAATACACTTTGGGGAATAAATAATTCCCAACTGCTAGAAATACGTCACTAATTCCCAATTCCCTACTCCCGGGGAAAACCAGAATAGGGCCACAGGAAACGAGTTTTCTACGCCGAATAAAGGATATTGTTGATCTACTCATAAAACCAGTGCCGGCTTTCGGAAGCGAGAGCTGAACCTTGAGCTCTAATGACTGTAGAATGTTATCTACATTTGAATGGAAAGTCATTCGTTACATCTTTGGTCCAATTAAAGTTGCGCGTAAAACGAGTATCAGATTCGTATGACCCACGAGATAAAACAACTTCTCGGAACAGTGATATCATAGGATTCATTATATGAGATCAAGAGGGCGAAAGCGATGGATTATTACGGACGAAGGACCACAATACAGCTAGAGTGAGAAAATATTTAACTGTTTAGCTACGAGTCTACGAAGAAGTTTACTGGCACTTGGCGCGGTAGAAGTTTGCGAAATAAGTACAGTGACACTCGGGTAAAACGAAAAGTTTGGTACCGAGCGTGAGAAAAAATGTGGCATTAATAAATAAGTTATTGGCGGTGACCAGAATAGATCCTACATTGCAAAACTTTAGGAGGCTTCCAATATGCCAAAGTTGCTAAAAGTGGAACACAAATAAACAAAATTATCTTATGAACAAGGTGATGGTGCATCAGGTTGAACAAAACAAAATACGGACGAGTTGGCTACAGCAACAATGAAGTACTAACTTAGCAAAAGACTCAAACACAGAAAAATATACTGGCTTTTGGGAAGGAATTTTCAATTGTAAAGGGTGGTTAAATTTTAAGGGGCGACGTTGAATGTGAACCACACCTAAACGTCAAGTTTTTCTGCATTTAGTTTGACATTTCTCAATTTCAGACTAACTCAATTTGAACCATGGAAAGATACACAATCGAGCAACGCGTTAACGTTATTCAGGCATATTATGAAAATGGGCGTTCAAATCAAAATGCATATCGTGCACTCCGTGATTTTTTCGGTCAATTTAATCGTCCAAATGTGCGTACAATCGGAAAAATCGTGCAAAAATTTAAGCAAACTGGGTGTGTAGGAGATTTTAAATCACCAGTGCATGCTCGTACAGCTCGTACTGCAGAAAATATTGCTGCTGTTCGCGATAGTGTGGCTGAAGAGCCGTCCACCTTAACTCGTCGTCGTGTCCAACAATTGCACCTCTCACACTCGTCGTTGATGAACATTATGCATAAAGACTTGCATTTACACGCTTATAAGGTGCAATTGACTCAAGAACTAAAGCCTCTTGACCATTCCAAACGTCGTCAATGGTCAGAATGCTGGCAAGAAATGGCAACAGTGGATGATCAATTTTCGAAGAAAATCATCTTCAGTGATGAGGCACATTTTCACCTCAGTATGGATTCGTCAATAAGCAGAATTGCCGCACTTGGGCTAATCATAATCCAAAAGTGATTGTCGAAAAACCAATGTACCCACAAAGAGTGACTGTTTGGTGCGGTTTATGGGCTGGCGGCATCATCGGGTTTGTATTTTTTCCAAAATGAGGCCGGTCAGGCAGTTACTGTGAATCGTGAGATGATAACGAACTTTTTATGGCCTGAATTGAAAGATATTAATGTGGACGATATGTGGTTTCAACAGGACGGTGCCAGTTGCCACACACCTAACGAAACAATGGTTTTTTGCGCAACACTCTTTTATCTCACGTGGTGGTGATGTCAATTGGCCGCCAAGATCATGTGATTTGACGCCGTTGGACTTCTTTCTTTGGGGTTATTTGAAAGAAAAGGTGTACGTCGATAAGCCAGCAACAATTCAAGAGCTAAAGGATGAGATAATTCGGCACATTAACGGCATAGAACCTCAATTATGCCTAAGAGTCATCGAAAATTTGGACCATCGGGTGGAGGTGTGCCGCCGAGGTCGCGGCGGCCATTTGGCCGATATTTTGTTCCATACCATAATTGAACCATAATTGAACCACACCATATTATCATAATAAAAAGAATTGACAATACTTTCCTAAATAATTTGTGTTTTATTCAAAATCAACATCGGCCCTTAAAATTTAATCACCCTTTATGTAGAAACATCAGTTTATGCTATATAAGAAGATATTAGAGCCCATATATGGACGTATAGTATTTAGCTGTGGGGTTGTACTAAACCGAGTAACCTAAACATAACCCTCAGGTTCCAAACCAACATACTGGGGGATATTTTGTAATCTCCTACGTTCGCTATAGTGCCCATCATAGAAAACGTTTGAAAATATTTTCTTACTTTCAAGTACATCTTCAATTATGTTTGTAATTCGGTGTACTTGTTGTATTGTTGAATGGTTTTCTCCGAAGCCAAATTGATGTGGAGGAATAAGATTACTTTCTTCTATTTTTTGTTTGAGTCTCTGTAGGAGTATAGTTTCTCACGAATTTTTGAAATTTTTGGGAGTAGGCAAATCGAATTTTTGTCATTAAGTGGTTTGTTTGGGTTCAGGTATTATGATTACCTCTGCGACTTTCCATTGCATTGGAACGTATTTAAGTCTAAACACTACGTTAATTATCTGCAGTAGTTTACGTAGTCCTTTTTCAGGAATAGCTCTTACTATCTGACCTGTAATTAAGTCATATCCAGGAGATTCTATGAATTTAGATTAAGATTGATTTCCTCTTTTAATTCTTGTAATGTGACAGCAGATTTACTGCAAGTTATACATTTTATTTACTGGTGGCATGTTTTCCTCTCCAGGTAGGTTGCAAACAACGAAACTTTTTGCTTTGCACTTACAGCCCATGTTCCATCTTCATTTTTAACTGGTGGAATTTGAATTTAAGGGCGTTTTAAACTTTTTGTCGCTTTCCAAAGGTAGTATTCGGTATCTTTTTCCCTAGTAAGGCCACTTAGGTGTTTCTTAATGGATTCGTCCTTGATTTCTTTAATTAGCAAGTTTAGTTTATTGGACAAAACAATTAAAGTTGTTTTGTATTTTACTACTCCACGCCGGGTACTACTCCATGCCGCTTCTTCTAATTCTTCTTCTAGCTGTATCGAATTTTTAATTGGCACCTGATCAATATCATCATCAACTAGTTTCTGGAATCTCTTCCAGCAGTTTTTTTTATTAGTTAGCGAAAGTGGACTAGTGTTCTTAACAATCGTTGTACTGATTGTCATAATAACAGGCGTATGAGTCGGCGTCGGTACATGTAGTCGTGTATATCTTTGGTGAGAAAGAAGTCACTGATATCGGGTATTTTGTTTTCATCCGTAGGCCAACAAGTTGGTTGATATCCAGAATGATAACCTCAACTGCATAGAACTCCTGCTGCAAACAGCTCTCTTCCGTTTTTAGAGGTTACTCTCGATCCCTAGTAGGTATTTTTTTCATTAAAATCACCTCCGGTTATGAAACTTGATCCAAGTGATTTAAATAATGTGCAATATTTTTCTTTAATTAAATTATATCTTGGAGGGCAACATAGTGACGATTCACTATTTTCTTTGTTGTTATTTATAAATACTTTTAAGGTGACTATTTGCATAAATTCCTCTTCAATTTTAAGATCTGCTTGATGAATGGCATGGTAACAGCTGTATCTATAAATTTTAAGATGTGAAGTTGATGTAAAATGGGTTTCCGATACTAGGCATATATAAATTTTTTCAGTATTTAGGAAAATTTCTAATTCTGGAATATGTCGCATTAGCCTATTTGCATTCCAGGTTACTATCCTTAATGTTTCATTTGTTGTTGTTCTCATCATTTTAATAGAGCATGGATTTCATTTCATTATTAGAGAGTCTTGCTTATCTAACTTGTTGCTTAGAGCTTGAAGGCATTTCTCTTTAGCTAGACGAAAGAGCGTCCATGCTTCTAAGTATCTTTTGAAACACTGATTTTTCCTCGGTGCCCTTCGAAATAACTTGTTTTGTCATGACCATTCTTCTGAGTATACTTTTTGTTATCCGGTTTTATTGGATGTTGCTTATTGCAATTATTAACACATTTTGCAGCAATATTTTTACTAACCGGGCATATACTTGGGATGATGCTTTCCGGCACATTTCACGCTTCTAGTCTCTCATTGGCAATATTTCTGCGTATGACTAAAACTATTTTTTTTTTCTATTTTAACTCTCATGTTTAGCTCTCATCTTCCACTTTTTGGTTTTTATTAAAAGTGAGCATAAATAGTCTTTTTTTAGTTTGAACTCCTTGTTTAGTTTCGATTTTATCTTTCTTAATGATGTTCCCAGCATTTTTAATTTGATAATCCTTTTGCTTGAGATCCTCAATAATTTCCTCTTTTGCGTATGTTGAGTGAATACTTCTAGCCATAAGTTTGATCGGGCGATCATTCTTATCCTCATAGGAAAACCATTGATGTCCCTCGGAATTAAGCTTGTAGCCAAAGCTCTATAGGTTTCAGCGTCTGCAATTGATACAATCGATTGTATAGTGGAAAAATTTGATATCCCTACGACATTTATTGGTGGAGGTGATTTCTCTTTTGGATTAGCTGGTTGTTGTTCTAGAGCTAGTTGTTTCTTGATGATTAACTGTTTTCCAGAAACCTCTTTTGAAATTGATGGTAAAGTTTCTGCCATTTCTGGGGAGTGTGTAAGCACTACCAGTTTTTGACCCGTCAGGAAATATGGGTTGCTGGTCGTTGGGTGGGTTCATCGGTCAAAAACTATAATAAATATGGTATTGCTTGGTATTTAATTCCTGACTTGAGTTGACTCGTTAATACTTGCTCATATCCTCACATCACCAAAAAAAATTATAACCGGCTATTAATTAACCAAAATATTAAACAAAATAAATTTGTCGACCATTACAATGTTAATATAGATTGTAAAGAGAACCTTCTTACACGTGTATATGTATGTATATAAAAAAAATTATCAAAATAAAAGTGGCAGAAACAAAAATTTAGATTAGAAATTGATTACCTTAATCTTTATAATTGTTGATACCGCTGACCATCTTTAAACGTTCCGAATTCCCATACCCTCTCCTCCTGGATCCTGGATACACACTCGTGCTGTCCCGAAATTTTCGGTGTGCTGGTTGGCACATAAGTATATTTGAAAGTATCATTATTTCAATACTTCGTTGTGTATATATATTATAATACACGGAGTTAAAGCTGAAGCTGCTTTTGATAAAGCATAAAATCTGATTTGTCACTCATGGAGTTAATATAAGTTCACAATAATAAGGCAAAAAACACACAATAGTAAGGAAGCCTTACAATAGTAAGGAAAAATAAAATAACCAGAATTCGACGGCCAAAATTTGGATAACGTAAATAAATTTAATAATAACAATAATAACCGAGTGTGTTTGCTGAAGAAGCCCCCACCCTCAGGCAAAAACCAAACTAGTCCAGAATGAAATAAATATCACTCAAAAAGTCAGAATTTCTCAGATGACTGTACGAAGACGACTACACAAGGCAAATGTCAAAGCCTATAACTATACTTAGTATAGCCAGCTTATTTAACGCGATAGTCACAACAAAGCAATTTCAGGAAAAAATGACATATCATAAAAATAGTTCAACATGTCTTCACTAGAGGCGTTATGGTAGAGTTACTACGATCCATACCTAGGTGAACACTGATTTTATGACCGGATTTGCATATCCACAAGATAATATTCAATCAGCACAGTATTGGTCGGAAAATAACCCAACCATTCAGTGGTTGGAAATGTAATTTCAAGAATCTCTTCAGTCGAGTGGGTAAAGTATTCCCATATCTGAAGTGATGCAAGTAATCGCAGTCTTATGGGTTTAATGTAGGACACTATTAGACAGAGACTCACAGTCAAGTTGCATCACAGAATTGTATACCCTGTTAAAAGTCGAACGTTAGTTGGAGTGTGAAATAAATTCCGTTTTTCATAGAAAGTTTAATTTAGCTGATCCCACAGTTTGGCGTCTTTTCCCTTACACGGCTTCTCCACCTGCTATCTGAATACTATTGCAATCTATTTTCTCTTTCAATCAAAAATTGCAAAGATGGAGTCTGGTGTGGTAAACTTGCTATAATTTGACGTTAATAAATAATTCTTTTGTCGTCTTTTGTCATCATTTTTTGTATGAAAGCGATTAAAAAATTTATAGACGCCGTCAAAATATGCATGCTAGATACATGCTATCTAGTTTTGCCGACATAGCAAGTATTCATAGCATACATATAGCATATAAATATTACTGCGAGTGTCCAATTGCCACTTGATCGAAATTTCCTAGCATAACTGGATAGCAACGTGATGCGACTTGACTGGATCGTCTGGTTTACTAGATTAAAAATCAAAAACTTACTAAATAATTTTGTTCAAAACTTACCAGTGAGATAAAAGCTGTTTTGCTTTCGCAAAGCCGATTAGTTTTAATGTTAGAGGCCAATTTTGCTTTCAGCAATATTTGTTTTGAATTTCCAGTAATGGAAAATAATTGTTCATCATAGTGGGCTTTTTTGTCAGTAGTAATTGTAATCTGAATCGGTTTTATGAAAATCTTTTTTTTTTTAGTTTTATGTAAAGCCAACTCTACTTTAATTACTACTGATAAATTCGCCAACTATGATGAACAAATATTTTCGTTACTGGAAATTCATAAACAAATATTGCTGAAACCAAAATTGGCCTCTAACATTAAAGCTAATCGGCTTTGCGGAAGCAAAACAGCTAAAATCAACGTGACTACAACGTTTCTAAATGTCAAAAACGTATAGCCTACTGAAGACTCGTTAATCTCGTCGAATATAATCGCTGTAGTTTGAAATCATATATTTTTATGGACTAGTTATATAGATGAAAACGAAACGGACTGAAATGAAACGAAACGAGCGACGAAAGAAATATGACTATATAGATGGATTGGTGAAACGGTTTTGACATTTTCATATATGTTTTTAATTTTATATTATTTGAAGTATACTTCTCGTGTGTATGAAAACTAGCTTGGACAATCCATTTTATGTATGGCGAACTAAATAGAAATATCCAAAATATGTCAATTTATACAAAATATAAAATATTTTGACAATTTGACGTAAGTGCTAGTAAGGATAACAAAAAAAAAAAAAAAAAAAAACATAACCGATAGTGTATAACCGCAAAGACGAAACGAAAGCAAATTGAATTGACTCAATTTCTCCGTCCGTTCTCATTTCGTTTCTTCTATATAATTGGTTTAGTATGTTTTTATGTATTCAATTCGTTCGTTTCGTTTCGGTCCGTTTCGTTTTCGGTTATATAACTAGCCTATTACTTTTGAGTCACGTCGGTCGTGTCGAGTATATCTCAAGGACAGTGAATATATTTTAAATCTCTTAGTTGGCTGCCTTAGTTTGCAAAAAATTATATTTATTTGTCGGGTTAAAATTTCACGTGATAGAAATTGTCGTTTGAAGTATGATAGCAGTCGCAAAGAAATATTTATAAAGCACTATATTAAGTTTTAAAAAACAGCCACAACGAGTTTTGTGAACAGCTATTTTGTAATTCTATTGGCATTAACAACATACCTGCATAAAACAAAAAATGCACTCTTTTTCATATGTTTAGTGGTTAAATTTCAATATTGACATTCCAGAAACCACTACAGGTTCTTAACCAATAGAAAAAAATAAAGTTTTAAGATCATGCTTGCCCATTTAACCCTTATGTTTACAACCAGCATACCCGGGTATGTCGATATAATTCCATACATTTAGTATTGAAAATACGTCATAATTTTATTGTAAACTGATACCTACAGTTTGGCAAAATCTAATTTAAAACTTAATTTGTTAAGATACTAAAGTTTTCAAGCTGATAAGTCACCTAAATCCATCCTAAATCCTAAGATCAAGGGTCAATAAAACACGAAAACTTATCCGGGTATGCTGGTTGTAAACATAAGGGTTAAGATGAACACATAGTTTAAATAAATTATGTAGATCATGTATGGTTTATTCAAGAAGCACACACAATTTAAAGAAATTTTCTAGACAGTAATAGGATTGAATAAGATAAAAACCACCTCAAGTCATACGTTCAAAAGCAAAATTTCAAGATTTCCGACCCTAGTTCCAGAAATCACTATAGTTATTAGCCTCGGCTATGCCTAAATCGACTAATGTCTGGTTCATTCAAAATAATTTGAATGAAAAATTTAAATATTTCTGTTCCAGAAACCACTATAAGCTCTTGGCCATAGATGAAACTAATATTTTTAGACTTTTGGTTATTCAGATTTGACATAGAGCGAGTTTTTGCTCGTTTATCAATGTTCTTTAAGCAGGGCTGGGATGTTCTAACATCACCATGTTTCGATAATTTATCGAAGTTTATTTCTCGTTTCTGTAGAATAAAATTTATCTCTGTTTCAATTTTTATATCATTTACCAGCCTGCTAGATAAGTCATTGAAGTTGGCCCGAAAAATCATCCCGAATTTTTTGGTAAGTTTCCTCGCTAAAGTGTAGTCAACCCGAAAAAAATGTAAATATTGAAAAAGTGTAGTCTCATCCCGAAAACAAAAAGTGTAGTCTCATCCCGAAAGTGTAGATACATTCTTCATAAAAAATTGCTTTTATTTTATTACCATATTAGTCTGAATTTTTGATAATATGTACTTATTAATTAAAATGAAAACACAATAGCTACGAAACGTACACTATAAATGAAAGTGAAAATCTTAATAGCTCTAAACGACCGATCATAAGGGATAATTACATAAAGTTATACATAGAAAAATATGATCTAAAATTTTCTACAGTCGACACTAGAGATAAATATGTGTAGTGGTAGTGGCGTATACGGCCACATAGGCCTTGGTCATAACTAGTATCCCTGAGCAACATAGGCGCATATCATGACGAAAAAATATAAATTTATAAAAATTTGTTAATTGTATTAGGACACAATCTTAAATTTTCTAAAGCCGATACTAGAGATAAATATGTGTAGTGGCGTATACGGCCACATAGGCCTTGGTCATAACTAGTATCCCTGGGCAACACAGGCGCATATCATGACGAAAAAATATAAATTTATAAAAATTTGTTAATTGTATTAGGACACAATCTTAAATTTTCTAGAGCCGATACTAGAGATAAATATGTGTAGTGGCGTATACGGCCATATAGGCCTTGGTCATACCTAGTAACCCTGGGCAACACAGGCGCATATCATGACGGAAAAATACAAATTTATAAAAATTTGTTAATTGTATTAGGACACAATCTTAAATTTTCTAGAGCCGATACTAGAGATAAATATGTGTAGTGGCGTATACGGCCACATAGGCCTTGGTCATAACTAGTAACCCTGGGCAACACAGGCGCATATCATGACGAAAAATTGTAAATTTATAAAAATTTGTTAATTGTATTAGGACACAATCTTAAATTTTCTAGAGCCGGCCATATAGGCCTTGGTCATACCTAGTAACCCTGGGCAACACAGGCGCATACCATGACGAAAAATTTAAATTTATAAAAATTTGTTAATTGTATTAGGACACAATCTTAAATTTTCTAGAGCCGATACTAGAGATAAATATGTGTAGTGGCATATACGACCACATAGGCCTTGGTCATACCTAGTAACCCTGGGCAACACAGGCGCATATCATGACGGAAAAATACAAATTTATAAAAATTTGTTAATTGTATTAGGACACAATCTTAAATTTTCTAGAGCCGATACTAGAGATAAATATGTGTAGTGGCATATACGACCACATAGGCCTTGGTCATACCTAGTAACCCTGGGCAACACAGGCGCATATCATGACGGAAAAATACAAATTTATAAAAATTTGTTAATTGTATTAGGACACAATCTTAAATTTTCTAGAGCCGATACTAGAGATAAATATGTGTAGTGGCGTATACGGCCACATAGGCCTTGGTCATAACTAGTATTGCTGTGCAACACAGGCGCATATCATGACGAAAAAATATAAATTTATAAAAATTTGTTAATTGTATTAGGACACAATCTTAAATTTTCTAGAGCCGATACTACAGATAAATATGTGTAGTGGCGTATACGGCCACATAGGCCTTGGTCATAATTAGTAGCCCTGGGAAACACAGGCGCATATCATGACGAAAAAATATAAATTTAATTTTTCTGTTGAGAACCGCAGAGTAACACGATCCCAATCAAAAACTCAACGGAAAAATGACACAATAATATAAACTGCCTCTTCTTCTGATATCCTGATACCAAATGTATTGAAGTCTACCGACCTGCTACCTCAAACATCTATATCAACACCTCCATTAGCGATAACCACAGTAACAACATTTGTATCGCCAACGGAATCATCGCACTTAAAGCTTATACCATCAGTAACCACAACTGCAGCTTCACTAAACTCACATCTTACACATGAACAGCCATATCAGTCAGCATTTGATGAAATAAAAGCAGTAGAATCCCGACGATGGCTCTGCGTCAGGAGAACTGAAAGTTCTGTGACGAAAGAAAATTTCGAAAACTTTCTAAAAATTAAAATGAAACTGGATAACGCAGTGTGTATCAAAATTTCCCGCAACCAGGAAAACAGTTATATGTATGACTATACATCATTCCGTGTCAGCTTGCTAGCTTGCCAATTTTTGACTATTCAACGTTGTGGCCTTCTGGACTACAGGTGAAAGAATTCGAATGGAAACGACGTCGCCATAATTTTCGACTTGGGAGTACAATCAACAACCATCCTGAAAATGAACTTAAGTTTCCAAATAATCAATCGGATTTTCGCAATTCAATAAACAACAACCAAATAACCTGAAAACCTCCAAACCAAGCAACTCAGCCTGTAACTTCAATGGCGATTTTAATATACGTACTATGGATGAGGTTAATGATGTCAATGCTGACTTGATGAATTTTTCACGCTATGAAAACCTCTTGAAGACAGCGAGTGTTAAAACCATCAAAATGAGAGATTCCGTGTGCGATTCAAATTGAGGCTTATTTTATTTTTCATCTTCTGAAAACTACTCAAGGACTCCAAGAGTGACTAATAAGTGCACATGTAAACACTGCGAAACTCAAACTGATATTGACATCAAATCTGCTACTTACAACAAATCAATCATCTCCTCATTTAAATTTAAGCTTATGCTAACAAGAAGCATAAGTAACAACCACCATGAAGATTATATAAACGGGTATGAGTTTGTTAAAGATATCCCATCTCAAAAATTCCTGCATGCTGAACCACAGATTTCAACCTGGCTAAATGGCAAACACTTAATAAAATCGTCTATTTTTATTTGTGTTGCTTTTGAAGAAAAATTGGAAAATTGCATTGTTAAAAAATATCTATCCCGAAATGGACTTATACTACATAACTTCTACATTAAATCAGTTAGTGAAGTTACAAAAGTTAGTAAAATTCGAGGTAACTACGTTATTGTGGTCACTCATCAATCCAAAAGTGATTGCAGTGATCTAATCTACGCTTTAGAAACTTTAACCTCCTACTTGCAACAGCGAAAAAATGAGCCTTTTATAATTACCTTGGATGTTAGCCACCATGTCAACAAGCTTTTGTCAGTGTTGGATTATGTTACAAATACACCATTTAACATCAAATGGATTTTAAATATTCCTTTCAATATGTCACTTCAATATGAGAGAATGTTATCTTCTCGTTGGATTACAGGTGACACCTCGAAGTTCTCATATGGAAACAGTACGGATTTTCCATCTACATCTCCGACTTCTCACAAGGTGTTGTCTGCAGAGTCCAGCTATAAAAATTCGATCATGGAAATAATGTTTTACATGAAACACTCAAACAGCCTAATAAAGAGCCTCTTAAAGGATCACTACAATAAGAACATAAATCTACTTCCTTTCTCTGCTTCTTCCTTAAAACAATTAAACATATTTGTATTTGACAACGCTACCAAACAATATCTTGAAGAACCGACCAACAATCTGGTGCAACTGTGTGAAGACACAAACACATTTATTAGCCCTAACAGATATATTTTTTTGTTCATCGGGTACGGTAATTATGTTAGATCATCTGACTTACAACCCGTTAAACAATATCTACCTTAAAACAAACATAAAGATGCCGGACATTAGAAATATTCAAGGTGTACCTGGATGTGGTAAATCAACCTGGATTATAAACAACCATAATCTGGGCACTGATCTTGTTCTATGTCCTACAAAAGAAGGACTTGCTGATATCAAATTAAAGGTAACATCTCGTTGCGGGCACGAAAACATTGTTTTTAATAACATCAAATTAAACAACAAAACGATTTCCTCGCATCTAATAAATGGTAACCGGACCTACGATACAGTTTTTATCGATGAGTACATGATGGTGCATGCTGGATATATAGGACTTGTGGTTATCAAAAGTAAGTGTTCTAAATTATATATTCTGGGTGATAAAAACAAAATACCATATATTGACAGATTACATCATGTCAATATGCAATTTTCCGATGCAAGTGCTTTCGTAACAAAGACTGAATACTTGAATGTAACGTATAGATGTCCAGCTGATGTTATTTCTGCTCTCAAAGAATACTACCCTAACATCACTAGTATGAACAAAGTTGAAACTTCTACCGAATTTATAAACCTGCCACCAACGTTAGCGTTATTACCTGTGTTAGAGAACGCTTTCTATCTAACTTTTACCAGAGCTGATAAACAGTTAATCTCCCAGCGTAAGATACCAGAAACCAGTAGTCTTGACTATCCATGAAGCACAAGGTTTAACCTCACCTAATGTAATATGTATAAGAACCAATTCTCAACCTCTTGAACTGTTCAATAGTGTACCGCATGCCATAGTTGCATTCTCTAGAAACACACAATCGTTTAAATATTTTTCACCGGTGGCTAATGATAGACTACACTCACTTTTAATGAAAGCTCGAACTTATACTATTACTCAAAAGGTAAATCAACCCATAAAGTACAAGAAAAGATTGGTCTATGAAAAATGTGCAATTTACAATCAAAACGTAAACAAAATCCTAAATGTTTTAGGAATAAACGCGAAATTGAAGGATACCCTGCTAATATGACCTACAACAATACCAGCTCTTCAAACGCCGAAGATATAGCTGACATGTTCTCGTCGTTCTTTCAATCAGTCTATAGACCAAGCGTACTAGTGGATTGTACGAACAACCCAGCAACAACAACACATCAATAACTCCTCCTATTATTTTTGAGGACAACATTTTATCGGCTTTAAGGGGGTTTGGAGATGGTTGCGGTCTTGACGATATACCCTCTTCTATTCTGAAAGAGTACACTGAAATTTTAGCAATTCTATTATGTAACCTATTCAACCACTCTTTAAGCATCGATGTGCTTCCCGATAAATGGAAAATTTCAAAAATTACTCCAATTTTTAAATCGAGTAAGCGTGATAATATCACATGCTATAGAGGAATATCAACCACATCATCAATTTCGAAATTATTTGAGTTAGTATTATGCAACAGCTTTAAATCTACAATTGCACGTCATATATCAATAAACCAGCATGGGTTTATGCCTGGCCGATCCACATCGACTAATCTGGTCAAGTTGATGTAGCGTACACGAATTTCAGTAATGCATTTGATTCTATCTGTCATCATAAAGCACTCCAGAGTTAATTCGATTTTGGGTTTTCTCTCGATTACATAAATTGCTTTAAGTCATATCTAACAAACCAACCGGATACAATTAACAAATTTTTATAAATTTACAATTTTTCGTCATGATATGCGCCTATGTTGCCCAGGGATACTAGTTATGACCAAGGCCTATGTGGCCGTATACGCCACTACACATATTTATCTCTAGTATCGGCTCTAGAAAATTTAAGATTGTGTCCTAATACAATTAACAAATTTTTATAAATTTATATTTTTTCGTCATGATATGCGCCTATGTTGCACAGGGTTACTAGCTTTGACCAAGGCCTATATGGCCGTATACGCCAGTACACATATTTATCTCTAGTATCGGCTCTAGAAAATTTAAGATTGTGTCCTAATACAATTAACAAATTTTTATAAATTTAAATTTTTCGTCATGGTATGCGCCTGTGTTGCCCAGGGTTACTATGTATGACCAAGGCCTATATAGCCGGCTCTAGAAAATTTAAGATTGTGTCCTAATACAATTAACAAATTTCTATAAATTTACAATTTTTCGTCATGATATGCGCCTGTGTTGCCCAGGGTTACTAGTTATGACCAAGGCCTATGTGGCCGTATACGCCACTACACATATTTATCTCTAGTATCGGCTCTAGAAAATTTAAGATTGTGTCCTAATACAATTAACAAATTTTTATAAATTTATATTTTTTCGTCATGATATGCACCTGTGTTGCCCAGGGTTACTAGGTATGACCAAGGCCTATGTGGGCGTATACGCCACTACACATATTTATCTCTAGTATCGGCTCTAGAAAATTTAAGATTGTGTCCTAATACAATTAACAAATTTTTATAAATTTATATTTTTTCGTCATGATATGCGCCTATGTTGCTCAGGGATACTAGTTATGACCAAGGCCTATGTGGCCGTATACGCCACTACCACTACACATATTTATCTCTAGTGTCGACTGTAGAAAATTTTAGATTATATTTTTCTATGTATAACTTTATGTAATTATCCCTTATGATCGGTCGTTTAGAGCTATTAAGATTTTCACTTTCATTTATAGTGTACGTTTCGTAGCTATTGTGTTTTCATTTTAATTAATAAGTACATATTATCAAAAATTCAGACTAATATGGTAATAAAATAAAAGCAATTTTTTATGAAGAATGTATCTACACTTTCGGGATGAGACTACACTTTTTGTTTTCGGGATGAGACTACACTTTTTCAATATTTACATTTTTTTCGGGTTGACTACACTTTAGCGAGGAAACTTACCAAAAAATTCGGGATGATTTTTCGGGCCAACTTCAATGACTTCTGCTAGATTACAATATTGTGATGTTTTTACTGTGTTTCTATCACCAAATAATTTTTTTTCGGTTGTAGAACGAAAATAAGTGAAATTGATATTGTTCAAATATAATCTAGTAGGTCGTGATAGCAATAGAGATGAAATAATTGAAAAACGAAACAGAAGTCAAATTAATTCTAGAAGAAAGAGACGTATATTTCGATAAAATATCGAAAAAAGGTGATGTTAGAACATCCCAGCCCAGATTTTGGAACACTTTACAATCCTTATTGATCCGTTTCTGTATAATTGAATTTTATCGATGGCTATAATTTAGTTTGGGTTTTTAATTTTTCAATTTTAAATGTTAAACAAATTTTCAATACTGATGATATCGATTTAACCATAGAGCAAAATATACATAAGAGGACTCATGTAGACTGTCCGAGGTTAATCTATTTAACTTTTGGCAACCTAGTGTATAAGCCTAACAAGAACAATGAACTATAAAATAACTATGCCAATAGGTTCATAAGATACGTATTATTGAGAAATTGGCTTATAAAATTTGCACTACTTGATTTCTCTTATATATTTATTCCTCGATGATTTAACTTAAATGATCATTATGGTTTTCAATTATTTTTTGTGTTTCAATGTATGAGCAAAACAATAACATAGTTCTTCTTCAAATTCGCATTTTAAGGTGCAACTTCACACAAATTTCCTGATCAAGTTCTATATAATTTGGAAAAATCTTTTTTCCGAATATTACACTTCTGCATGGCTGGCGAATAGGATCGACTACCTCACATATTTTTTAAATAATAACGATTTCTTAATTTAGCTATCTTGTAAAAGTTTATTCTCTTATGCTTTTAGGCAGTTAAAGATTTTAAGCTTTTTTAAGATAGTTAAATCTCTTCTATGGATGAAGCTCAATGAAAAAATCAAAATAAGGTGGAAATCGAGTTCGATAAAGACACAAAGAATTTCTACATTTTGTTTTCAACGAAAACCACTGTGTAATGACTAGATTAAACGGGCCAAACAAAAATTTATTTATTACATTGCATACCGCAGGTTAAATGCAATGCTTTTTCCCAGCGGTATTGTGACATAATAACGAAAATAACGATTCCATTTATCCAAACTTAAATTCCAAACCAAGCGCACGGATAAAAGGTGATAATGTCAACAAATGTATATACATTCTTTCACCTCAGATGCAATATTTCACAATTATTTTATACATGCATGGTGTATACGAGTATAACCGGTATATGAATGAGAGGAAAATTAAAATTGTTCTGAATATAAAAATTTTGCACTTTCCATAAGACACATGAAAACTGAAAACAAAAAGCCCATTTATTTCCTTCTATTATATTACGAATTTTCCTATTTTTTGTCTATCACCATAAATATACTCGTGCATATACGCGAGTAGAGCGAAAAGCTCTATAAGAATAGGAAAATAAAAAAAAAACTCTATACTGCTATTTAGATCGCGAAGTTACAATTTATATAAAAAGATAACTGAGTATAAGCAAAGTATAAATCAACTGTTGTATGTAGATTGGTATACGAGACAATAGAGAAATATAAAATTTACCAAACCACTACGAAATTGCATAAAACCAGCACTATATAGAGATATATTCCAGAACCGTATTTCCTTTAGTCCCAAATAAATAAAAATATACAAAATACAAAATGTGTTAACCAACAATAGGCTCTGACTATATAATTAAGCGAATAATACGAAGCTTTCAACCCCATTTCAGTATCAGTATACGATTATGTATAAGGTTGGCCATTATTCGCCAAACAATTAATTAATTGTTGTTCGGTCAGGTTTCCGTTTTATTTCTCTTTGTGGTTGCATAGCACCATAAAGGATAAAAAATGGTTGTGTGCATGGCTTTTGTCTTAGAACTACTGCTAATCTAAAACGATTCAGACTTATACGTATACAACTTCATAAAATATTTTTTTTTTGTATAGATGAGGTTTTATGCTGGATTCTCATTGCATGATTTATCTTACAACGGTTCTGTTTTTTTTGTACTGTTTTTTGTTTGTCTTTATTCATGGAAAACACAATATTGAGATTAAGACTTACATAACAGATAAACCAAATAATGTATTCAAAAGCGCAATTGATTTTTTTAGAGATGGTTATTCTTTCATTTTTCTTGTTCCCAATAATCGATTTTGTTACACGAAAATATGCTATACTGTTTTCCCTCGCGAAATAGACCAGTTCTATTCAAGTCTATTTTACAAGCGTAAAGTTTAAATCTTGTTAAAGAAGAAAGACTATTCCTTTTATTTAAAACATAACAACTAGTCTTTCAATTATCGGATTAGCAGAAAAACCCGAGAGGACAAAATAACTGTGGACCTTCTTTCATTAGTAAGTGCTATAAATTGGCTAAAACAAACAATGAGTATAACAAATACGGAATGTAATACTCCAGGTGGTACAGCAGCAGATATGCAGCCAAATCCACATTCTTTGGAGTCAGGTGCAACAAATTCTGGGGTGGGCCAATCATTGTTCATCCCATCTGGACGAAGTTCCAATTTACCAAGATCTTCAACTGGAAATATATTTATCAGTACGAGAAGGAAAATGCCGAACTCTGGGAACAACAAAGAGAAATAAAGGAATTTACAACTAAATTGAAAGAAGAGTATACAATTTTATAGAAAAAGAATGAAGAATTGAAAAAAGCAACACGTGCAGAACTTGAGACGACGCCTAGCCCTGCAACCGATGGTGACATTAATCCATTCTATACGGATGAAGAAGAATTAGAAAGAGAAACAAATTGGTTGTTGAATCGGAGTGGAAACAAAATTCATTTGAAAATATGTACATTGTTTTTTTGTATATGATGATCAGATGATCAGTGGATAAATAAATGTAGATCAGACCGGATAAACGAAAATACATAGGTCGACCAGTAAAAAAAAAAAAAAAAAAAACAAATAAATGTGTATTTTTAAAATCTGGAACCTCAGTACATAATACATACTAATAATTTATGTAACTTTCCATGTTAAATTATTAATAAAGATAATAAAATTTGTCAATAAATTTAATTGAAAAATATCGAAGCTTAATAGTATTTATAATAATAAAATCTGTGTATCATATAAGCTGTAAATAAATAAATCGATTGTTGTAACCAAAAGATAATTTATGTAATGGGTGCAATGCAAATATGGCTATAATAGTACCATAACAGTACCATAATCGTGATATTGTGAACTTATAATAACTCCATGAATGAAATAAATTAATAAAAAAAAATTAATAATAAAAAAAAAATTAATATTATTCTTTACACATAAATTGCATTATCAAATTGTGATCGTCATATGACAAATCAGATTTTATGCTTTATCAAAAGCAGCTTCAGCTTTAACTCCGTGTATTATAATATATTCAGCGGTATCAACAATTATATAGATTAAGGTAATCAATTTCTAATCTAAATTTTTGTTTCTGCCACTTTTATTTTAATAATTTTTTTTATATACAATATACATATACGTGTAAGAAGGTTCTCTTTACAATCTATATTAACATTGTAATGGTCGACAAATTTATTTTTTTTAATATTTTAGTTAATTAATAGCCGGTTATAATTTTTTTGGTGATGTGAGGATATGAGCAAGTATTAACGAGTCAACTCAAGTCAGGAATTAAATACCAAGCAATACCATATTTATTATAGTTTTTGACCGATGAACCCACCCAACGACCAGCAACCCATATTTCCTGACGAGTAAAAAACTCGTAGTGCTTACACACTCCCCAGAAATGGCAGAAACTTTACCATCAATTTCAAAAGAGGTTTCTGGAAAACAGTTAATCATCAAGAAACAACTAGCTCTAGAACAACAACCAGCTAATCCAAAAGAGAAATCACCTCCACCAATAAATGTCGTAGGGATATCAAATTTTTCCACTATTCAATCGATTGTATCAATTGCAGACGCTGAAACCTATAGAGCTTTGGCTACAAAGCTTAATTCCGAGGGACATCAATGGTTTACCTATGAGGATAACAATGATCGCCAGATCAAAGTTATGGCTAGAAGTCTTCACTCAACCTGCGCAAAAGAGGAAATTATTGAGGATCTTAAGCAAAAGGATTATCAAATTAAAATCTAGTCGGCAAAATCACCGTGAGAGAGGCCGCTACATGTTTAGATGAGATCTGCAGGTTGGTTGGCTTCATGCCACTCGTAACAATTTTATCCGTGCGTTCGAGCTTTCTTATATTATCACTCGTAATAGTAATTTCTTAATATTTCAGTTTCGTTTCTCCAAGTATAGTTATTTATCAATCGCTAAGTGATTGTAATTAGATTTAACACAAAAATAATTTCTATCGAAATCAATAAGTCTCCATGACAATAAGAAGTAACTATTGGCAATAGTTGAAATATATGTCAAAACACCCAAATATGGTTTAAATATAAAAGCTTTCACAACACGATTTTTCAGAATTCGATAGATTAGACAGGTTCTCGTATTTGATATGAAACCGTACATATATGTTCCAAATGGAATGTCAAATTTGAACGTCTACCAAACTCACCATTATAAATATAACATATTACCCCATGGTGCATATGTAAAACACATATTCGTAGTGACACCATTTAATTTTCCGCAGACGTTTAAATTTTATATTATATAACACAATCAGCATCTCATCAAACAAACAAACAAACAAACAAAGAAACCAAAAAAAAAAAAAATACGAAACAGAAATAAAATCATCAATTTCAAATTTAAGTTTACATTTCATACACCACACCGCACACAAATATAATTTTCTAACCCGATTTTCCCAACCATGCAGTCGTTTATATTTCAATAAAGAAAAGTTCAAAGTAGGAACATTACGTACTTGTATGTTCCTTGGCAAACATTTTTTTTTCACACCTTTCGACTTTCTTTTTCGATTGTGTATAGTACTACTATTCTTGTATTACATAACAACAGCATAATACATACAACATAATAATAATATAAATGGTATCATGTAAGGTAAACCTACATACAGCATCGGGGAAACGAAAACATATAGAAAAACGGCGAATGGGAAATTATTTTAAATTTTATTTTTTGTGTTCCGGACGATGTAGTTTTTACCTTTTAGTTTATAAATACATATATAGTTTTTCACAAATCATTTAGTAATTGCTTATTGGACTCACCTTGTATATGTGTAAACGGATCGTTTTGTTCACCGCCCATTTCACTATCATGCAACGATGATTGATCGTATAATGATTGAAACGATTTAACATTATGGCCAACCGGGGCTGCCGACGCCAATAATATTCGATGCCGCTCTTCTTCTATACTTAATTCTATTGATCCATTATATACACTATAAATTTTTGATAAACATCGAATCTGAAATTAAAATAAATAAACAACAAAGTTTTCTGTAAGTTCATGATATTTAAAGCTTTTAATGCATTTTATTTTTATTGATAGTAGAAAAAAGGGGGACAAAATTGAATAATTTATATATTATCGACGTGATTGTGCATATATGTATGAATTTAGCAAACATTATTGAAAAGTAGATAAGAAGATTATTTATTTTATATTATTGTCTAAATGAACTAAAAGTTTTGTATGTATTGGTGAAAGCTCACTCATTTTATAAAAGAATGAATAGAAAATAATGTAAATGAAAAATAAGCTCAAGCTTATAGAATTTATATTTGATCCTTAATAATTTAAGCACAATATTCAACGCAAATTTAAAATCTCATTATTTTATTAGGTCATTTGAATTTAGAAACTCCACCGAATTAAATTTTTAGTAAGAAAAAGGAGGGGTTAACATGTTGTGTGGGCAACACCCGACTTTCTTTTACCACGAATGCATGCATCTATGTCGAATACACCACTCTTGATTTCTAAAGCGCAAACTTAAACTTACCGAACTTTTGGTAAAACTGTCTTGTAAAAACAAATAAAAAACATTATCCCTGTTTAAATTTCAAGGTCAACCCTTGTTTGCTGAAAATTTAAGCTTTGATTTTTTTCAAAATCTTTTAATTCTTTGTCGTTTTTTGTAAATGCTACACTTTGCAACATCATTTTTGCAATGAACTGAAAAAGCTCCCACTAAAGCTGCTACTTGCGGTACAACATTGTCCTCAAAATCTTTATTACCTAATTATACAGATTCAAAATCGCTGACTGTTCTATAAGTGCATGCTTCGATATTGCCCCATATAAATTTACATGAAAATTGTCTATAACTTCTAAACCCTTACTTGGCCGGAAATAGCAATTGATGTTTTTCGCTGGCACATAATTAAGTGATTGTTGACCTAGTGGCCAGCACCAGCCGTGCTACCATGTTCAAATTTAAGGAAATGACCAAGTCCCAAAATCTTGGGTTAGGTTAAATAAAATTGTTTATCTCTTAAGAACTTGTTAGGCCGGAAATGGTTTTTTATATTTTGAATTGGTTGCTAGTTTGATTAATCGTGTGTGTGTTAGTGATATTACCTGGGTAAGACGGAACACTATCGAAAAATAGAGTTTTCTTGGATGTAATTATTAAATCCTATTACAATTAATTGAATAATATAATACTATTTCGTCTCGACTAGTTACATCAATGTTTAATTTGACTCAAAATTATTTTTAAAATTCTCAAAAAACGAGCATTACACTACTAATTATAAAATTTACTGTACAAATTTTCCTGCTGATTCAGGGAATGCAAAGCAAATAATTAAAAAAGTATCTTATGATAAATGATACAGAAAAAAACCTGTTGTAAATACCGATAAGAAAAACATGGTCCTATTCAGACAGCAAAAATAACTTGTATATTCATAAATCTAAGCAATAAGTTATACAATATAGTAGATACACCTATTTATTAAGAATTCTTGAAAATGTTGTATCCCTAGAGATCCAAACACAACCTCAAGCATATGGGGTGCTAGTTGGGTACCATGCCAATTAGAAAAATTATTCAGATGCTCCGTGTTTAGAGGAGGGGACAGTTAATAAGATTTTGTAGTATGAACAAATATAATAAAAATTCTTAGGCCAACTGAGATATCCCTAGAGATCTAACCACAACCTCAGATATATGGGATGTTAGTTGGAGGCCATTTCAAATAGACAATATTATCAGTTGTTCCCCATCCAGAGGAGGGGACAGTTAATTAAATTTTGTTCTATGACAAAATAATATAAAATTCTTAGGCAAACTGAGATATCCGTAGAGATCTAGCCACAACCTAAGGTATATGGGATGTTAGTTGGGGACCATTTCAGTTAGAAAATATATTCAGTTGCTCCTCATCCAGAGGAGGGGAATGTTAATAAAATTTTGTAGTATGACAGAATATAATAAAAAATATTAGGCCAACTGAGATATCCCTAGAGATCTAACCTTACCCTCAGTTGTATGGGGTGTTAGTTGGGGACCATTTCAGTTAGAAAATATATTCAGTTGCTCCCCATCCAAGGGAGGGGACAGTTAATAAAATTTTGTAGTATGACAGAATATAATAAAAGTTCTAAGGCCAACTGAATATCCCTTGAGATCTACCCACAACCTCAAGTATATGGGGTGTTAGTTGGAGACTATTTCAGTTAGAAAATATATTCAGTTGCTCCCCATTCAGGGGAGGGGACAGTAAATCAAATTTTCTTCTATGACAGAATATAATCAAAAAATCTTAGGCCAACTGAGACATCCCTAGAGATTTAAACACAACCTCAGGTATATGGGGTGTTAGTTGTGGACCATGCAAATTAGAAAAAAATATTCAGATGCTCCCCATGCAGGGTAGGGGATAGTTAATAAAATTTTGTAGTATGACAGAATATAATAAAAGTTCTAAGGCCAACTGAGATATCCCAAGAGATCTAACCACAACTTAAGGTATATGGGGTGCTAGTTGGGGACCATTTCAGTTAGAAAATATATTCAGTTGCCCGAATCCAGGAAAGGGGACAGTTAATAAAACTTTATTCTATGACCGAATATAATAAAAATTCTAAAGCCAACTGAGATATCCCTAGGGATATAATCACAACCTGAGGTATATGGGGTGTTAGTTGGGACCATTTTAGTTAGAAAAGATATTCAGTTGCTCCCCATCCAGGGGAGGGGACAGTTAAACAATTTTTGTAGTATGACAGAATATAATAAAAGCTCTAAGGCCAACTGAGATATCCCAAGAAATCTAACCACAACCTCAGGTATATGGGGTGTTAGTTGGGGCCATTTTAGTTAGATAATTTATTCAGTTGCTCCCCATCGAGGGGAGAGGACAGTTAATAAAATTTTGTAGTATGACAGAATATAATAAAAAATCTGATTCCAACTGAGATATCCCTAGAGATCTAAACACAACCTTAGGTATATGGGGTGTTTGTTGAAGGGGCAATAAGTTTTATAAAAAGAAATGTAGGGGAAATTTGTTTACAAAATTATAACCAATTTAGCTAATTTGATTGGTTGTTTTTGCTCTTTTTCTCTTCGATTTTTATTCTTCAACAAATTTTTCTGAAGAAAATTTTGCTGCGGAGTTAAATAAATTCACGTCACAAACCCTTAAGTTATATACAATTTTCATATAAATGTATACGGGGCCATATCGAAGCTGGAAGAGTGTACCAATCCTAACATACGTCTGGCACTGGGGTGCTCATTACAATAATATGGTGCATTATTATTTCGAACTTAAAATATGCAGAATTACTATTGCCAAAACACAACACTACATTATTTCCAAGTTTTGTTTTTCATGAACATCCCAGTTTTTCTTCGTAAACGATGAAAAACTGGGATGTGATGTTTTATTGTTGTGTTTATAATTTAAATCGTCTTATAGAGGTATATAATGAAAACACTTTGATGCAATAGAATAGTTTCGTGTGAATAATAATAAAAAAAAAATGCTGGGATGAAAAACTGAGATAACTTCAAATGCCTAACTGAACCGGATTAGATCAAGCGTCATTTTTTCATGCAGCGGTTACTTATGTAACAATGTTATCGCTGAAAAAAATCCAAATGATCTACGAAAAGGTATGAAATTAGTGATGGACGATGTGCCTGGTGATGGTTCTTTAGTAAATGTGAAAGTGGATTAAATAACATCCTATTGAAAATCGACAAATCAACAGACAATGTTCTCAAAGACTGAATTAATTAGAAGAGACATTAAGAACAGTGGTTGATGCCTTGTCCCAATTTTCTGTTTAACCAGAAGAACGTCGGGTGTAAATTCGTAATATCCGAAGCCTCCTCCCAGAACGGAACACCAAGTGTAGTGAATAAAAACCATACCATTTCATCACTAACATCACCGTCAGCCATCCATAAGCGAGAAATTATAGATCATCAAAATCCAACATGAAATAGTATGATAATGTTACTGGAACGTCACAATCAACCATATAGCTTTAGGGATGTTAATACAACTGCTATTTACGTTGAACTAATGAATGAGTACTCCATTCGAGTGGCGAAACTCAGAAAGTAGCTTTTCGTTAGCCGCGTACATAATTCAGTATCAAATGAACAGTTCCGCAAACATCTGACAAAGATTCGAATACTGACGATCTATTTGCCTAACCCATAGTGTCGAAAGCGAGATTTGAAATGCAGTATGATTATATATATCATATAAGATCAATATTCCAAGTGAAGTTTTTCAGAGCACTCTGCAACTCAGCAGGACTGTTTGTCAAAGAATTTGATTGGGGACAAAAAAAAAAGTTTTGTAAGTCACCCCATACACGCCACCTAATCCAGTAGCACATTTTAACGCTAACCTTGTCTCATCCACAAAAAAACTATTAAACAGACATTTTACTTTCAAAATGTAAAAAAAATGTCTTCAAAGGCAGGTCAACTTCACAAATTTGTTTTAAAAACACTCTTCCCGGTTTATATCATCTGCGTGAAGCATCATTCAACGATAAAATCTTAAGTTCGGAATTATTCTCTAGTCAATACGTGGTTTATAGATGTGAATATGTAATCGCTCACCCCAAGCAAGCATGAAAAAAGCCGGTGGCGTAGTACTCATAGCCGTCGACACATCACTGCCTAATTCATTAGGCAGGGCCCCTATTATGAAATTTTTCCGACGTCGAAAAATCCGTCTCGCGCGGATATTCATATTATGAAACTATAAAAATCCGATCCGCGCGGATTTTATACTATTATGAAATAAAAATCCGAGTTTGCGGATTTTACGACAAAATTCAATTGTCAAATCCGACAGCTAGTTAGGTGACAGATATTGTAGTATACGCACGGAAAATAGTTCGTAGTTCATACTTTTTATGTTTTATTTAATTATTTAGAAATTTATAAAATTTTTAAATGTAAGTACATATCTCTATTAAACTATTTTAATCAAATTTTAATGTGACAAGTGTATACTGAAAATTTCGAGTTTCCATGTAAAAATACATGTTTCATAATACGAATATCCGCCGCGGATCGGATTTTACGACAACGTATTTTTCGACGGTGTCGTATATTTTCCGACCAATTTCATAATAGGCCCCCTGGTAGATTTAAGCAATCCATCGATCGAGCAATTGTGTGTTAAAATTATCATGATTAATAGGACAGTACGAATTTACTTGGCGTATATTCGACCTGATTTTCCAACATCATCGTAGACCAACTGCTGCGACACAATTATGGAAATTATCAATACGGCCGATCAATCAGACATAATTTTTATAATTGGGATTATGCCAGTAAACGTGAATTTGGGAAACGACTCGACACCCTATTTGAATCAAATTCGAGTCAAATCTGCGAATTAAAAAATGGACGAGACCTAACTTTGCACCTTATTTTTACTAATGAACCAGTTTTATTAAAAACGGAAGAAGGTTATTTTCCAATGATTGCTATCGCACACTTAGGCCAATTTTGGCACATTGTCACATCATTATCACATTCACCTACTCACACAACTACTATAAAGGGTCGATCCAAAATCACTGGGATCTCCCAATTAATTGAAAAAGCATCGAGTTAATCAATCTGTATGGGCTGTATGTAAATAATAAACTTTTCAAAATATTTGCAGCAATCGAAAAAGCTCCTATGGAAGCTGCTACTTCCGGGTTACCGATTTCAGCAAAACATCACTGGAACCTCCCATTTTATAGTGAAAGCTTAGGTATGAAGTTTTAATTCTATAAATCATTCCGTCTAGGCTGTGCAGCGGTCGAATGTTTTTTTTTCAAAAATCACATCGATATCGTTTCAAACTATCGTTTCAAACTAAATTTAAAATCTTTTAGTTCTTAATCATTTTTGTTGTAAATGGCATACTTTTCTAAATATTTGAAAGACGAAAAAGTTCTTATGGAATATGCCCTTTCCGGTGGACTAATTTCGACCAAAAACTACTACATTGAATATTCAGCACGATCAGACAAGGCGCCTGGGCCCGAGAGAAGACAGACATTTAGCCCGCAGACACAGACACACAGAGTTTTTTTAAAACCATTTTTTTGACTTTGGCGGCAAAGCGAAACGAAAATCTGCAAAAATTTCGAGGTCGAAAATTTTCATGAATTGCATTCTATATTTTACTACGTAAAAGAGAGTAATTTTTGACCTCGAGATGTTTACAGAGTGTGTTTGTATTCGTATACAGACTAAGTGACAGTTTTCGCTCTATAGCCCAGACAGATTGACTCATTGGGGTTTTCTTACTTAAGTTCTGTTTTGCATATATTTTGAAAATAATATCCTTTAAATGATTTTAAATAAAATTTGCAACAATATCGGTCAACATCCCTTTTCCAAAATTTAAACGGAAATGACAATTTTTAACAAAAAATTGTCTTCAGCAATGTGGATGTGATTTTTAAGCGACATCGGTCAATTGGAAGTAACAGCTTTCATAGGAGCTTTTTTATTTTTTGTAAATATTTTTAAAAGTATATAGCATTTACGAAAAAACGATTAAAATCAAAATGATTGTTAATTGAATTTCTAACCAAACTATGACAAAATCGTGGGGCAAATCATGTTGTATAAGACAGCGGAAATTTGCCAGTGGAAAATAAGAGATTACCTTACTCGTCCCCAAGTTGTAAAACTTTGGCAAAAGATATCTTCTGTGGTTATTCCAACGGAATAAAATATTAAAAGTGTTCCTTAAAATGACAAATTGGCTGAAATAAAGGAACTCGATGTATGAAATTTGGAAATTTAACAATGTTCTGTCTTTCCGCCAATTCCTAACCAATTAAGATGAAATTTGGTTAGTGGTATTGGTTAGGGATTCAAAAGTAACTTTTGGACAAAATTATTTTCCTGCTTGGGCTATGCTTGGCCATTTCATAACAAATCCTTATTAAATTTGGTTTCTAGATTGATTTTGGATTCAAATATATAAATTTTAGATGAAAATATGGTATCTGTGCCTTCTATAGCATAGAATTTTTACTAATTTTTTTGATTTTCTGCGGTCATATAAGTTTTTTTCAGTTTTTGGCCAAATTGAAAAATTATAGTGAAAATTCTAATTAATAATTTTTCGTTAAATTTTCTAAGCAGTCTTATCATGAACTGAGCTAGTAGAACAACAACCGAAGATATTAGTTAACAGTGCAAGTGTTTGGGATATTGGCCAGAAACTATGGAACGAACTTATATGGCCGCAGAATATCAATAAATTATAAGAAAATTCTAATCGATACATATTCCTCAAATTTTCCATTTAGTTAGTTAGTTAATCTTCCGTTTAGTTTAGATTTACAAAATTAACCTGCGATGCCAATTGTACAATTATTAAATAAGAATTAGCCGAGTTCTCTCACACTCACAATCCATTTAATCGTGTAGAATATCTATGTTTTCATATTTTCATCTATCACCATATTTTCATCTAAAATTTAGATTTCAATCCAAAATAAATCTTATGAAACCTAACCAATACTATAACTAACGATCGTAATTCTTTAAGAAATGGCGGAAAAAATGGAACATTTTGAATTTCAAAACTTCATATACCGAATTCCTTTACTTTGTCAATTTATTTAAATAAAGTGATACCAAATGAATAAAAAATTCCCACTGGCAATAAAAAAAAATAACTGAAATTCTCTTTTGTGATAGTGCGTAGCACAATTTCTTATTTTGCTGGCAAATTTCCTTTGTCATACAGCATTAGAAAATCGCGATATTACGAATTAACATATATAGCAAAGCGTTAACGGGATATTTTCCACACAAAAAAATCCAAAACTTCTGGCAAAATTCTGGTTTGCCTAGACAAAAGTAGGATAAAAATTGAGCTGTAACTTTCTCTCGCATATATATATAAATCACTTGCATAATTTTCAAATCTACCAAAAAATAAGTAACAGGTTGAGGTTTTACTAGGCCATTTCAAACCAAAAATTTCTTCAGGCTTGTTAAAATAGGAATTTTGGGGAGTCACTATAGTACAATTCTCTTAAAACTTTCTGGGAAAACCAAATAATCCAACATCAAAATGACTTAGACGGCCATTTGATCAAATTGCGATTTTGCGGTGCTTAACACAACCAAATTTTCATTGATGTTTTATACAAGTCACTTGAACAAATTTGAGGTTCTATTATATCACCTCAAATAGAAAATCATTCTAATATTTTTTATACTGGGATTTTATGGCGTTTAGGACAAACAATTTACCTCGCTAAGTAACTGAATCTTAGGTGTGCGGGACCAAGCTATGAAAATCCTGATAAAAAGTTACTTAAGTTAAAATACCTATGGTAATCCCAAAAATACCTACGGCTACGATCTCCATTGCTTTTGTAAAAATTTGTTTAGTTTTTATGGAGCGGAGCTACTGGACGGAAAAATAACAGTGTTCCGATTTGCTTGAAATGTAAGCAATATATATATATATATATATATATATATATATATATATATATATATATATATATATATATATATATATATATATATATATATATATATATATATATATATATATATATATATATATATATATATATATATATATATATATATATATATATATGAAGAATACTTTTCTACGAACCTTTCCCGAGATAACGGAAAATTCACGAAAAACGATTTAGCAAAATATTGTTACGAATTTTGGGTGTTCGATGCGAATTCGAAAAAAAATTTTCAAATAAAACACTTAGGATTTAAAGTTACAAACATTATTTAACAACACTTTTAACTTCTTCAAACAATTCTCTAACTCACTTTTACTGCGGTTACTTTTATTTAACACTGTCCACTTTTTACTGCTCGACTGGTATTGTTCACAGTTAAATCACAACTGTCTCTGCGTTCCAAATTGACTGTGCTTATTATGTTACTCACTATGTTCTGAGGCTAACACATAGATGCCGCATTGTTCAAAAGTGCTAACCTTAAAACGAAATGTATCAAAATTTTATAACATCCCGAAAATTAGTTTGCAAATTACAGTTGATTTAGTAACGCGTCTTTTGTTATTTTCAAAACCATCTCTTTTGCGACCATTTTAGACCAAGGATTTTGGCCCCCTGCTCATCCAGAACAGACTGGTTCAGTCTATATTATTTGAAGATTTTCCGAAAACCTCTAAGTCTTTCTTGTACTCGATACACATCATCGCTAAACCTCTTAAAACTTTTCTACGGACCTTTTTCCTATTTTATTGCTGTATTACTTTGCCGAAAATGGTTATATATGCGCACCATTTCTGATTTATCTCTGGCACTCGCGATGATGTTCTCTTCGACGGCTCGATTTTTGTTGATTCTCCTTTCTCCATCCTAACTATTTTTATCGCAGTCTCTCACATTTGTGTTGTTTGTTTCTTGAATCCTATGTCTTTTTCTGTATGAGGGAAGACCGGATCTCGCCATTTTTCATGTTGCGCTCCTCGAAAATCAGGCTACCTCATAAACGACAATTTCGTCATTGCCAACAATCTCGGAAATATTGTTCGCACCACTAGCTCCTCAATTACTGAAAAGTCATTTGAATTGAGCCTATCCAACTACATTGGTTCTGTTAACTAACACCCTCTGTTAGCGTCGTCGCAGTTTCTTCACTTTAGTGATTTGGTCGAGATTTCCTTCTTCCTGGGTTAAGCTTCTTACGACCATTCTGTCGCTAACAATTTTCCTCTGTTACCAAAAAAATTTTCGTTGGTAAAATGATTTGTCATTTTTGTGATTACATCCCCCATCTATGCTAAATCTGTGCTACTTGTGTTTGTTATGGGTTTGAGTCTAAGGAGTAGTTAAAAAAAAAATCGTGTGAATCGTCTTTGTTGGGTTTTTGTTTTTCACGCGCCGCGCGATTGTTAAATAAAGGGTGATGAGTGAGACCAATGCGCATCGAGTGTGTGCAAAGTAAAACGTTCTAGAAAAATGTTTTTTCTTATATGCTTCTCGTTTATTTCAATGTGAATTGATGTAAACGAAAAACAGAGAAGAAAGAAGATTCTTCTAGAACGTTTTACGCGTCGTTTTCGGTGCGAGAGTTTTTGTTTTTTAATCAGTCTAGTTTTGGAATTTTATAAAATAAGTCGAGTTTTGGTGTGAGAAAAATGTTTGGTGTAGAATATTGTGAGACAAGGTCTCGTTTTTTTTGTTATAAAAAAATCGAAAGATGATAGAAAAAAACTAAAGTCGAGATATATGGTGAACGTTCTTGTAATTATATATGTACATGCATGATTATTAAAAAAAAAAATTTTTTCTATTGTTTGGGAAACCATATTGTTCAAATAAAGTTCAAAAGTGGTATAAAAATAAAATTTTTTGATTGTTTAATATTCATCATACGAAAAATTAAGGCCGAAGAAAATAAGTTTGCGAAGTTTATCTTGTGAGTAAAGAAAATGGAGGAAGACTAAGAGTTTTATGTCAAGTGGAAATATTGTGCCGTGAACATTAAGTTGTGCGACTAATTTCGTTACGGAATTAACCCAAAGCGAATCAAAGTGAATTGATATTGCTTAGTAAAGGTTTTTGCCGGGGTGTTTCTATCAAGGACCCAACATTTACGGGCGGGCAGGTGAGGCTCGCCGCAGTCCACGGGTGCCGAATTTAACAATGGCGATGCATTTAACCGTCGCGGGTGCCTCATCACGAGACCAGTCGTCGCTTTATTGGAGAAAAGTACCGCAACCATCAGGTGAATAACCACGTGACCACGATTTGTTGGCCTGTTTCATATACCGGTGCGTGTACCTCGGATTTAACGGGTGGCTAGTTGAGGTCAGTTCATTCTGTTTGGTAAAAGCAACGGGTGTCGCAAGGGTTTATAGTAACACGGTATTATCGGATCCTGTATTTTCCACGTTGATTTTTTTTGGTTAAAGCATAGCAAAGGCCAACATTTTTGCCGGCCAGTCAAGGCCAAATATATTTACCGGGGAGAGGCCCCGCAACGTACGGGTGGCCAACCGGCTATTCGTTTAGGTATCGGGGAAAGGCCCCGCAACGACGATGGGTGGCCAACCGGCTGTTTGTTTTTTGTATCGGGGAGAGGCCCCGAAACAGCAACGGCACCCAGGCCGCCACGTTAATTTTTTTGGAAATTTTTTTTTAATATTAAGGGACATTTTTTTTATTTTTTTATTTTTTATTATATTAAATTCTCAAATTCGAAATTAGATTAAATTCTCATTCCTGTAATCGAGCGCCGAAATAACGGTCGTTGGCGGTCCCTTAGTGCTCGCATCCGGATTTGAAACTGGTGTTTACCACCGTGTGAGTTCGGACGAATGCGCGCACCAAGGCACCTCTCTTCCGTTATAATTTTTATATTTTTTTTTTATTTTTTTGTTGTTCGTTCCTCAGGTTCCGGCCTACAAATTTTGACGGAACTCGGTTTATCATTATTATTATTTGCGTTTTTTTCCTTTTAAAATCTCTGTAATCACGGTGTAAGCCAGGAGCAACGCCAGCCTCAAACCCCGCGACCCATAGCACTTCTCCCTGAGAATGTAACCAGCAAGAATCACCGTGGAGGTCTCTGCATGCGCTTAGTGATATCTGCAGTATGGCAGTAGCCATCCTGTAACAAGTTTATACCATATCTGATCCACTTGCTCTGGAACAATTGCCTTGCTATACTGCCACTTGCTCAATGAAATCTTCGGAGTGGGTTTTACCATATAAAATTTCTTCTCTGTAATCTCTTTTAAAGTTCTGCCCAGTATTCCGCTCGAACTGATCAGTCGTTTCATTTGTTTTCAACTTGTTGTACTTTTGACAAAAGAGACTCAGTCACATTTTTTAGTTCTTAAATTTGCTGTTTTTGTGCTCAAATAATTTGTTCATGCCATTTCTTCAATTCGGCAAACTGATCGATTCCTTATCTTCTTGTTGGACATGGCTCTCGGTAGGCTAGATTTTTCGTTCTTCAGCTGGTAAAATCGAAAATTTCTTTGTTGATCCTTGTGATTCAAATTTGCTTCATCAAGATTACATTGGTATGAACAAAATGTATCTGCCATAAGCGCCACAACGAGTTTTTAGAGTACTAAGCAGCTTTAGCTAAATTAGTGGCATTTTTTTAAAATCTTTTCAATGATATTTGATTTTTATATATTCTATAATAAAATAAATATTAGAGTTCATTCCATAATAGGGAATTTGTGAACTAAAGTGCAGGAAACAAAAACTGTTGATTTTTGCAAGACTTGTTATTTTAATCACATTTTCTAGCGCATAACGTAGAGTTAAATTTAAGTGTGAAAGTTCACCTCATTTTGATTTTCGTATGGTCGATTTTAAGAAGCTTAACGAGTTATTAGCTAACACGGATTTTAGATCCATTCTTGACAAATGTTACAACCTGGAAGCTAAACACTCAATTTTTATTCCGCGATCTTTAAATGCTTTCAACAGTCCGTTCCTAATGCTGTACGAAGAAATAGACTGGCAGAAAATTGGAAAAGATTGTTAAAGACGAGATTGGGCTTGGATTACTTAAACTATCTGAACGATTGCGATGAATTTTTGAACTTGTCTCATGAACTCTACAATGATTATGTCGGAATTATGCAGACGGAAAAAATCGCTGACCCAAACCATTTTCGGCAATTCATAATGTGGTTAGAAGGATTAATAAGCGTTGTTTGTCGTTATAGCTTATGTGTCTTAGCTCAACCAATCACAAATCTGTCCCAAAACTCAATCTCACACGGAATATTTCCATCAGTATGTTTTATAGTTCCGCTTCATAAGAAGGGATGCTGTATCTCGTACTTTGGCCGTTATGTAGGGCCGAAACCGAGGCTTACAAGCATTTGGCAGGGTTCCTCAAAACATAATTTTGTTTAAACTCAGGGCGCTCGAGTTCGCCCTTCAACACTTGCTATAGGTATAGACTCTTATCTGAAGGAATGTAGGTATCAGGTGGTCATTACATCATCAATATCTTTTCTTTCATAGCTACTTCCTGTCCAAACCGCTTAATATCCTGAATTTCCAAATTTCTCGTAATTGAGATATGTATAGCTACTCTAAAAAATTAAATTTGTTGTTTGTATCATTTTCATTTTGGCTCTAGAACTCCAGTCCATCAATTTAGGTGTAGTGTTTAGTAGCATTGAGTAAAGAGGATAAAAAGGTCATAAAATTACAGGTAATGTTCATTTTAAAATTACTTTGTGAGTTCAAATTAAATTTTGCTACACAAATAACCCAATTCTCCTGTTCCAATTATGGTCACACGAGGTATGTTACATAATAAATCAACCCGATCCACCTTTACTTTGCTCTGTTGATGCAGTACGATTTCAAATTACACCGAACGAAAGAACAGAATAAAATTCTTATATATTGCAATTGTTGTACAATTATCTCGTTTATATCGTTTGTACATACATACATATTTATGTATATACAGCATAAATATATGTACAAAAAGTATACAAAAGCTGTTCGGAAAAGCATTATACACAACATTGTTTGTTATACAGTTTTATACCATGTCGGATAAAATGGAAAAGTTTCAAAAAAATATAAATTTTCTGTATCTACTGCGGAGAGGACGATAGCAGATATTTGTTTGGACGGGTATAGAGCATTTACCAGTAGCAGCGGCAGCAGCAGAAGCAGAACCAACTGAATTGTGAAAAAATAGCAATTTGACCCCAATATTTCGTTGTGTATCGTTGTTTTGTGTGTTTGAGTAGTTTTAAATTGAATACTTTAATGTAGTTGTTTTGTGCCAAATGTGAAAATAACGGAGTAAAGTAGTTTTTCTCGGTACAAAACATACAATAAATAGATTTTCATATGGTAATTTATGGTAGTTTGAATGGAAAAGTTTTGGTAGCTGTGCAAACCATTAGATTATTTACTATATTTAGATATATAATTAGATATATCTTAATAGCTATTAGGATAAAAGGTGTATATCTCGATCTAATCCATCTGATCAATCTATGGGACACACATAAAAACCTTTTCAATTATGTCAATAATGGAAACAAATTAAATTATATTATGTTTATATTGTTCGATGAAAAAGCAGATCAATTTAATTTTATTGACAATTTTCATCGAGCAAAATTCTTTTCTTTTTTTTTTTTTTTTGTTGCGACAATAAGAAAATCATAATAATTGAAAATAACTTTCAATCGACAATTTGCCCGAAAACTGAAATGATTGTGTTTATTGTGGTTGTTGTATATACGTACGTTATAATAAAGACGAGATGAAAATATATAAAATGATTATACCAACATAAAACTCTTGTATGTTATGTAAGAATATTTTCTATTTTAGGTACTATGTATATACCTAACAGTCATGAAACCAACTAAATGTATTATTATTGATCGGTGAAATCCGCTTTTTTTTGCTATCGAACCCTAACTATTTATTTATTGTATATTGATTATAATGAAATTAAATTGTTCAAATATAACAACGACTTCTCTGTAATATTATCAAATATTATTTTGAAAAATTGTGTGGTAAAATTCTTGTCCTGAAAAATACAAGTATTTTGTATTAAAATATGATTGATTCATGTACAGGTTGTGAAGGCTTGTTTTATGTAATTTAATACCAAAAGTAATATTATTTTATCGGCTAACACTGTAACATATCAAAATTTTATAATACTATTTTGTAACGGACATACATTTTATGAACATTTTTACGCGAGATGAAATCATGGTTTTCTAAACTGAACATGCAACTACAGCAACGAAGAAAGTATGGTTCTATATTCTACATTTATTTAAGAAAGTTACTTTGCATTTTAGAGGTAATATCGAAACCAATTGAAAATGAATTGAGCATGAATTGAATATGAATTGATTATGAATTGAATATGAATATGAATTGAATATGAATTGAATATGAATTGAATATGGATTGAATATGAATTGAATATGAATTGAATATGAATTGAACATGAATTGAATATGAATTGAATATGAATTGAATATGAATTGAATATGAATTGAATATGAATTGAATATGAATTAAATATGAATTGAATATGATTTGAATATGAATTGAATATGAATTGAATATGAATTGAATATGAATTGAATATGAATTGAATATGAATTGAATATGAATTGAATATGAATTGAATATGAATTGAATATGAATTGAATATGAATTGAATATGAATTGAATATGAATTGAATATGAATTGAATATGAATTGAATATGAATTGGATGTGAATTGAATATGAATTGAATATGAATTGAATATGAATTGAATATGAATTGAATATGAATTGAATATGAATTGAATATGAATTGAATATGAATTGAATATGAATTGAATATGAATTGAGTGTGAATTGAATATGAATTAAATATGACATTATTCATATTTTATTCATATTCAATTCATATTCAATTCATATTCAATTCATATTCAATTCATATTCAATTCATATTCAATTCATATTCAATTCATATTCAATTCATATTCAATTCATATGCAATTCATATTCAATTCATATTCAATTCATATTCAATTCATACTCAATTCATATTCAATATTCAATTCATATTAAATTTATATTCAATTCGTATGCAATTCATATTCAATTCATATTTAATTCATATTCAATTCATATTCAATTCACTTTCAATTCATATTCAATTCATATTCAATTCATATTCAATTCCTATTCAATTAATATTCAATGCATATTTAATCTATATATATAAAAATGGTGTAAAAAATGTATGTGCGCGCATCAATTGAGAAGAACTGAAGCGATTTGGCTCATTTTTTTTTGTTGGGTTTGCAGTTGCCAGGAGATGGTTCTTACGAAAGAAAATCCACCGGAAAAGTCGGAAAACCCGAAAAATCGAATAAGAAGCCTTTTTTTATGTTATGAATTTTGTATGTACATTTTATATGAGACAGGTGGTGCAGTGGTTAAAGCTTCGCCACTTGGGCTGGGAGGTGCTTAGTTCGAATTCCACCGGAGGTGCATGCAAATTAGTATTTTGTTTTTTATCCGGTCTATTTATTTTATTTTATCTATCTATCTATCTATTTAAAACTGGTGTAAATAATGTATAAACGCGCATCAGATGAGAACGGCTGTATGGAATTGACTTAATATTTTTTTGTTGTGTTCGCAAATGCAAGAAGATGGTACTTACGAAAAAAATTGGGAAAATTCAATGTTAAAGTTGGAAAATTCGGAAAATCGAAAACTGATTTTTTTTAATTAGGAACGCGGCTAAACCAATTTGGCTCAATCTTTTTTTGTTGTGTTCGCAATTGCAAGGAGATGGTGGATTTCCCAAAAATTTGGGAAAATTCACCGTTAAAGTCGGAAAATTCGGAAAATCGAAAACTGATGATTTTCAGTTAGGATCGCGGCTAAATCAATTTGGCTCAATCTTTTTTTTGTTGTGTTCGCAATTGCAAGGAGATGGTTCTCACGAAAAAAAAATTGGGAAAATTCACCGTTAAAGTTGGAAAATTCGAAAAATCGAAAACTGATTATTTTCAATTAGGAACGCGGCTAAACCAATTTGGCTCAATCTTTTTTTGTTGTGTTCGCAATTGCAAGGAGATGGTTCTGACGAAAGAAAACTTTTGGGAAAATCCACCGGAAAAGTCGGAAAGTTTGGAAAATCGGAAAATGATGTTTTTCAATTTAGAACGGCTAAACCGATTTTGCTTAATATTTTTTTGTTGTCTTCGCAATTGCAAGAAGATGGTTCTTACGAAAAATTTCTTTTGGGAAAATTCACCGGAAAAGTCGGAAAATTCGGAAAATCAAAAAAATTATGCTTTTCAGTTGAGAACGACTAAACCAATTTGGCTCAATCTTTTTTTATTGTGTTCGCAATTGCCAGGTGATGGTTCTTACGAAATACAAACTTAAGAAAATTCACCGGAAAAGTCGGAAAATTCGGAAAATCAAAAAATTATGTTTTTCAGTTGAGAAGGGCTTAACCAATTTGGCTCAATCGTTTTTTGTTGTGTTCGCAATTGCAAGGAGATGGTTCTGACGAAAGAAATTTTTTGTGAAAATCGACCGGAAAAGTCGGAAAATTCGAAAAGTCGAGAAACCATTTTTTTCAGTTGAGAACGGCTTAACCGATTTGGCTTAATCTTTTGTTGTTGTGTTCGCAATTGCAAGGAGATGGTTCTTACGAAAGAAAATTTTTGGGAAAGCCCACCGGAAAAGTCGGAATGTCGAGAAACCATATTTTTCAGTTGAGAACGGCTAAACCAATTTGGCTTAATCTTTTTTTGTTGTGTTCGCAATTGCCAGGAGATGGTTTTTAAGAAAGAAAATTTTATGAAAATCCACCAAGTTCGAAAGAGTTCACAAAGTTGGAAAATTTGAAAAATCGAAAAATATTCGCTGGATCGCTCCATATTGCAAACTTCTATCGAAGATAATCGCAACTCTCTGCAATGTTTAGTACTGTAACTCCATTAAGTTCACTAAATATGTCTGCAAATACGTCAACGAAGATACCAACCTGGCAGAGTTCGACATTGCTGCTCTGGATGCAAATGACGAAGTGTCAAGATTCCAATTGGGTGCTATATCAGTCGCAATGAGCCGATTTACCGTTTTTTCTCATTTGCAATACACCAACGTCATCCCATTGTTCAACATTTGTCGGTGTACTTGGAGAATGGACAACGTATCTATTTCACGGAAGCTAATGCAGCACAACGAGAACAACCACCAGCTACAACACTCACGAATTTCTTCGAAGTTTGCCAAAGCGATCCGTTCAGACCAACTTTCCTTTACGGGCAATGTCACGCAATTATTCTTGGAACCAGTCGGCTTAGTAGTTTCAACGGCGAAAGAAAGGCCAACCTGTTGTATAGGATACGTCGATGCGTTTTCGACTCGACACCGTTCGAATCACTTCGTATGGTGTGTTGTGCGCCACTTATCGAGAAGCTTGCCATCGTCTGAATTTACTGGAAAACGACTCACATTGGCACTCAACACTTTCGGATGCCACTGTTTCAGTTCTGCACCGGAAAATCAAATTCGTGTACAATGTTCGCCATCATCATAGCAACGTGTCATTCATCGAATGCATTAGAATTATGAAACAAATACAAAGTCGAGATGGCTCACGACATTTTGCATCGACTTCGCACTGCAACATCGAATTATGAGCTTGAAATGAACGACGAGATACGCAACGAAGCTTTGATTTTGATCGAAGACATGTGCATGCTTATGTGCTATTTGTCGAAATTGAGCATTCTAGCACCAATTGGTTCGATACACGAGGCATTTAATCGTGAATTGCAACGAAAGCAAGTATAAGATCGAGATTCAATGAGCCTAATAGTACAAACGAATGTGCAGCAAAATAACATGTACGACGCATTGATGAAGACAGTTGACGAAGAAAACAGTGGAATATTCTTCTTCGATGCCATCGGTGGAACAGGTAAAACAATTTCTGATTTCATTGAATTTGGCCACAATTCGCTAGAGATCTAAAATAGCGTTAGCTATTGCATATCATCTGAAATAGCAGCCACATTGCTGGATGGCGGCCGAACGGCATGCTCCGCATTGATATTGCCGATGAATATCCACACGAATGACATGCTAGTGTGCTCAATTGTTAAGAACTTAGCGATGGCCAAGATGGAGTTCACAATGGCACATAAACGATCATTGGAAGCGTTCATTCGAACGATGAAGAATTTACGAAGTGACCCAAGACATTTTGGTGGAGCGATGATTCTGCCGGCCGGCGACTTTCGTCAAACGCTACCTTTCATTTCGAAGTCAACAGCTGCAGATGAACTCAACGCATGTCTGAAATCGTCGAGATTATGGGGCTATGTGAAGAAGTTGCAGTTGACCACGAACATAAGAGTCGCGTTACAGCACGACTCATAAACTGCTGATTTTTTCAAGCAACTGTTGGCACTTGGCAATGGTCAAATTCCTGTTGATGTTTTGACAGGATTGATTTCGTTTCCCTCGAATTTTTACGTGTTCACGAAGTCGATGGAAGAGCTTATCACGAAAGTGTTTAAAGACATCCGCCAAAATTATATGAATCAGCGCACGAGCGATTTTGATAGCGACGAACAAAGATGTAGACAGTCTGAATTACTTGTTCCAAATCCAAATCACTGGGGAAATGCTTTGTTACAAATGTGTTGATTGCGTGGCCAATCAATACGAGGCAAACAACTATCCGACCGAGTTTTTGAACGTGCTTGATTTACGGGGAATACCACCGCATAAATTGATGCTCAAGGTCAGATCTGTGATATATAGTCATGCTGCGCAATCTGAACCATCCGAAATCGTGTAACAGAACGTGATTGGCTGTGAAGTAACTGATAAACAATGTCATTCCATCGACAATCATCGTGGACAAATTCAAAGGAGATGATGTTCTAATTCCGAGAATTCCTCTGATTCTAACTGACATTCCGACCGATTTCAAATGCATTCAGTTCTCCGTTCGTTTGACGTTTGCTATGATGGTTAACGGAATAAATCTGGAACTCCCATGTTTTTATTATGGTTCGTTGTACGTCGCGCGTTCGAGAGTTGGCAAACCATCATCGTTGTTTCCACTCGAATAAAATATATTTTTTTTTGAATTCCAACTGACTCCGATTCATGTTCACACTGAGAAAAAGATCCAAAACACAACTCAATTTTCGATAGATGTCTGAGTTTGAATCGGAATTTCATTCGCTTTTCAACACATTAGTGTTGAATTCGATGAAAAGAGAATGTAATTCCCACTCAACTCAATCGTTTATTGAGAATCGAGTTGAGTTGTTTTATTTTTTCTCTCATCAAAATTAATTTTCGAGAAGAACAAAAGTATTTGCTCAGAACAAAGTAATTTGGGGCGGAATGAGGTTCGCCGGGTCAGCTAGTTCATATTAAAATCTCAATTCATATTCGATTCATATTAAATTCAAATTCAACTCATTTTCAATTCATACTCAATTCATATTCAATTCATATTCAATTCATATTTAATTCATATTCGATTCATATTCAATTCATATACAATTCATATTCAATTCATATTCAATTCATATTCAATTCATATTCAATTCATATTCAATTCATATTCAATTCATGTTCAATTCATATTCAATTCATATTCAATTCATATTCAATTCATATTCAATTTATATTCAATTCATATTCAATTCATATTCAATTCATATTAAATTCATATTCAATTCATATTCAATTCATATTAAATTCATATTCAATTCATATTCAATTCATATTCAATTCATATTCAATTCATATTCAATTCATATTCACTTCATATTCAATTCATATTCAATTCATATTCATTTCATATTCAATTCATATTCAATTCATATTCAATTCATATTCAATTCATATTCAATTCATATTCAATTCATATTCAATTCATATTCAATTCATATTCAATTCATATTCAATTCATATTCAATTCATATTCAATTCATATTCAATTCATATTCAATTCATATTCAATTCATATTCAATTCATATTCAATTCATATTCAATTCATATTCAATTCATATTCAATTCATATTCAATTCATATTCAATTCATATTCAATTCATATTCAATTCATATTCAATTCATATTCAATTCATATTCAATTCATATTCAATTCATATTCAATTCATATTCAATTCATATTCAATCCATATTCAATTCATATTCAATTCATATTCAATTCATATTCAATTCATATTCAATTCATATTCAATTCATATTCAATTCATATTCAATTCATATTCAATTCATATTCAATTCAAATTCAACTCATTTTCAATTCATACTAAATTCATATTCAAATCATATTCAATTCATATTCAATTCATATTCAATTCATATTCAATTCATATTCAATTCATATTCAATTCATATTCAATTCATATTCGATTCATATTCAATTCATATTCAATTCATATTCAATTCATATTCAATTCATATTCAATTCATATTCAATTCATATTCAATTCATATTCAATTCATATTCAATTCATATTCAATTCATATTCAATTCATATTCAATTCATATTCAATTCATATTCAATTCATATTCAATTCATATTCAATTCATATTCAATTCATATTCAATTCATATTCAATTCATATTCAATTCATATTCAATTCATATTCAATTCATATTCAATTCATATTCAATTCATATTCAATTCATATTCAATTCATATTCAATTCATATTCAATTCATATTCAATTCATATTCAATTCATATTCAATTCATATTCAATTCATATTCAATTCATATTCAATTCATATTCAATTCATATTCAATTCATATTCAATTCATATTCAATTCATATTCAATTCATATTCAATTCATATTCAATTCATATTCAATTCATATTCAATTCCTATTCAATTCATATTCAATTCATATTCAATTCATATTTAATTCATATTCAATTCATATTCAATTCATATTCAATTCATATTCAATTCATATTCAATTCATATTCAATTCATATTCAATTCATATTCAATTCATATTCAATTCATATTCAATTCATATTCAATTCATATTCAATTCATATTCAATTCATATTCAATTCATATTCAATTCATATTCAATTCATACTCAATTCATATTCAATTCATATTCAATTCATATTCAATTCATATTCAATTCATATTCAATTCATATTCAATTCATATTCAATTCATATTCAATTCATATTCAATTCATATTCAATTCATATTCAATTCATATTCAATTCATATTCAATTCATATTCAATTCATATTCAATTCATATTCAATTCATATTCAATTCATATTCAATTCATATTCAATTCATATTCAATTCATATTCAATTCATATTCAATTCATATTCAATTCATATTCAATTCATATTCAATTCATATTCAATTCATATTCAATTCATATTCAATTCATATTCAATTCATTTTTAATTAAATATAAACTTTCCAAGTATTCGCTTGAATTTAAGATCGCAAACTATTGTACATAAAACCAAACTTTCCAATTGATATTCTTTCATTAATCACCCTTCCATCATTTATTCCATATCATCAGTTTTAAAATATAATCGTTCAACAAATACAAAAATTCTGCCAGCATTAAATTCCCATATATGAACTGGAAAATAGAAAAAAATCGAGTCGAGGAATTTGTGCTTTTCCACTATACAGGAAAAATTTTAAATTTTCATTTGGATTTTATGTATAATTGTGTGTGTGTCGCTCGTTTGTTACAATAACGACATATACACATAACCAAATGAAGAAATAGATTTTCGAAAACGAATCGACGACTACGACAAAAAAAAATTAAATTAAATTCAAAAAAAAAATAAAAAAAAATTATAATCAGAGTGAGATTATTGGTTTACCATAAAATTCAATTTCCGGAGTAGATTCAGAGCTTTTGCCTTCCTACTATGCTATGCCGATGTGACTATATCGCTTTTCTCGTTTTCACAATAATTTTTCGATTTTAATTGAAAATCATCTTATATTTGGATTATAAACCATAATAGACGAAATGAAAAATAATAAGTGGAAGCCAGATTATTGATTGATTTTTCTGTTTTATATTTTTTGGGGTTTTGTTTGGTTGCATAACGGAACTTTTTATCGTTTTTCCAACACAAACTTGAATTTGAAAGTTTAAATTTTCAAAAAAGTTTTTGCTGTCTAATTTATAAAATTACAAATAAATATTTTAATTAATCATTAAAACTATACTTAACAAAAGAAAAACTTTGTATCAACATTTATTGATTACAAGAATTTTGTTGTTGCTTTTCTTACCATAGAAGATTTATCCGGTACGAAATAAAATTCTAAATTGATATATTTCTGTGTATGATGCATGCTTTTATAATCCGTTTATGTATACAAATCGATTAATTTTTCGCTTTGGTGAAGTGAAATTTGATCACAAGAAGGTATTTTAGTGTACAGTAGAATTATGAGGGTATAAAAAATTCGGTACCTACAGCAAAAAGTTATTATGTCAGAAAAAATCGTATACCACCCGCGATGTGTAAATGAAATAGTTTCAAACAATACTGTTAGTTTGCGTCTTATATTACAGTTTTTTAGGCCGTTTTAAATATGAAAATTCAAAAATTTGAAAATTTTCAATACACGCCGAAATATCTACTCTCGACTATCTCAAATTATACTAGATTGAGGAATATGTAGAGCAAGTTGATTCAAGAGAAATAAATTGCCTCAAGGAATCATTTTTACTACAGAAATAGGAAGAGAATATATTTATACAACGTTGCGTGGGAAATGCCGGCCAACCGCAATAACACCAAAAGATTGTTCTACTCGGCATACCTAAGCACGTTGTTTGTGTAAATATCCACAACCTATGCAGAACGTGTTTAGCTCCGAAGATGAGACATACGTATACATATACAGATTAACCAATGACCTATATACCATGGAAAGCAAAACTCTTGACTGTATTTTGGTTAATTACAAAAATTCTAAATATAAACGAATGTTATGTGACAACCTAAGCGAGCCAATAATACTACTCACAGCCACGGCCCCTTTATCAACAAGTGAAAGGAAGAGCTTACTCTTTTGAGCATTAATCGATTGATTTATAAAATATCAGGAATGGAAGGTCAGGAAGCTTGAACATGATGAACTAACATTATCCTCACGGTTTGAAAATAAATTTATAAAACAAAGTGAGACGAAAATTTAATGAAAAATCTTTTCCACTCCTGCCATTACTAAGAATTGGCCATAAAAAATGGCCATGGCCATATTGGCGATGTCTCTCTTGGCCATACCTTGAGCATCTTATTATCCAGCCAAGTTCGGTTTCTTGGGCAATTTAAATCCTGTGGGTTTCCCCCGATAATGTTGTTATTTAGAATGAAATCGTTGTCTGGAATGTTGTCTACTAATTTCATGAATAACATTTTCGTCCAAAATGGGGGGTAGGTGTAAAATAAGTGATGAATCATTTTAAGAATTTCGATTAAACAGTGATTTGCAATTTTTAAGTCTAATACTCTGTACAAAACTATCGGAATATATCTCAGATCAAATCAATGTAGTACATACATCATTACATACAAAAACGTAACCGCATGGTAGTTACAGGCCGGTTTTTCTAACACTTTTGTTGAAAAATACAAATTATTTCACATTAAAATGACTAAAAAATTGTGAAGTCCTATTGAGGCCGTTTTGACGTTAAAGACATTCAAATGAATACGATTCTTATGTTGCTCATATGGATCCCAGCTATCATAAAATCATTAACCCAGGATAGTTACAGGCGCGTTATTCTAACACTTTTGTTTAAAATTAACATAAAACGACTTTGTTTGTATGTATGCAAATCGTTTTTTAATTAAAGATTAACGTTTCTCGTTTCACAACGTTTATACATATATTTTTCTTCTGTTTCATAAAATCTTTGAATTTTGACAATTTTTGCCGTGCCAAATCCGGTTGGTATCACCGAATTGTGAATATTGTTATAGAATTTGACGGTTACAAAACCAATTTTCGTAATTTACACGGAATATTCGCGAAAATTCTGGAAATATTCTCTGAATAAATTCCGCATAATTTATGTCGGAAATATCCCGACCATAATTTCCCCACTTTTATTTAACCAGAGAATTCCCGAATTACAAGCGACCGAACTATAACAACCCCGACAGAAAAAAATTCCAATTTTCAAAATTCCAACTTTTAAAATCCCGATTTTCGAAATTCCAATTTTGCTGAAACATTAAAATTTTTTTTTTTTAAATAAATTTGCTTTTGTTTATCTTCATTTTTTTAAGAACTCGGTCTTTTTGCTGGTATCTTTTATAATTTGCTAAAACCGCTAGTGCTTATTTATTAAAGACTGTACCATACACAAGTTTTCAATATTTATTGGCATGTTTCAAGAGGGGATCGGTATTTCAAAAAACCCAACCCTGTTTTCTAGAATCACAACAAGCGAAAATCAATATGGTAAACATGTTTCGGAATCATGTTTGAGTAATAATTTTTAAGAACAATTAAATTAAATTAAATTAATTGAAATACTTTAATAATAATTAAATTAATTGAAATAAATCAATTAGAGTTTTTGTGAAATGTTGCAAATATTATTAAAATAGTGAAAAAATGGAATTTTATGTGTTTTTTTTCAAAAATAAATAAACTTTGGAATTTTCTCAATTGGAATTATGACTTTAAAGGATAACCGACCCGTTCCCTCAGTTGGAATGGGTCGATTGATATAAATAATTTCCATTCTTTCATATAGTTTAATAATATTTGAAGCATTTCGCAAAAATTCTAATCGGCTTATTTCAATTAATTTAATTTTTATTATTTGATTATTTTAATTAATTAAATTTAATTTAATTGTTCTGAAAAATTAATATGGAATTAAATGGAATTTTTTGGAATTCTATATATTGGAATTTTGAAAATTGGCATTTTGAATATGAATTTTGTTTTTTTGGAATTTTATGTTTAGGAATTATTTTTTAGGAAATTTTGTTTCTGGAATTATGTTTTTTGGAATTTTGATTTTGGAATTTCGTTTTTGGAGTTTTGGATTTGGCAAATTGTACCCAACCCCCCTCAGGGTATAGCCAAGAGAGACATCGTCAAAATGGTCACGGCCGGTGTTGTGCAAATTTGCTTAAACATATTTGTTACATTTTTTATGGCCAATTCGTAATAAAAAAAGGAAAAGTTTTTTCGCTAGATTTTGAGATGGACACTTTATTCCACAAAAAAATTCCATTTGCACAAAATCCCAAAATCACGAATAATGTAAAAAACTTAATTACTTAGTACAAATCACCAAAAATAATATGTAATTCCAATTTCAAAATTCAAAATCGAAATACAAAATTTTTTTAACCAAATGAAAAATTCCGCAGTATATAAAATTCCATTTATTTTATTAAAATTTGATAAATTTTGACGCCTTTTAATAAATTTTTTGACAAATATATTTTTTTTCAAATTTAACTTATTTTGTCGAATGCGCTGCCCACTCCAAAGTCTCTCAATTTCGTTTTTCGACACTACCAACTCTTTCCGCAATTCATTTATAATGTTGTAGAGTATATTCAACACGAAAATAAATACAAAATTCGGGTTGGTATCGAAAGGCAAAAAAATTTATTAGCGAAAAAAAATATCCCATTGCCGAAAATAATAATCCAAACAACAAAAATCTCAAATCTCATAATACTAAAAACATATTTACCAAGAAAAAAATTGCTCCAAATGTAAATGAAAATGAAACAAAATGAGTCGAAATCGCCGCGTGCAGATTTCGACTAATTTGGTACTATTTTCAGAAGATTCGAAAAAATTAAATCATTAGATAAATTTTCGTAGGATATATTTTTAAAATATAAAATATATATTACTATTTCGTAGACTTATATTTCATTTTCATATTTTCATTTAATAGTCTTAAATAAATATAAACTTAAATGAAAATTTTGGATTTTTTTTTGACATAAATTTTTCCCCCAAATAATCAAAAATTTACAAAAGGTGATTTAGGATATTTGTCGGACTATTTATGTTGGGCATTTTGAAATTTGAGAAACAGCCTACCAGTAAGTTTTTGATCTAGTCAAAAACATCATTTTCATGATAACATTTTCGGGAATACGATGGTATCCCACAAAATTTCATTTTATGCCCATGGAAATATAAAAGGGGGGCGAGCGCACTTTTTATATTTCCATGGGCATAAAATAGAATTTTGTTTAGGAATTTTGTTTTTTTGAAATTTTGTGTTTGGAATTTTTGTTTTTTGGAATTTTGTTCTTTGGAAATTTGTTTGTTGGAATTTTAGTTTTGGGATTTTCTTTTAGGAATTTTAATTTTAGACAATCATACCCACCCCTTAAATTTTAATGACAGAAGAGTATTACAAGTAGCAAATATTGGGAACAGGTCGGTTATCCAAAATAAAAAATTCCAAATGGCCTAAATTTTCGAAATTTCAATTAACAAAAATATAAAATTCCATTATACAAAATACCATAACATAGAAATCAAAATTCAAAATTCCAATTGACAAAATTCCAAAATTTATTTATTTTAGAAAAAAAATTCCATATACAAAATTCCATTATTTCACTAGTTTAAAAATATTTGCAGCATTTCGCTAAAATTTTAATTAATTTATTTCAATTAATATATTTAATTAATTAAATTTAATTTCATTGTTCTGAAAAATTAATACGAAAACATGATCCACATATGTATCAGATTGATCAACGTTTGCTTTGATTCTAGAAAACAGGGCCTGGGTATTGCCTGGGGGTTCGGTATTCCAGCCGAACTGTTCCCCAACAAACATACCAATATATACTAAAAAAGTGTATAGCACGGTCATTAATAAATAAGTACTGTAACGCTTTTAGCACCAATTACAAGATACCGTTGAATAAACCATAATGGAAGATTTCCTAATTATGAGTTAAATAAAAATTCCATTTTATGGTCATGGAAATATAAAAGGCGCGCGCCCTTCATATTTCCATGGCCATAAAATGGAATTTTTTGGAATTTTGTATATTGGAATTTTGAAAATTGGCATTTTGTATAGGAATTTTGTTTTTTTTGGAATTTTATTTTTAGGAATTGTTTCTATTGGAATTTTTATTTCTGGAATTTTGTTTCTTCGAATTTTGATTTTGGAATTTCGTTTTTAGAGATTTGGATTTGGCAAGTCGTACCCAACAAAGCAAATATTGGGTTCCATGAGCATAATATGAAATTTGGAATTTATTTTCGTATTGAATATACTCTACAACATTATAAATGAATTGCGGAAAGAGTTGATAGTGTCGAAAAACGAAATTGACAGACTTCGGAGTGGGCGCCGCATTTGACAAAATAAATTAAATTTGAAAAAAAAAAATAAAATTGATTAAAAGGCGTCAAAATTTATCAAAATTATATTTTTTGCGAAATATTGCGGTTAATATTAATTTAATAAAATAAATGGAATTTTATATACTGTAGAATTTTTCATTTGGTTAAATAAATTTTTGTAATTCGGTTTATGGAATTTTGAAATTGGAATTATTATTTTTGGTGATCTGTACTAAGGAACTTAGTTTTGTACATTATTTATGATTTTGGAATTTTGTGCGAATATATTTTTTTTTTCTTGGAATAAAGTGTCTATCCCGCAAATATTGTGATCAAAAAGGGAACGGGCCGGAGGTTGGGTACGATTTGCCAAATCCAAAATTTCAAAAATAAAATTCCAAAATCAATTTTCCAACAAACAAAATTCCAGAAACAAAAATTCCAATAAAAACAACTTCTAAAAATAAAATTCCAAAAAAACAAAATTCCTATACAAATGCCAAATTTCAAAATTCCAATATACAAAATTCCAAAAAATTGCCATAAAATGGGTTTTATTTGGAAATTTTATTTAATTTATAATTCGGAATTTTTCGATTAATTCAACAACGGAATTTCATTTTTGAAGTTTTGGATTTGGCAAACCGTACCCAATCCGATAAAAAAACACGTTACATCAGGGTGGGAGTCGTTTAGCCAACTTTCAAAATCCCGACCTTCAAAAGATCGATTTTCAAAAGACCGATTATCAAAAGCCCGATTAAAAAAAATTATGACTTCGGGCACCCGCGGGCCGGCAAATTTTAAAAAATCAGGCTTGTACAAATATTTTTGTAATGAGTGCAGTGTAGTAACGGGGTTGGGTACGATTCATCAAATTCAAAATTCCTAAAACGAAATTCCAAATACCAAAATTCCAAAAAACAAAATTCTTATACAAAATGCCAAATTTTAAAATTCTAATATACAAAATTCCCAAAAAATTTCATGTGTATAAATTGGATTTTCAAAGGTATCTCGTAATTTGCTAAAACTGTTACAGTAATTATTTATTAATGACTGTTGTACCATACACAGGTTTGTTAGTGGGAATTATTAGTATGTTTGTAGGGGAACGGTTCGGTATTCCCAAAAAATCCAAACAATCCGCCATTCCACACTTTGATTCTTTCATCGTGATTCCTTCCTCGTGGGGAAGAAAACGAGAAAAGAATCACGACGAAAGAATCAAAGTGTGGAATGGCGGAATGGGGATCATGTTTGAGTAATAATAATAATAACTATTAAATTAATTGAAATAAATCAATTACAATTTTTACGAAAGGCTGCAAATATTATTAAACAAATGAAATACTAGAATTTTGTGTATGGATTTTTGTTTTAAATAAATAAATTTTGTCAATTGGAATTAAGAATTTTAATGTTTTTGTTATAGTATTATGTAACATCAAATTTTATATGTTTGTTAAATGGAGTTTTAGAAATTTAGGCCAGTTGGAATATTTTCTTTTGATAACGGAACCGGGTTAAAAAGGATTAAAATCTACCAGATGTTTTAGTATAACCGTAGGTTAGGTTAGGTTTCAGTGGTTGCTATCGCACACTCAGGCCAATTATGGCCCATTGTGATACCATTGGATCCGACATCATAAACCCCCTTAAACCCATTTAATACTATTAATATATAGTGTTAAAGATCTCGCACATTAAAGCATTCGAGATCACAAAGGCTGTCCATAGTGTATTTGCCCAAGTAATCATGTCTTCTGCCAACTAGCGCAGGACAAGAGCAAAGGAAGTGAACAAGAGTCTGCTCCTCCTCCTACTCGTTCATGCAGCTTCATTTGCATCCAGATCCAGCCTTCTCGCATGATCTCCGAAAATGCAATGTCTGGTAAGTACCCTTACGACTCAACCTAAATCACGTTTCCTCAGTGTGATTAAGATTTTGGAGCGATTCAAATTCAGCTCAGGCCATACTTGTTTCGCTACCCTGCCAGTTGAACTGGCGATCCACCTAGCATTTGCCGAGGCAACTGCTTCCTTATGGCTTGCTACTTTCAGCACAAACATAGGCCTTCCTACAAATTCTCTTCCTGGTTCCATTTGGAGAGTCGTACCGAACCTTGCTAACTCGTCTGCCCTGCGATTTCCCTCAACGTCAGAATGGCCCGGAACCCAGACCAACTGGATATTGAAATGTTCACTCAACTCGTTAAGAGATGTGTGACAATCCAACGCCATCCTTGACGTCAGGGAAACTGAATCTAGCGAAAGAACGTCCGCCCGACTGTTCACATAGATAGTGATATCAGTTAATAATATTTTTTTTTCTCTTCCAATCCTCCCTAGAAGGAAGAGTCACCTTAAAAAGCCTGCCAAAGCACAACAGGGGTGTTATATAGCCCAAATTCACCAGGTCATGCCTCACAAAATTGACTATAGTTAAGTGCCCTTTTTGCAGGCACTTCCAGCCCAAAGTCGCTGATAGCCGGGCGGCCGTATTGACCTCCATTTGCTCTAAAGCACTAGTGGGGGTCGTTTTCAGCGCCCCACTAATGAGCAGACAGGCTGCCCGCTGCACCTTCACAATTATGTTCATGTATGATAATTTCTAAAGAGCTGGTCACCATACACTTACACCATGCCTCGAGAGGCCACCTCCCTGGGGTGTTCCCCGATCGACCCGTCTCCTGACGGAAAAAATAACATGTCACATTATAAAAAGTGACAAAAATCTACCTATAACTTGCAGATTTTAGTTTTTTTATAAATATGGAGGGACTTTAGTTTTCTGACATTAGTATTTTGTAAACCGTAAATCAGTAAAAAAGTGTTGTTTAGTAAAAAAAAATTTGTGTAAAATTTTAATTTTTAAAATTATAAAAAAATTATATATAAGATAAAAATAAAAAAAAAAAGCAAAAAAATAAAAACATTTCGGAAAGATTGGTGGAAATCAAACTTATCGACGGTGTTGCGATCAACGGAAAAACCTATTGTGTAAAGCAAGAGTAACCCACTAGAAGAAGGAAAAATGAATTAAAAAAGGAACCATCAGATCTCAGAATCACGGTCCAGTGGCTTCCGAAAAACATGTTTTTGTTAGTACCAAAAGTACCAGGGTTGCGACCTTCAAATAAAAAGACCGCAATTGTAGATTATATTTGCCTTCAAACGGAGCACAAAAACAACACTGAGGCCACAACACTGAAAGAGCCGGAAAGTTTAAATGAAATTTCCATTCCGGAAACGTTAAAGTTTATTGACGAAGAACTGTTTGTATTGTCGGAGAAAGATTTTGGAGAGTATGAAAATATTTTATTAGGAACAAAACCATCTTTGATGTTGCTAGCAGTGCTGGCTCATGGACGGGGTACATTCGAGGTTGAACTCTCTATAATGAGACAGTTATTCTAAATCCATGGTAAAATTGGCGACCAAATCGTGCCATTATTATTTTGTATAATGAGCTCAAAACCAACAGAAACGTACTCGGCGATGTTCTATGAGCTTTGTAAAATTGCTTTCGATTGAAACGTCTCGTTAAATCCAAAGAGAATTGTGTCAGATTTTGAAAAAGCAAGCGTAACTGCAGCTCACACATATTTTCAGCCAACGGAAATACAAAGGATGCCTTTTCCATTTCGGCCAAACATTATGGAGGTCTATCTTCTGAAGAAGTGGTTTCCGAGTATTTTGACGCGATCAAAAAAAAAAAATGATCTAGACGCTAAGCGAATTGCCTAATGGTTCCAAACAAATTATATAAGGTGTGCCCATGAATACCAAGGAAGATGCCAATACAGTACAGAGTCCTGCACTATATTTCAGAACCAGAACACAAAACTCGGTTGAGGGCTGGAAGGCCCGACCAAAAATTGTATTCAGAAGACCTCATGTTTGGGTCTATAAGTTAATCGAAGAATTGGTAAATGAGATGATGAGATGCGAAACACGCATTGAGAAATGGAAAGCTGGTGAACGCGTTCCACTAATAAAACATTTGCAAAGAAATAGCAAAATTTTAATTGTTGTTGTAAATAGAAACTATACTGATAAAGTTAACTATACAAAAAATATTGTTCATGATGCTATAAAGTTACATTAATAGCACTTAAATTATTTATTTATTTATTTATTTTATCGTTAAATATTTCATCAAAAACCTAAACGATATTTTCAAGACGACCAAACACATATTTTATTAAAAGAACATATTTATACAAACCCAATTTTGTAAATTAAATTTTACAATTATTGGTTGAGGAATGGCCAAGATTCAAAAATTCTAGAATAACTCACATTAAAATGCAAATTATATCCAATAACCCAAATTTAACCAAGATCGACCAGAAAAAGACAGAGTTCTTAATAAAAATGAAAATAAAAAAAAAAGAAAATTTAATATTTTTTAAAAAATCTCGAGTTTTGCCGGGATTTTTAAGGATTCAGTAAAACCGGGTTTTTGAAAATTGGGGTTTTGAAAATCGGAATTCTGAACGTCGGGGTTTTGAATGTCGGGATTTTGATAATTCGATTTTTTTTAATTCGGAATTTCGTACCGATGCCCTCCCAACTTTTTCGCGATTCACTTTTAGAGTCCTTTTTTTACGCTGTTACCAGCCAAATTTACACCCTTTCGGAATATTTGCAAAACCTCTGGAAATAATCTCTGAATAATTTCTACGATTTCAGAAATATATCGACAATAATTTTTTCACTCTTATGTTACCAACACTAAATTACAACAACAAATTATTTCCACAACTATTCATTAATTTACTATTTACAATTTTTAATTACAACACAATTTACACTTAGGACCACGTATTAATATTTCACACGAGTCACTTTCCAATGTCCCAAATGACTAATTGAGACTGACTCATTGTGTTCGTTGCACTCGTATTTATACTCCGATCGAATATTCAAGATTAGCCTGGATTTATTCTAGACGGTTTTATTTGTCTTTTAATGCAAAGTGACTAACATCTGTCGGAATCTTTTAGAACTAGAGCAAAACTTGATCAATTTCTCAAAAAACTAGTTTTTATCTAATATAAACGTCATAGTTGACTATAATTCGACTGAATATTATGTAAAATGTTCAATTAGTTTACAATTAACGTAAAAAATGATGAAATAATAATAAAATGGTATGAGGCTTTTTCTCATATAAACAAATATCACCTTTCGCTCTCTTTCCTATGAGCTAACTAGGATGCTGTATAAGATAGCGGAATTTTGACAGCGAAAATAAGAGATTACGCTACTCGCCGCAAGTGGCAGCACTATCACTAAAGAATTTTTTTTTTAATGTAATTACCATCGGAATTTTTTTATTCATTATGTATATATTTTTTCACTAAATAAAACATCTCAGCGGAATAAAATATTAGAAGTGATCCTTAAAATGGCAAATAGATTGATCTCCGAAGTAAAGGAACTCGGTATATGAAATGTTGAAATTTAACAATAATCCGTCTTTCCAGCATTTCTTCCACTAGTAACCAATATTTTCGGTTGATTTTCTAGTAGCTTAGCTCATACTGAGATTATACGAAAAATATGGGGAAAATTCATGGCCTAAAATTTTCACTAACATTTTTTGATTTTCTGCCGCCAAATAAGTTATTTTCAGTTTTTGACCAATATTTCAAAAACTTCCACTAGTAACCAACACTTTTGGTTATTTATCTAATAGCTTAGGTCTTACTGAGACTATATGGAAAATATGGGGAATATTCATGAACTAGAATTTTCACTAGAATTTTTTGATTTTATACGGCCATATAAGTTATTTTCAGTTTTTGGCCAATACCTCAAAAACTTCTACTAGTAACCAATATTTTCGGTTGTTTTTCTAGTAGCATAGGTCATACTGAGACTATATGGAAAATTTGGGAAAAATTCATGGACTAGAATTTTCACTAGAATTTTTTGATTTTCTTCGGCCATATAAGTTCTTTTCAGTTTTTGGTCAATATCTCAAAAACTTCCACCAATAACCATTTTTTTCGGTAGTTTTTCTAGTAGCTGAGGTCATACTGAGACTACATGGAAAATTTGGGGAAAATTCATGGACTAGAATTTTTTGATTTTCTGCGGCTTTATAATTTATTTTCAGTTTTTGGCCAATATGTCAAAAACTTCCACTAGTAACCAATACTTTCGGTTATTTTTCTAATAGCTAAGGTCATACTGAGACTACATGGAAAATTTGGGGAAAATTCATGGACAAGAATACTAGAATTTTTTGATTTTATGCCGCCATATTTTCCATATAGTCTCAGTATGACTTAATCTTTCAGAAAAATAACATAAACTATTGGTTACTAGTGGAAGTTTTTGAGATATTGGCCAAAAACTGAAAATAACTTATATGGCCGCAGAAAACCAAAAAATTCTAGTGAAAATTCTAGTCAATGAATTTTCCCCAAATTTTTAATAAGTCTAAATATGACCTAAGCTACTAGAAAAACAACTGAAAAAAATGGTTATTAGTGGAAGTTTTTGAGATATTGGCCGAAAACTGAAAATAACTTATATGGCCGCAGAAAATCAAAAAATTCTAGTGAAAATTCTATTACATGAATTTTTCCCAAATTTTCCATATAGTCTCAGTATGGCCTAAGCTACTAGAAAAACAACCGAAAGTGTTGGTTACTAGTGGAAGTTTTTGAAATATTGGTCAAAAACTGAAAATAACTTATATGGCGGCAGAAAATCAAAAAATGTTAGTGAAAATTTTAGTCCATGAATTTTCCCCAAATTTTTCGTATAATCTCAGTATGAGCTAAGCTACTAGAAAATCAACCGAAAATATTGGTTACTAGTGGAAGAAATGCCGTAAAGACGGATTATTGTTAAATTTCAACATTTCATATACCGAGTTCCTTTACTTCGGAGTACAATCTATTTGCCATTTTAAGGATCACTTCTAATATTTTATTCCGCTGAGATGTTTTATTTAGTGAAAAAATATATACATAATGAATAAAAAATTTTCGATGGTAATTACATTAAAAAAAAAATTCTCTTTAGTGATAGTGCTGCCACTTGCGGCGAGTAGCATAATCTCTTATTTTCCGCTGTCAAAATTCCGCTATCTTATACAGCATCTAACTATGCGTCGTTTAAAAGGCCAATACCGCAAAACTGTTATAAACCACCTTTAATGCCACTACGCAACCCCAGATAAAATGTCCAAATAAATGTCTCGCCAATGTCGGATTAGTTGCCCATCAACCCAATAGGTTTTTTGTGATAGTGCTGCCTATAGCGGTGAATAGCAAAATTACATTTTTTCTGCTTGCGATTTTCAGCTATCTTTTACAACATAAATAAGTAAACCTTATTCTACGACAACTAAAATATGGCAAATCCAGTGCCCTGCAACTCATCTGTGAGTTACATATTTTTATTCTAAAAAAACTTCAAGAAAAAGTAAACATTTTTTCTTTTAGTACTATGCAGACTATAATTGGCCCATTTTGCTAAAGTACTTAGGGTTCAGAAATTTGGTTTAATATTTGCATATTAATACCAATAAGTTTATTTTAACTATGGAAGAATATTTGCAAGAGAATATTCATGTTTTGAAATTCTAAGTATTTTACAAAGTTACAATATTGAAAAAATATTTTTTCATTATTTAATTATTTAATTGAATATACATTGTTTTATGAAGTATCTCCTCAGGATAACATGTCGTGTACGGACATATAGAGATACACTCGATACAAAGACTAATTGAAATATTGAATTTACTGGAATTCCGATAAACAATGCATGTAGTTTATTATGAAATAAAAATATTGAAAAATATCTTGGTACATGGTACGTATACATCCATAACCATCATATGCACAAATAAACAAGAAAATTTTTTTAAAATATTTATGAGATGGAAAAATGCATAAAAATAATTTTTGGTATAGGATCCTATATGTAAAACCTGAGATATCTTGTACATACCTTTAATTTGCCATTTGTGAAATGTTCTGGCGTCACAAAAAAATGAATTCCAATTGTTGATGTTTCTAAATTTGTTAACTCATCTTTCACAATCGGATATGTCCGTATATATTCATTTGTTGCTGGCATAAAATTTATTGTCCATGTTAAATTTGCCGCTGGCTTTGAATATTTCGACGTACAATTGCCCCGTAATATTTCACCCGATTGATATTTTGGATCAATCCCCGTCACAATTGGATTGTACAGTGGCACATCTGAAAATATATAACAAAAAAAAAAATAATGATAAAAGATTTTTTTTTTACTACAAAATTATACGATTTCATTAAATTCTGAAGAAGAATAACGTTTTTTTGGTACGGGGGTCAGTTAAACACCCAATTTAGAATTCAATTTAGAACAAGAAAAAAAGTTTTTTTATGTCTTAATTATTTCTAAACGTTTGCGGCGATATACAAAAAAAAATTATCTTTAGCGTTTATTTAATAAGGAACGAAAAGGATGATGAAATTGAATTATTAATTGAAGTGTTAAAGATTCAAACAGCTTTAATTGCGAAAGGGATTAAAAATATTCATTAAATAATTTTAAATTTTTTTTTTTTTTTGGTTTGGTTTGTAATTAGTTTGGGTACGTGATTTGGCTTAAGAGCGAGCGTTGGTTTTTAATTGTTTAGAATTAATTATTTATAAATTTAAATTTTAATAGCGTTAAAGACACCTGTTTTTATCAAATTAAGATTTTATATGTTTGCGTAATGGTGGATATTGGTATATTATGATATTTTAATTTATATGTGCAATAACACAACAGGAGTTAACTAACCAACGTTTTGACAGGTTACAATGTTTTATACATATACATGGTGTCCTATAAGAACTTGGAATTGAAAAAACATTCATACATTGAACTTTCAAAATAATATCTCAGAGAGTTTTGAGCATGTGGATAAGTAAGATTGGGGTTTTACATCAAGCACTAGTTCAGAACCACTTCGATTATCTCTGTGTAACTTGTAGGGGCCGAGTTAAAAAATTTCAAATGTTTAAGAATTTTCGAATTTCACTCAATGATGTTCTCTCTCAAATAACAAAAAACTCAGAGATTTTCGAGCATGTAGATAAATAAGATTTGTTTCTTGCATCAAGTACTAGTTCAGAACCAATTCCATTACCTCTGTGCGACCCGTAGGGCTCGAGTTAAATAATTTCAAATGTTTAAGAATTTTCAAATACTGCTCAATGATGTTCTCTCTCAAATAACAAAAATCGCAGAGATTTCCGAGCATGTGGATAAATGAAATTGGTTTCTTACTTCAAATACTAGTTCAGAACCACTTCGATTATCTCTATGCTACGAATCGCATAGAGATGTGTGTTTGTTGTAAAAAATTTCATTTTATAAAATTCACTCAAAACTGTTCCTAAAAATTAAATGTTTGCTACTTATAGTGTAAACATATTTGAGTTTATTAAAAAATTTCAGATATTATTATGAAAGTTCATAATTTGAGTGTTTTTTTAATTCTAAGTACTTAGTTCACAGTGTATATTTTGTTATTTTAGCATACACTTCACTCCGATAACCTACGTTACAAACGTAAACCTCCGCAGTACAGCCAAATTGGGTTAAGAAATGAATGAGATAGATGGAGCATTGTAAAATTTAAATTTCAATATACCGAATTTCTTTAATTCGGAGTTCAATCAATTTGTCAATTTAAGGAACACTTTTATTTTATTCCGCTGGAATGTTTTCATTTGTGAACAAGAAGTTACCAAACTGGAAATAAAATTTCCGCTGGTTATAAAATAATGACCGATATCCTTTTTCGTGATAGCGGTGTCGCTTATGGCGAGTAGGGTAATCTCTTATTTTTCGATGGCAAAATCCCACTGTCTTATTGCCAACTTCTTTTTTTAGTTTATAGGAAAGTTTCATTCAAATGTTAACATGCACTGTCAAACGAGGTTTTTAGTTTTCGGAATACGCAAAATGTTGTAAAGTCCTAGTTTGCTGTAAAGTGAAGTTTGAGCTAGAGAACGGAATCGAGAACTCGATACTACACGTAATAATAAATTATTTGTTCGAAAAACGATTTTGTAGCAAGTGTAAATATTTTTTTATTTTTTTTTATTTTTGTGCGGTGTTGCTTGCTCGCCCCTCAGGTGCGACCCCAAGTGGCGGTTTAAGGGAGGCCTCTCCATTTCGCCGATGAGTATGTTAGAACTAAAATACCAGCCGCGAACTAAAATAATAAAGAGGAAGGAATCCAGATCTAATCGTTTTCGGACACAATACGTTGCAGGAGCCTGGATCAAAAGTAATTTCATTTCTGGTTTAGGCTATGGTGCCTCTGGCTGCCTGATATTACTGCAAGAACAATAGGTGAGAATACAGTAAGTAGCAAAATACCGTGAGTGGATTTAATAACATATTCAACCGAGCCCTATGAGTAATGGATACATATGAATTCATCTAGCACAAGTCGCGTTAGGAGATTAGAGGGTGTCTAGTCTTCATACATACCACTTATCAACAGATGATGCTATCGACAAGAGGTATTGGACCTAGATCCGCTGTAAGGTAAGAGGAAAAGGCCCAATAGAATATCGATGTCAGGTGGAGACCCACCCAAGAAAAAAAAGTTGAATGAAGCAAAGCTTCTACCTGCCATGGTAAAACATAAAACTAGAAGACCAAGGGAGAAGTTTCCTCCGGATACGTTGGAGATCATTAAAACAAGCAATCTTCGTATGCGGAGATTTTACAAACGTGAAAAGCTAACCGAGTCTTAAAGATCTCGGGGAAAATGTTACTCGCATTGGCAAAACGGAAAAGGACAGTGTGTTTTTGAAGCTTGAAAATTCTGCTGGTAAAAATACACCAATATTGTAATCTTCTTTAGTAAAATACTAGGTAATCAAGCCCAGGTAAAAACTCTAAAAGAAGTAGACGAGAGCCTCATCGATAAATCGTTGCGGAAAACATACGGAGGAACTCAGATAGCTTTCGTCGGTTTTGGACCATCTAGTCGATGATGCCAAGGATCGGAGACCATTGACCATCGCTGGTGATTTTGATGCATGTGCCATAGAATGGGGCAGCTAACCAACAGCCAGGGATATGCTCTTCTTGAAGCAATAATAGAAATTATTCGACGATTTGCAGGCGCGATTTGAAATCGATAATTGTCATAACTTTTGTTAGTAGCAACCTTATGTATGGCGGAACCATGTAGGAAATCAGGAAGTTGTACATTGATAGTGACAATCAAGCAGTACTTTCCGAGTACTCACGCCTATGCTGAAATGATCAATACAGCTTGGTGGGTGGAAGGTTAAGAAGTTTAAAGAAGAAATATTTATCACAATGCTGAATGAGGTTAACTGAAGGGTGTACCAGAATATGTGACTAGGGCTAGTGACGCAGCTATGTCTAGAAGAGTGGTAGATAACCGTCAACCACTTTGTTACTGGAGGTTTCTTATGAATACAAAAATTGAGGCTGATCGTAAATGACTCACCTCATGGTGCGAATGGCTTATATATAGCGGCCTTTTGAACAAATATTATATCTTAATGGATGTTGAGATTTTGTGAATTGGTCATCGCCCTGTTTCGGTTTTAGCTGATTTCTGGTCCTTACCTTTGCTAATGCAAAGTTTCAAGGTAATGCTATTGGCACCTTATGGTGAAAATAGCCGATATGTAGCCGCTCGAGAACACACTTTATACCGATTTCACATCGCCCTGAAACTCTGCAGACAGATTAGGATCAAAACTATTCGAAAATCATAGTACACAATAATAATAGTAGACCAATGAACCATACACAAAATCTTACTTTCCGTTAAGAAATAAAGTGTTCTCAAAACACCATCTTCACCACAAAGTACCAATTAAATAATCCTGAAACTTTGCGTTGGTAGAAGTTAGGTCCAAAACTACTCGAAAATTATAGTGAGACCGATGGCCAATACAAAAAAGAACTTCCTTGAAGATAACGTGTGTACTGTAGATACCGATTACAACGCTCTGAAATTTTATTGGGCCGAAGGTAGAAGAAAGGTCATCAAGTTTATAAACACGAGTGTCTAAGGTAGAATGTTGTGCTACAACATTAAATCGAGGAACTTTATGGCAAAAAATTACAGCTTTTACAGGACATAAAAAAACTAGTTGGAATTCGCTTTTTCGATTGATGGAGAGATTCATCAATGTCTCAGAATGCATCAATTCCACGTTAGAAGATGTTAGGCGATCTAAACTTACAGCGGGCACATTGTAAAACTAAAGAAAATGCACAGTATATGTTGGAATTACAGCTAGCTATCGTTAAACTAAGTAACACCGATTGCAATAAACTTAAAGCTGATTGTATTATCCGATATATTTTTATGAAATTGAGTGCAATTCAGTACAATCAATCACAGACTCCGCAATTTTGAGAACGTTTGAAAAGCTAAAACTAGAATCATAACAGTGTGAAATCGATGAAATGATAGTAACAATGATAGTAGCTGATTCATTTATTTTTCTTAAATATAAATTTTTTAATAAATAAACAAAATCTTAAAATTAAATTCTCTGTCAATTCATAAAAATCATTTATATGTTTTAAGCAAATTTTCAGGAGATTATTAGCAAGATTGTACAATAAGATCGAAAAATTTAAACGGATTCAAAAATATTTTCAAACATACTTAATCGTGTATGTTAATCATGTTTGGTCTTGATCTCCTGAAAACCGATACCCAAGATTTTAAAAAGTCAAGTAAATTTCCAACCCTAGTTCGACTCAAGGGTGCCATTGCCGCATTTGAGACCACGACATGGCTTAGCGATGCTTGAATTAATATTCAAATTTAACGACATCTAAATATCATAATCGTAAAAATAACTTCGATACGTAATTCAATAAACAACTCGTCGACAACGCAGAAAACATCGACTACTCGTCTAGACAAAATCAACAACCATTTGAAATTCCGCCACTAAGATTGAGTGATCTGCATATTTTTAACTTGTGTTCCTAGAGATTTATCTAATGCAAATTATTAATACTTTTAAATATATTTAGCAGTAGCTTAAACTGTGGACCTGATACCGTTTTTTTTTTGTCTAATACTGTGTGCCAGACGTCAAATTTTATTGTCTAAATTTTTAACTACTTAATGAAGCTTAGTTCATAACTATTATATGTAGATGTCTTATGTTTTTAAACCAAAATATGCTTGATATTAACATTTAAACTGCAAACACAGTTCAGATTTATCAATACCCGCCAATTTTGAATAAAATATTACACAAGGTTTGCTTTGCTCCATCTATGAGCGACTAGTAAGAACTAACCATTAATTTTGTTAGTACTAGTACAGAATATATACAGAAGCGACATAACTCATTTTTATATGAATATCTTTCGACTCGAATATTTGACCTTTAACATCAAAATAGGAGTGGTAAAATTGTTTAAATGGTAGATAATAGATAGCGCTAGCAGTTTTCAAAAAATTAAAATCAATTATAAAGTCTTCGCAGTGTACATCTAAAATTTCCTCTCAATTGGCTCTCTCAATTTAATGTCACTTTGATTTTGGCTGCAACAAACCGTATTGCTATTATTCGTAAAATCTAAACCATGTCTAAATTAACTAAAGATCTAAACCATTAAGCATGTGAAGAATTAAACTAAATTGATAAAATTCGATTTAACGGATAAAACTTCCCAATATCTGGATGGGCGTTTAATTTTTCCACTGTTGGAATTTTTGTGCTTCAATAATTGCATTGAGTTACTTTTTTTTAGATAGTCGTCAAATATGAGTGAAGATATACCGGAAGAGCTTTTAAATCGGCTGTATTACCTACATTGAAAAAAAAAACTGAAGTATAGCCTAGCCCCACATTAATGAAAGCCACGAAACTTGAAGAATACGGTTAGTGTGAAAGATCCAAAACGTTCAAATATCAAGATTCAATGCCGTATTTATATTTTTGCCTTTTAGTCATGCAACTATCCGACAAAAATTATTTAAATGTACTATGAGGATATTTGACATCAGAAATCTTAGTCCTTAACTGGGGGGTCGGCATTGGAAAATTTAAATCGTCTACGGGAGGGTTAGTTTATCGACTACAGCAATTTCAATGATATTCAAGCTCTTCAGCGACGGACCTGATTGATACGCTGGAGTGTACAAGGGTTCTTCAATCACACTTGTACAAGGGTTCTTCAAGGGATGAGACGATTATCGAAATGTTTCTGTATAAAAAACGAATGCCATTCAAACAATGTGTTCTCGCATTTTACGGTATTTGGCCACATTCGTTATCATGAGGGTGGCGTAAAGCACAAAGATTTAAACCATTTATATGTAAACTATTTCGAGGGGCTCGGATGAAACCGGATGTTTAGATGAGTCTGTTGAAAACGCCCGTTTAATGATTTTAGGAACATTTTGCAGAATCCATCAATGCGTTACCATAAGCATGTTCGTTGATAAATTAAACATGTAATCAAAGGAAGCTGAATGCTGGATTGTGAATTTAATTCCTAATGCTGGACTCGATGGTAAAATTGGCTAGAAATTAGGAGATGTAATGGGAACGCAACCTTTATCACCATATCAACATCTACATATTGTATTTGAAATAAGCAATTGATTCCCTCTCAGTTCGTTCGGAAGCTCTCACTGGTACTGTAGAAAGAAACCCAAGCTAAAGCACAAGAAAGGAGTGAAAATAATTTAAAGTACTACTAAACAATTTGTGGAACTTATAAACGTTTTTTCTTTTTATAGTCACCCGATAAAATTGAGAATCCAGAATAAATTAAATTGTTAAAAAAGTCTGAAATTCCCATTAATCAACAATTGTTTTATTTTAAAAAATTTCAGGTAAACTACATTCGGCATAAGCGTTGTTCTGAATACAATAACTGCCGCCAATTTTGGTCGATGCACAATAAGTAGGAATTACCAAAAATTACAAGTAATGCTGGAGTACGTGGAATCGAATTGATTCGCTTTTCATCATCGACAAATCCATTAGCGTTTTGCCGGTCTCTAATCGCCATTGTTTCGATAAACGTACGGTTGAAATGAATATAATGTGTATTGTTCCTGGAATTATTCGAGACGCAACTTTTGGGGCTTCCATGTAAGACTCCCCGAACGCGACACTGTTGACTGCAATGGGCAATTATGCCGATGTCGAATGAATTAGATTCATTCTGATAAAGCTTGATGACGAATTCAAATAATTGGTTTGCCATGGCTGAATTGAACCACGATGGACTGTCGCTGTTGTAGACTCTGATCTCGTAATCCGTGAATCCGTTAACCGAATCATTTTCATTAATAATAATGCTCATTGTTTGACAAATGATCGCGAAAAATTTGCCAGAAGTCGAAGAGAGAATATATTTTAACACTATTAAAAATTTTTAATGTTTACAAAAATGATTTTTTTTAAATTTAGAGCCATCTATTGGCGAACGTGGAAACTATTTTAGGAGTATTATCAAAAAAACAAAAAATGGTTTCTAACTGTCGTTTCTGATATAATCTGTGGTATTAGTGATTCATAGTTGTTACTGTACATATACATACTATAAAACGTACTGTGTCTAAAATTTAGTCCTAAATTACGTATTGAATTATTAATTGCACACCATCGATAATATATACTTCAACAATTGCTACAACTCTAATTAAATTAGGGCATTAGAGTAAAATTTCTGTGTATCATATTATATGCTATCCATAAACGGCTCGTATGAGCAAACATAAATTTAGTTAGTCGAACATTTACAAAAAAAATCGACTTGAGGTACACTGTTTAAAAGGTAATTTAAAACAAAATACATTTTTTTTCTAAACCTATAGCCACATAACATAAAAAGTAAATGTTCCTTTGAAAACCATAATTAAGAATCCACAGTGCCATCTTTTTAAGTAGTTTTAATCCTGTATACATATTTTGGTGACAACTACTGACATTTGACAAAACGTTACTGAGCTTAAAACATTTCTTTCATGCATAAATTAATTTAAAAGTGCAGTTAAATGTCAAAATATTATAGAAAACAAAATGTCAAATTGTTCCTAAGGCAGCTGATGTATTTTTTCCTAAAATACAGTAAGCTAATTTAATGTGAACCAGGTACGCTAGTGGTAAGCCGAATTGGATGATGGAATTGGATGGTAGATTAAATTGGGCTTACGAACCAGATGGAAAATATAAGAATTAATTTTCATCGCTGAAGTGAAGATAGTTTGAAAACCAGCCCTAAAAAAGACTTTATGTAAAACGGTGGGCGTCCTCACTAAAATGCATTAAACTGGCTCAATAAAATTATGTAATGTTATGGTATTTTGGGTTTTTCAGTATAAATTTAAATTGCAAGATGGGATTTAAAATAACAACGTAACTAGAATGTTATGCCGCGAGAATTGCTCCATTACTTCATAAACCATAAAATAAAACAGAAGGCAAGTTCTTTTCCTTTTTGTAATACCTTGTTTATCAAGAATTTTATCCAGATTCACATAACTCGATCATTTTCGAAAAATCTCGCTATTTCAAAGCATGAATCTCTCTCAGTTCTTGAATCTGTCCATGGATCAAGTTATAAAATAAAATTATAAAATATTAATTTGAAATTATGGTTTATAAAAATCATAAATAAAAAAATATGACAATAAAAGTAAAATGCTAGAAAAACCTCTGAGACTATCGAGTGTCGTCTCCATTTAAGTCTATTACAGATCGAAGACAATTTGGCATTGAATCTATAATTTTTTTTAAGATATTTGAAAGTTAAATTCTTCGAGGATTTCATTTTCGGCCTTTTTTTTCCAATTTTCCGGATATGTATACCATTTTCCGCTTGACTTCTGCTCAAATATTTTCAAATATATTTAAATCTGGGTTTTGTGGAGGCCAGCATAAAACAATGAAGCCAGAACCTTTAAAAAATTCTTGACGTATTTTTGCGGTGTGAATTGGTGTGTTATTTTGTTGCAGTAATCATTCTCCCCCAATGAGATTGTTACCACAAACAGCCGAGTGTTCATTTAAAATTTCAAGGTATACATTTTTATCAACCTTAAAATATAAGCTTCCCAACGTTTTGCTTATTCGCATGTTGAAACATCGATATTTTTTATGTTCTTTTTTGGGAATACACGAACGACTTATAAATCGCCAAATTACTTTCACCATATCCTATTTCTCTAATAATCCAAGGTTTCCTTCACGTGCTGCAAAGCAAAGTTACTTCGCTTTTATTTGATCAGTGATATTATTCACTGTTCTGGTTATGTATCGTTGAATACAAACTTCTTTAAGTCTTTTGGAGATAGTTCGTCTACTGATTTGCCACCCCATAATATTTTTGATATTTTTGAAACATTGGAAACTGACTGTCTTGGATATTTAATGAACTCTCTAACAGTTTTATTTTTGTTATATTTGTGTTTGTTGTAATAAATATTACTTTTCTAAAATTTTAACTGTTTATTTAGTGTCGCTGTTTCATTATCTGCAGTGTTGTGCAGCACTACACTAATTTGATATTTTCGATTTAGCATTTTTTTTCTAAATATTTTAACCCTCAAAACTATGGCACCAAAGCGAAAGTCGATACCTGTTTCAGAAAAATTTTCACTAGTACAACGATGGAAACGACGAGAGTTGCTAAATTCTTTAGAAAAAGCAAGTGGATTCCAACAATCTCAAATTAGAAATTGGGTGGAATAAGAAAACAAACTCTTACCAACTAACAAGGTAAAAAAGCGTGTTGGAGGCGGAGGGCGCAAACCAGTCTTTCCAGATATAGAAAAACAAGTTATTGAGTGGTTCAAAGGCCAACGAACAAAAAAGCTGATCGTAACATATAATTCATTTCGCAATGAATCGGAAAGAATAGCAGATGCTTTAACAAATCAACCCAAAATTTTTGCTGGAAGTACTAAAATGATACGAGGTGTTTTCAAAAGGAACCGAATAACTTCTAGAAAATTTACTCACAAAAGCCAGCAAGACAACTGCAAACCCGAAATACTACAGAGTAAGTTGAACGAGTACATTATTGCGATTCATCAAAAATCTGCAAGTCTGGTAACAAAATGGTAACAAATGGTAACATTTTTAATATGGACGAAACTCCTTGTTACTTTGACATGTCGCACAATCGTAAATTGCATTTTAAAGGAGGAACAACTATTGACGGGGTTTAATACCGGACACCCTAAAAATCGATTTACAGTATAGTTCTGTGTATTTCTGTAGCTGGAATTGTAGTGCGAACTCTCATCATTTTAAAAGGTTTAAAAAAGTGGCCATAAGATGAATATTCCCAAAAGTTTTGATGTTGTGGTCAAATGTTATATGACATAGCTGAAATGAAGTTTGGGTGGATAAATAATTGTTTTTCAAAACGTGGTGGTTTTGCAAACGAAAAATCGATGAATCTCAATTGCGAAAAACAGTTAAGGATAGATTAAAGCAAACATGCAACACAGACGTTTTGTATATACCACCAAAAACGACATCCTTTTTGCAACCATTTGACGTCTCCGTTAACTGTCCATTTAAAATCGCGATGCGATCAGTTTGGGATAATTGGTTGACTAATGCGCAAGAAGAATTCAAAGCAAAAAGATATCATAAAAACGTGCATCACAAAAAACGCGCAGTCGGGGTCTTCCTCTGCGACGCACTCTGGCTGGGTATTGATGAAACACTTTATAACACTGATTATCTGTTTAAAAATTTACAAAAACTGCGCACAAAGTTCATGTGAACAAAATGTAGATATTTTGGTTGAAATATAAAAATTAAAAAAACTTACGATGGATCAAAATCCGGGGTTTTTTCAACCTCAAGCGTGAAGTTAGTAACTTATTTAAATTTTCCTCTATATTTGGTCGCAAAAATCAAGTAAGTTACTAACTTCATACTTGAAATGAGAAAAATCCCGAATTTTTATTCGTCGTATTGTATACGGGTTTAAGATGTTTTTTGATTCATTTTTAGTGAGGACAGCCACCGTTTTATAGAGTCTTTTATCGTGCTGATTTTTGGGTCATTTTCACGTACGTAGCGTATGAGTCGGTCCATAATTACCTAGTGGCAAGACAGCATCATCCGGCGAACGGAAAATAATGAGAAAATTAAAATTTTAAAACATTTCCTAGGTTGTCGATACCAGGAAATCAAAAAATTGTTATGTAACCTACACGTAACAGACTACGCCCAACCTTGCCGTTGCTTTTGCCCATTCAATATAATAAAAACCTTGTTAATATTTCCTATGTTAAGTTCAAATAATCCGCTTTCAAAAATGACACTTTAAATTAAAGGAACTATACTACAGTAGTATGACAATAATAAAAATTTCCACAATTGCTTACTAGAATTTTAAAATATTTTTGGTTACAAAAAATAAATCCATAAATTATTTGAACTAATAACTTGTTGTAATTAAAAACAAACCATACAGATAAATTATACCAAACTATAAATAATCCAAAATTTATGAAAAACTATATCCATTTAACAATCCAGTATCGTTGCGATTTTTCATTTTGGTTTTAAGTGTGGGGTTACAAAAAAAATAAAAAATGACCGATAAAAATAAACTTTTCTCGCCCCACATACTCAGATTCACTGTACTAAAATTTATAGTTGCCAAAAGCTCTCTCGTACACCCCCCATCAATAAAATAATTGTATTACAAAGTCATTTTAACGACAATTAAAAAATAAAAATTCTGTAAACTGGAATACAAAAAACTACTTTGAAAAAAATTTAATTTAATAAATTTTGTACACTCTTATAGATGTCGACTCTTCATATATCGCCGTGTGCGCATATATATGTAACGAGCTTTTTGATGGTCTTAACAAAAAAAAAAAAAGTTGTAATTATGTTGTCTCAGTACTATCTTGCAAGTTTACTTTTTATTTTTTTATTTCTATTCTGTACATAAAGAGCTATAAGGATAAGAGTTAATTAATTTTTAATTACATTGAAACATATTTAACACACTGCATTAAAAAAATAACAACAACAACAACAAATATAAACGAGTGTATTATGGAGTAAGAGGAGGAGAGCTTTTTAAAAATTTTGTGACGTGAACATAATGAATGGGAATGTATATGCTGCAAAAAAAAAAAAAATAATATTAAGTTGAGTCTCTGTTGTACACTCTTGTGATATGCTCTTGAGCTTGCTTGCCTGGTTGTTATGTTGCAAAAGAACATAAATTTTATTTTTATGATTATGATTATTTTCCAATGTTTGGACATGATAATTTATTGTATACACAGTTTTTTTTTACCCGATGTTGGTAAAAATTTATTTGTAACTTTTTGGTGTTGTTGTAAATTTTATTTTTAATTTTATGTTACAGATGATTAAATATTGCAGATGTGATAATTTTATATTATGTAATATGTGTGCGGGAGATTAATGAGATATATAAACAAAAGCTTGCACAATTTATTTTTGTATTTGTTGTAAAGCTGTTGTAATGCTGGTTGTGCAGTATGCTTTGTGCATATACTGGTCATTGTTGTGTAGTAAAAATATATTTTCGCAATTTTGATTTTTAATTGGATGCCTTTATTTACACCATCACAATACAATCAGTTTACCTTGATTGACTCTTCGCTCATGATCCATTAAATCATCTTGTACGGTGCCTCGCCCTATAAACAGATTTTACCGCTTCAAGGATTGAAATCATCACCAGAAAATTAAATTTGTGTCTCATTCCTTCATCAAATGTTTTACGTATATATATACACCGTGCCTCACGGTGTTCTCGTTTTGATTACATCATTCGGAAAATTCGCCGAAAAACAATAAGGAATTTTTTCATTTTCCAAAATACAGAAAAAAGTAACGAAAAATTAGCTTGACGTTATAACAATGTTTTATTGAATTTTAAATGACATTTTTTTTGCCTCAACGTTGTTTTTGGTATTTTGCTATCATCGCTAGCGTCTCGCGTATTTTTTTGTTTCTTTATCAATCGCGCGAACGTCTCGAGCGAAATTAATATTCTTAAGATTTTGATTTTTACAAGAAATATTTTTCCTCCCGAAACCTTATTTTTTTGTGCTATGTAATACATTATTATATTGATTGAATTAGTTTGAATGATGTTACTGGATTTATCGCTGGGTTGAAAAATGTCGATTTGTAATTTAACGCTATTTAGCAATTTATTTTTTTTGTGCTGTGTTGTGCCATCGTCATCGTTGTCGTTGTCGTCTCACTATGAAATATTGAACATAAATTGCATTTTTTTTTTGCTCTGTATCAGATGAAATGTTATTGGCCTCATTATTCGGAAATTGATTTGGTATATTGGTAACATCTGTTTCGAAAAGTTTAGATGTGGGAATTGACTTTAGAACAATGTTTGAAAGCTTTTGTAAAAATTGATTAATTAAGAGGACGATTGCTTATGACTTATATAACCAAGTTTAAGAATTTTAAATCGTATTCTATAGTACTTTATGTGGTTAAATTCAATTGAATGTACTATGTTGCATGTGATGACTCAAACATGTGCTGTAATAATCAGAATCGCACATAGACTGACATATTTTCTGCCCTGCAGCCCACCAAAGGTAACACCGTCATCAACCATTACACTGAAGGAGAAGAACAACGAACAACGAGATGTGATAGAATAGCCAAAACGGATCAATCAAACGTGGACGAACCAGTGAATTTATTACGACACGCCATCATTCATCAGATTGAAAAGCATACCGTTGAACGAGCCACACTAGTCAAAACAAACAACGATTTCAGGGGGCACCAGCTCAATTCAACGGGGGCCGACCTGAATCTAATTCGAATGCTTTTCATACAATAAGATGTCAGCATGCGTTGATTATACCGCAAAATATATGGTACTAATGGAAAATTGACATCAAAAGGGCCTTGTCTGTCCACGCGAGATTCTTAAACTTGACAAATGCCTGGAATTTTGAACGAGAATATTCCAATCACTAGGAAAGCAAAACCAAACATCGCACGGCTAGTCAAACCAGAGACCAACATGCCACGGAAAAGTTTCTTTAACGGTAAGAGCCTCAATTTAACCAACTACAAGTATTGTGGGGACCGGCATCAGTCTCTCAAAAGTTGCATCCATTTCCAAAACATTTCCATCAAACGAAGAATAGCTTTTGTGCCGAAATCTGCAGGTACTGTCTCGCACATAGTCCTAAGATATCGTGCGGCAAGAAATCCGGTTGTACCAGCAGCAGTATAATCGACATTACCAGTTGATGAACGAACCAGGGCCGACATGTTGTAACTATCACTTTTTTCGCTTCGACGAAAAAACCGAGCTACTTTGATGAAAATGTAAAAATTTAAATGTAACAAAAAATATTTTTGCTTCTAAAATACCGTGATTCTATCGAAAATGTATCGAAGCGAAAATGTGATAGTTGCAACATGTCGGCACAGAATAGGAACCAAGCACACAATTTATCAATAAAAAAATGTCAACATAAAAAAATATTTTTTTAGGAGAAACTGGAGAAAGCAAAGGCTGCTAGACTTATTTTGGATTTAAAGTGAACCGTATCTATCAAAAAATATAATTTTTATAGTTTTGCTTTTTGATCACCCAGTAAAATCATAGGCCTGCTGCAATCTTATTTGGAATTTTATAGATATTTTTTATATGTTTTAATTGCTAAAATATACGCTTGGTTCCTACCCAGATCCAGTAAAATTTAACTATATCTGCGGAACGCCATTCAATGTACGAACGTTGATAGATCAAGGATCCCAGGTTTTGTTAAATATGGAGGAAGAGGTTCAAACGCTAGGAGTTGGAGCTAACACAACAAACAAGGCAAATGCGAATCTCCTACCGAACGCCTGAAAGCCTGACGATAGATGGAGTGGACTACGTTTGGCGGATCCACATTTTGACCGCCTTTGGGGTGCGAACGTTAACAGCGATTTTACAGCAATAAACCAAATAATCAGGGGCAGACCGAGCGCTATAAGCACCAGGTTGGGATGGATAAATTTTGGCCCGTCACAAACTGCATTCAAAGAGCAGACCGTAGCAGCACATACTATTATCAAGACGGAAGGATGCATGGAAAAATTCGGGGAATTATAAGAGATTCCGAAAGACAACAAGAGCTGGTCATCAGAAGACTCTTCATGCGAAACACTCTTCCAACAAACCACCAAGCTAGGTAAAGAAGGCCGATATAGTGTACAACTACTATTCAAAGAAAGCCAATTGGATCTGCTCGGAAGTTCTCTACACCGAGACGTACAACGGTTTCTATACATGGAAGCGAAGTTCGGTAAAATTCAGAATTGAGATCACCATATGTAAAGTTCATGCGAGAGTACATCCAGATGGAACACATGAAATAGGCTGACCGCAGGAGAGCCCGATCATCCAGTGGTTAAGAGAGACATATCAAAATTGAGTTGTATTGGTGTTAGAGGAGCGATTCTTTATTGGTTTGAAATGGGTGTGTAACGAAATCGCGGTTTGTAAAAACCCCGGTATGTCAAAATCCCGGTTTTGTATAAAAAATAGCGATATTTAGGAAATCCCGGTTTGAATTTTTTTGACATGAGGGAAAATGGGACCCATTTTGACAAAATTCAAAAATGAGTTTACGATGAAGTTCTAGAAAATGGTTAATATTGATGAAATTTGGCCATTTCTTAACAGATTTAGTTGAACTTTTTTGCGAGCGATGGAAATGCGATTCTAAAATAATTTTTCGATAAAGAGTTCAATAGAGATGGAACTAGCCAATTTCTAAACCGCTCTTGTTAAAAATGTACACGTGCGATGGAAATGTATTTTTGAAATGATTTTCTGTTAAAGTTCTGAAATATGGCCATCGCTATGAAACTGATCCATTTTTTAACCGATTTAGTTGAAATTCGACATGTGGGTCCTAAATTGGATTCAAGAAATGCATTTTCGATAAAGTTCTGGAATACGGCGGATGGGGATGAAACCTGGCCATTTCTTAACCGATTATGTCGAAAATCGACATGTGAGATCTAAATGAGATATTAAAATGATGTTTGATAAAGTTCTGGAATATTGTCATTAAGGATGAAACTAGGTTGTTTCTTAATTGCTTATGTTGAAATTCGTCACGTGCGATAGAAATGGGGTTGAAAATATTGCAAATACAAAATATTGCAATTACAAAATCTTGCACAACAAAATGGTGCAATTATATTTTTAAGTAGATGTCATTAATAGATTCTATATAGACCGCTCCTACGTGCACACGCAGTGCGACATGTTTGCCGCTTCTGACTTCGCAGCCTAGTTTTTTCTAGTAAATTTTTGACCAAGATATCTCAGTTTTATGTTAAAATCTTATTAGTCCGGCCGGCCTGAATTAATAAAAAAATATTTTTTACAATATCAAGACTTTAGAACTAGGAGAAACGAAAAACGGGAATTTAAAAACCAGGATTTTGAAAACCGGGATTTTGAAAACCGTAAAGTACTGAAAATGTTTTTATGCGTGTGTCGCTGAATGACACCACACTTTTTTCCATATGTTACCCAAAAATTAAAAATTCCTCGCTACCGAACGCAAATAAATATTCATGATATCGAGCAATACGATGGTCGATCATTAAGTACCCTTGTTAGGAATGAAGACGCATGTTTTTTAAATTTTTATGTTTTATTTTTCAACGTAATCTCCTTTTAGGTTGATATACTTTTCACAACATTTCTGCCTTTTCTTTAAACCCCTCCAAAAAATACGATTTCTCAAACTCTTCAAAATACGCTCCTGTCTCGGCGTTAACCTCCTCGTTTGAGCTAATTTTTTTCCTTTCAGACGTGTTTTTATGTTGGAGAACAAAAAAAAATCATAGGGAGCCAGGTCCTGCAACTTTGCGCACTTTAGTTCGACCAAACCAATAAATTAAATTCGTTGAACCAATATCTCACGGTTGTCATAGATGGTGAAGGGTTCCCCAATATAGTATTCTAATTTCGTTTGTATTCCTTCACATGTTTTTCTATCCAAAAATAAAAAGCAAATTAAAGATCAATATTGCTCTTTTTCGAGTTTATTGAGAAACATGAAACACGAGTGATAGAACTAGCTGCCAAATAAAAACTAAGCTGAGAACTAGACTGACATTTAGAATGATGTCGTTTGACAGATGACAGCACACGAAATTAATGTCTACTCCCCTAAGCAACGCCATCTATTTTTAAACCCGAGTACTTTTTGATCGACCCTCGTACTTCTAGATGGGAAGTTCAAGGACAATAATTATTACCATTTTACGTATTCTTAAGACTATATATCCAAAATGTAACCGGAAATAACGATTTTTGACCAAAAACCGGTGTGCAACAAAAATCATTCCTGGTGCAGCCCAGACGGATTGATTGATTAGCTTATCAGATTCCCGAGATTTTTGGCTAAGTGGTACATTCCATAGGAGGTTTTAATTTTTTTCCAAACATTATTGAAAAGTTTCTTAATTTTGGACAAAACCGAATACGCACTAAAGGATTCTAAATTAAATTTGTAACAATATCGGTTCAGATCAATTTTCCAAAATTTAAGCAGAGTTAAGAAAGAAAATTTTCATAAATCATGAAAATTTGTGACCTCGAGTTTTTTGACTAAATGGCTGTGTTCCCTTTTTGAGATGGATTGACTGATCGGGACCGAAGCTTAATATTTTAAGCTTTTTTCATAAATTGGAAGAATCCAGTGAATTTTGGTCAAAATCGGCCCTCCAGATGTGGGGCAGATTCCATCGGAGCTTTTTGGTTTTTTTAAATATTTTGAAAATTTAATAGCATTTACGAAAAAAACGATTAACATTCGGCTATTTGTATCGGAAGTTGAGTTCTATTCATATATATTCCTTGCCACTACACCTACGTTTTTCAGAAAAGCTTCTAAAAGTTGCGGCACAACTTTACGAATGTCGGCGTATATTGCTAACAAACAACACGCGACGCATATTGCAACAAAACTATGAACAAAAAATTTCTTCAAAGCAGTTTTTCTCAGTTTATCAAGTCTACTATTTCTTCAGACTGCTTGATTTAAACCAATAAAATCAGAATTATCGGGCCCGATGCTGCTGGCACGATAACATGTTTATTTTGATAAATCGCTCAGCCGAAGCCATTGGTTAGCAAATGGCTGTTAAATGCCGTTATGTCCATCGACTCGTAATGGTTTTGCTGATACGTTTTATTGATGGTTTCTTTTTTAAATATCAAAACCGGTATGTCCGTAAGCGTCTGTTAACAGAGATATACTGCGTCAATCATTATCGTAGAAAACATTGAATAGCATTAATGGCATATATATGACCATTTTCCAAATTGTTTGGTACTGGCCTTGCGGATGCATTTCATTGATGGTCTTATCAAGCAAATAAAATATTCCGTTATATCTGAAAACTTTTGTTAACATAAATTCACAAGGTCAAATACGGCCTTTTTCATAAATTGGTTTGATGCGATTAACCGTTATATCCGCCAACGTAAACAAAGATACACAGAGTTAAACATGGACATATTCATAAATTGCTCTGCCTAACTTTTTCATAAATCGCCCACCCAATTGGGTATAAAATGCCTTGTATTGATCCTTAGCTTAATTATAAGGTAATGATGACCTTGGTAATATGCGCTCTAATGTTGGTCTTACCAAGCAATTATTATATACCGCTATATCTGCAAACCTCTCTGAGCAGAGATACAAGTGGTCGAACATGACCGTTTTCATAAATAACTCAGTCGAAACTATTGGTTAGCAAATAACTTGTGTATGACCCCTATTAACTCTTCGAATATTTCGCTTCACCGGTCAATACACCCAAGCCCCTAGCCATTAACCCATTGCACATTGTTGATGTGAGGTGCATAATTTATTTGAAACAATTTCAATTGCTATAATAATTCGAACACTCCGGCCTGAAATGTCCACTACAAGGAAACTCAGCTTTCAAAAAATAAAATATTTCATTATGAATTGTGAAGAAAGCTACACACTTAAAGATTTCCATAATAAACTTTTCTAGTTTCTAAAATCTTCGGATACAGAATTTTAAAATATATGAATCATTCAATCACTATTGGGGCTTGAAAACCGGTGGAAATTTCCCCAATCGAAATTCAATTTGCATTCTCCATAATATTTGAATTTTTAATAAAATCAATTTAATTTATTCACGTAAAATTAATAAATTCATTGTATGGTTACAAATTTATACGTTAAAAATAAAAATTCTTCAAAGAAAATTTTTCGCACTAAAATAAATAGTTTTTTGGAGACCGGTAAAATTTCGTTTCACTTTGAACTGAGTACTAAGATTTGTAGGGAGACAAATATTAGTAAACTTGAAAGCAAATTTGAAAAAGTGATTAAAGTAGCCGACGAAAAATTGGAATAATATGGAGAATTTTTAAGCAATTCACCGATTTCAAGGTTGATTTACATATACGACGTGTGACGTGTGGCAGGAGCTTGTAGCCAACCAGGGACGAATATTTTGACATTCGTCACACGACACACGCCAAACGTCGAGAGATGGTTTAATTTTATCTTTTACGCCACAGTCGCACTAATACATACAAATCAGTATGTAAACGAAATAGTTTTTGACAATAAACTTATTTTTGGTACATTTTGTTTAAATTTTATAAAGTGTGCTTGGTGGAACTAGTCACAATTGTAAATTCTTGTCAAGAAAACGTCACGTTTATTTCCACTTGTCACACGTCTCACGTCGCATATGTAAATCGACCTTCAAACCCCAGGCCAAAGCCCCTGGCCAGCTAGTTTTCATGCCGATTGGAGTTTTTTCGAAAATGGTCATTTGTATGGAAATTATAATGTTCAAGAGTACTTTTCGATGTTCGAGCGTCTTTGGGGAGAAAAACCGTTTCTCAGCTCCTTGTTAAAATATCATGAAATCGTTTACCGTTTTAGACAGAGAGAGCACGACTTCATTCAACAATATGACTTCATTCAATAATATGTTTTTATAAATTATCTGAAATTTACTCTGTTTTTTTTTTAAATGGATGATCGAGTCGACCTGCATACACATAATTTGAATTTATAGAGATTTAACACGAGTTTACAATTACTGCTACATATAGTGTGATACCGTTTTAGATTCAGATTTTCAAGCTTAACTCGAATCCGCTATAAAAAAAATTAAGAAAAATAAAATACCACTGGCGAAATGGTATATTGCCCCATAATGAGATAATTTTTTGTGTGGGTTTGTCATAATTGTTGGTAATGACAGAAGGAAAATAACAAGAGGGTAAAGGCGAGGTAAAGACCGGGTGGTAATGGCGGGTGTTAAAGCCTGGGTGTGACAGCGAGGGGAGAAGTAAGTGCGGGGTTAGTGAATGAGGGTGTAATGGTGTTGGATAATGACCTAAGGGTAATTGTCCGGCGGTATTAACGAGGGGAGGGGTATTGCTTGGAGTGGCATATATTAGGGGGTAGAGTACTAGCACCATATGAGATGACCTTTATCACCATCACATGGTTATGGCTGGATGTGTTTTTCTGATAGCCTTATCGAGCAAATGCGACTGGTGTACTGTGATACATTGGTCGAAGCATGATGAAAGTTTTTTTATTATGAAATTAAATTGGAGTTTTTTAAACTTTTCAACAATTTTTGAATTTCTATTAATCTACCACATATCGGGTGATTTTTTGCGACATCTGTCACAGTTAATTGTTCTCTTGATATGATAAATACATTATTGCATTTACCATAATATCATCATTGTATGTTAAATACAATTACTTAAATGATTGATTTTATCACACTATGATATTCTTGATCATTTTTCTTGATCGTCTTCATCATAACAATGATGATTACTAAAAAAAAAATTTTTTTTCGAGTGATCATCATTGTTATGATGAAGAAGATCAGGAAGAATGATCAAGAATATCATAGTATGATAAAATCAATCATTTAAATAATTGTATTTATCATATTTTTTCTGAGTGTGTAGCGGGCGTACATAGGAAAATATTGCTGCTGTATAGCAGCTAGTTAGTGTTGATGAATACGGCAAAGCCCATCCGTCGCAGGACACAGCAATTGGGTTTATATTATTAAAAATGGAAACGGGTGTCCAGCAACAAATCTCATTTTTGGTTGAATGAGTACGTTAATACGAAAAAATGCCGCATTTGGTGTGATGAGCAGCCTCAAGCAATGCAAGAAGTGCCAATGCACCCAGAAAAAAACCGCTGTTTGGTGCGGTTTATGAAACGGTAGAATCATCGGTCCGTATATTTTCTAAGATGATGATGGCCGCAACGTTACCGGCAATGGTGCTCGCAATCGTTCGATGATTTCAGACTTTTTGTGCTCAAAATACACGAACTGAATCTGGTCGATATGTAGTGCTAGAAAGATGGCGCCACAAACGACACAGCACGCAAAACCATTGACTTATTGAGAAATAAATTCGATGAGCAATTTATCTCATGTTTCGGTCCAGTGAATTGGCCGCCTAGATCGTGCTATTTGACCGACTCAGTGTTGTGCAATTGTATGTAAAAAACTGTTTTATACATTTTTTACGTAAAAAATGGTAATATACTTAAATTACTGTATAATACGTATAATATTGTATAAAATCAAACGCGGATTTAAAAACCTTAGTAAAGTCGCAAACCTTAATACATATACGAAAAGTAAATTTGTATCATATTAATATATTTAATTTTATTCGATAAAAACTATATTAATAAAAGATGCTAAGTTAAATTAATATAAAATACGACATAACTACAGAAGTCGTTATCCAAATATACACTTCGCAAATGTAATTACTGCGAGGAACACTGCGTAAAATATTCGTAACTAATTCAAAAACATCAATTCTTACGTATATGAAAAAAAAATTTGGTTATATGATGTAAAAGGAGAAATGGATTTGAAATTTTTGAATTTATTTATATTACTTCTAATTTATTAATTATAATTAAAAGTAAAATATTTGTAGAAAAATATAAATAAAAGTAGTTTTTCCACGTTGGAAAGTGTTTATAAGATTACATATGGGATCAAACAATTCTTTTGAGTTTTGTACGCTTTCGATAAAATCTTTATCAAAAATTAGTTTTGATATATTTTCCATAACTATTTTGGTGTCTAACAAATTTAATTGGCCACGGAAATTTGAGGATTGGCACATTTACAAAAACAAAGTGGAATTTTTCAAACTTTATACTCAAAAGAATCCAGACATTTTTTGGAGCACTGCAGCGAAGCCACCCAAACGTATCCAACTTAGCACTGAAATTATTAAATCTTCAAGCATCGACAGCGCAGATTGAACAGATATTTTCAAATCGGGGTCAAATTCCTTGCCTAATTCGAAATAGCCTGACATTTAATAGGTCTAAAAAATTAATTCATATTTATTAATATTATTCTTTAAATAATAAAGAAATTCTAATTCGATTTGTTGATAGTGATGTTGCGATAAACAAAATTTCATTAATGTTACTTTTAAAAGTAAAACTGATTTTATAATAAATAAATAAACAATTTTTTTGAAATACAACATATTTGTTTTTTATTAATAATTATTATAAGCATAAGTAAACAAAATATTTATTTTCAGTCAAAATTCTACTTAGTTAAGAAAATTAAAATATTCGAGCCAAAGAGCCATTGGTATAATTTCATTTGACTTGTAATTTAATAAGTAATAGAAAACTCACTCGAAAACGGTTAGTAAAATTTTAATATCTTGGGCCAAATTTTGAATTGCCGTATTCTTATAGCTAATGCTAAGATGAGCGATACATCGAACAAGCATAGTTTTGAACTCCAACTCATTCATACGAAATATCGTTTTCAAGCAAATTTGCACTATCCTTGATTCCTTGGCCGTAATAAAATCCTCTAGTTTTGGAGCTGGTATATTTAGAGCTGGTGGATATAATTATATTATTTTGATATAATACAATATTTAAATTTTTATATACCTGATCTTATTTTTCGATTTTTATTTTTGTTTTTTTGTTTTGACATTTGACAATAACAAATGACACCTAAATTTTTGGATTTTTTCTCCTCACGTCACATAGCGCAACAATTTTTTTATTTCGTTTTGCTACAATATTAGAGCAGTATGAAGTTGTTTATTTTAAGCAAAGTAATTCTTATTTTAAGCAATAATCGATAGAGAACAAATTGCACTACAGATGTCTCTGTCTGTGTCAAGTTAAATAATCTTGTCGAAAGATGGTAATGACTTCTCGTAATCATCTAAACAATTTTTGTAACCGATAACATTAAAATGTTATAGCATTAATATTGAATGTGTTCGATGATTAATCGTTTTACTCTTCAATCCCATAGTGTTGTGGATTTTGTTTTTCTATTCTAAAAAATAAGTTCGTAGCTGAGAAACAAACCATATTTTGTTTGAAAAAAAAAATAATAATTTTATATATATTTTTCTACAAATATTTTACTTTTAATTATAATTAATAAATTAGAAGAATTATAAATAAATTCAATTCAATCCAATTATTTAAAGTTCAATTCTCATTTTACATCATACCTATATCCAATTTTCTTTATATAGATACGTAAGGATTGAGATTATGAACTATAAGTAATTTTAAATTAGTTACGAATAGTTTTTGTATTTTACATTTTGTAAAAAATTGTTATGTGTAAAATACGTATTTTACATGTAAAAAACCGAGTAAATTACGTAACGTAAAAAACAGGCACAACACTGGACCGACTCTTGACTATTTTTTATGAAGCTACGTGAAGTCTCTCATCTTTGCTAATAAAGCATCAACAATTTACCATAATTGAAAGAAAAATTGAACATTTCACATGAATCATTTAAAACGTAGCCATGGAAAACATTTACATGAAATAATCTTTAAAAAATGAATGGCGAACATTGATCTATCGATTCAAATAAAAATTTCATACATGTTTGCAATTTTAATATGTTTTTTTTGCAAATTATAAACCAAACGCTTAAAAAGTCATTAATTAACAACCGACTTCAACAAACGGCCTCGAAATAATTGGAACAATTAAATCATTAAGAATAAGATGGTTCGAACACATTCTACGTTCCAAAAATCGTGTATAACAGGCGCTTGATTCGGCACCAATGAAGACAGAACCCAGCGTTATGTGTTTAACCATAACTTAATACAGAAAATTTTGTTTGAAATACCGGAGACAGGTGCTGATGGTTTTTGCACCTACTGGTATTTCTGTTTTTTGCGGTTGACTGGTAAAAATGTGTCAAACTTAAAAATAAACGTTTTCGGACATGTTTTCGAAATTATAATATTTTCGAACAGAAATAAAGAAATACTGACATCTGTGGTAAACATTTTAATTTCTCCGGTAAGGGAAAACAGTTACCTATTTCTTCGGTAAACATTTAAAATGTGATTGAAATATTTGAATTAAGTTTAAATGTATACTGACCTCAGCTATTTTTGTTATAAAAATTAAATTTTAACATGGCGAGAAGAAACTCTTTTAACAAGAAACTGTGAGATAGCGATCTCGTAGTGTAAAATAGAAAACAATAAAAATCAATAATCTACAGTGCACTAAAAAATTTTACGTACTCTACCTATTGTCAACATTGTCTACTCCCAAATTAATTGTTAAAGTTATTTTCTACACCGACAATGCCTACACATTCCAAAATATATGTGTAGATGCACAACGCTGAACTCCACTGAATTTAATCGTCTTGTGGAGGAAGGTTTGGAAAACTATAACGTGGTCCATTTCTTGTTCAGAATTGATATTTATGGTTCCTAAATTCACACAGCCATTACAATTCGCGTGATGTGACAGCTCTTTTATACCTCACGTATGTGAAGCTATCTCACGATTCTAACACAGAAAATAAAAAAAAAACCATCAGGCAACACTAATCAATAAAAACCTCATTTGTTGTTCTGTGAACTTAAAATTCTTTAGCCTTTGCGTTTAAAATGTCCGCCAATTTATTTAAGTTCTGGACTCCTGTGTCTATCTGCCGAGCGAGTATGATGACGCATTGATCGTGGGAATTCCCGTTGTTCGAATATACGTGACAAAAATCGGTGGACCTTTTAATAGAATTTCCCATCCACAGACTAATTTTCATTGCTCAAATTCGTTAAGTATCAAAATACGCCCACTCAAATTTAAATAGCGGGAATTATCAGCGGGTTGTTATACTCACTCGGTAGATAGTGATAGGAGTCCAGAGCTTATCTTAATCAAAACATTTGCGGACCTTTTAAACCCTAAGGCTGGAGAATTTTTCTATTTTTCAACTGAACCGATACATTTTCCGTGGCACGTATATTCGTATAGCGGGAATTCCCACGATCAGCGGAACTTTATGTTTCGTCACAAATTGGCCAACAGGGATCCAGAAAATCCATGTTTATTAATTAGATTGGGCCGAGTACAAAGTGAAAACACCCCTTCCAGCCATAATAACCTCTTAGAAATATGTTAGGACAAAACACTTTTAATGCTATATAGTGGAATACAACTTTTGAAGCTCCCCTAGATTTTTCCGAAAATTCATGTTATATATTTAAATTCTGTCTTGCACAAAGTGAGAACACCCATTCCAGCCATAGTAACCTCTTAGAAATATGTTAGGACAAAGCAGTTTTAATGCTTTATTGTAGTATATAATTTTTGCATATTACGCGCAGTGCTCCCCTAGATTTCCTGGAAAATTCATGTGAAAAAATTGCATTGGATCTAGTTCAATCCTAAGGCTCTAAATCAAAAAATTTGCAGACCTTTGAAACCCTAAGGCTGGAACATTTTTCTGCTTTTCAACGGAACCTGATACATTTCCCGTGTCATGTATATTCGAATAGCGGGAATCTCTTAGACATTGCTTTTAGGACAAAGCATTTTTAATTCTAGATTGTGGCAAACAACTTATGTATATTACACGCAGTGTTCCGCTAGATTTTCCGAAAAATTCAAGTTTTTTAATTGGACTGGATAAAATGAAAAATTTATGAAGTATGGAGTTCTTTATTCGCATAATTGTAAAGAAAATTTACTTTAAAAATTTTTGATATTACATATTTAATTTAAAATGTAGTATAGTTGGTCTTCTTGTTTTAAATTGAACTGATAATATAATTTAATAATGATTTACACTGTTAAATTATCTTTAGAAAGAAATTTTGTGTTAAAGACAGTTTAGGACAAACTTCACGTGATTATATAGCTAGTCGTATGAAGTTTGTCCTAAATTTGTCCTAAAATTTATTGTTGCTTTAGAACAATTTAGGACAAACTTCACATGAATGTTAATTTAAACAAATCAGGCTAGGCTGGGCTAACTTCACACTAGTGCAAATGGAGTTTTTATTGATTAGTGTTGCCTCAAGATTTTTTTTTTATTTTCTGAGGTAGAATCGTGGATAACTTCATATACCTTTATATCTCCTGAGGGTTGGTCTCAAAAAACTAGTTTCGAGTAAAATTCATTTATCGATCTGCTCGAATGTTTATATTGCAGCGGTACCATGAAGCAGTAAACCGATTTATATTTAACAACAAGGTGACACGAATCTATACCACCGAAATAAATCTCATTTCTATTTCATTTAATCAGCAATCATAATGTGAAAGAAAAATATTTTCCCGCAACACAAAAATTGTAGAAAAAGCTCAAATAAGATTGATGTTAGATAATCATATTTTGCTGATAAACATTTGTACATGTATCAGCAACGAAAAACTTCCAAAATTTAAAAATTTGTTTACATATCAACATCTTATAGCAACGCTGCGTATATTATGCAAACAAATTGTAATGTAAACATAGACAATAACAAGTTTGGCAGTTGCCTACTGTACACCGTATCACTCCGCAACTGCCAAAATCGTATTATAAATTTTGTTTTATTTTTCACGCGATCCGAACGCGAACACGATATGCAAATTGAATAAACAAATTTACTTTTCGAGCACCGTGTATCTATACATGCGGATGCTGACGGAAAACACACACTTTTCTAACACTGTTGTTTTTGTATTTTACTTTTATTTATTGTAGGAGGAATAATTTTTTGTTTTGTTTGTGTTGACATGATGAAAGCGCGCAAGGATTCTGTATAGCGATATATAGCAGAAAAAGCTTTTTGTGAAAACATTTTTCTTTTGTGATGATTTATAGTATTTTTTATGTGTGCGCTGCTGTGTATGTGTTATTATGCTGCTAAGATGATTATTACGATACGATGATGCGATGATGTTTGATAAAAATACATATTTGTCAATTTAGTTGATTTACATGTAATTGCACGACAACAACGGATTGAGAGCGAATCGATATTTTAGTTACATATAATATTATAGAGTGAGGTTAGGTATACCTACCAACAACTTCCAATTCACCAGACACTATGGTTGTATGAAATGATGGTGCATCAGCAGATATTTCACAACTATATTTTCCGGAAATTTTTGGTTCGACTGATATCAGTGTTATGTGACTTTCATTTGATTGTGATCTCTGCAACGAAATAAGATAAGATGTTGAATAATTTTATTATTAATAATTTTATCGTTGGTGTTTTACTGCTTTAGTAAAAAACAATTATATTCCGTATATCCCCCCATTTCTCTGGAAACTTTTAAGTGAATTTTTTATTTTTTTTTTATATTAATTAAACGAAAAGCTTTCAGATAGTTATTTTGAGTTTTGATAATTGTAAAAGCTCTTGGCTATTATTTTGATGTTCTATTTTGCTCTCTCGCTGTATTTTTCCTAAAGTAGTATCACCATAATAGATATACAGTTGATTGAGTTAAGTTTGTATTGGTAATAAAAAATTGCTTGAGATAAAGTTTATCTGGAAAATTAATTAGGAGATTGATTTAGAGTTTTATAATGGGTAGTTATTTAATAGAGAATGGCGAATGGTACAATTACTTGTAGTATAGTATAAATAACGTTTAATTGACTAATCACGTTTCAATTTATGTTTTGTTCATTATTTGATCTGTGATGTCGCTCTTATTTCGAAACTATAAAGTCCCAACGCTTACAGTGCACAATGATTTGTTCAGATTGACCCAGCTTGAGGTTACTTTCAAGCAAAATTAAATAAAAACAAATGCGATATCGAAGTAACAAATATCAGAGAGGGGCGCTTGAAATTCCGGAAACCAAAATCCCGGGTTATTAAAATCCTGGAATTTAAAAAAATTCCGGAAATTAAAATTTGGAAATAAAAATCCCGGAAACCACAAATCCCAGATATCTAAATCCCAGATTTCGAAATATCGGATTTCAAAAACCAGGAAATGAAAATTTCGGAATAAAAAATTAAAAATTTCTGTAATATCAAACGGACTCGGCCATTTTTTAACCAATTATATTCGAATTGGGTACGTTGGATAAAAATGGGATTCAAAAATTATTTTTGGAAGAAGTTCTGGAATATGGCCACATCGGAAAGCTTTTACTAGGTAAACAACATCATTCAGAAAAAAATAAAAAGATTTTTTTTGCACTAGTGGCAAATACGGCTAGTTAGGTCGTAAATAGGTTTCTAAAATGATTTTTGGAAAAAAATCTAAAACATGACCTCCTCGGACCGAACTCGGCTATTTCTTTTGATATGTTGGATGGAACTGGGCTGAATAAGATAGTTGAAATTTGGCCATTTCTTAACCGCTTATTTTAGAATTTGGAATGTAGGATGAAAATGAGATTAGAAAATGATTTTTGGAAGAAGTTTTGGAATATGGCTACCTTGAACAAAACTCGGCCATTTCTTAATCGTTGGATGAATATGGGATTATAAAACGAGCCACGTTAGTTGGAACTCGGCCATTTATCAACCGATCATGTTGGTATTGGGTGTGTTGGCTAGAAATAAGATTTTAAAATTACGTTTGGGAGAAGTTCTGAAAAATGGCTTCCTGAGGTGGATCTTAACCATTTCTTAACTGATTATAATGATAATGGGTATGTTGGATGGAAGAGAAAGAATTCTAAATTTTTTTTAAAATCCCACTTCCATCCAACATACCCATTATCATCAAAATCGGTTAAGAAATGGCCGAGGTCCATCCCAGGTAGCTATTTTTCAGAACTACACCTAAACGTAATTTTAAGAGATGAAGTTAAAGAATTTGGGGGGACGATTTTTGAAAGAAGTTCTGAAATGCGGCCACCTGGGGCTTAACTCGGTCATTTTTTAGCCGATCATGATAAAATTAAGCATGTTGAATGGATATTGGATTCTAGAATAATTTTTGGAAGTAGTTCTGGAATATGATCACTTAGGTCGGATCGAGGCCATTTCTCAATAGATTTTAATCATTGGTGTTCTGACGATGCTCTCATATTTTGTGCCGAGACACGTTTTAAAGATTGTATGCCTCTCTTTTGTGCATTCAAATGACTTAAGGCATTATCGTTTACTGAGCAGCAAGTAATAAGTTATTGAATAGGATTCAGGTAGTGCAGAATAAATGTGTAAATCTATATGTAACCTTCCGCTGCTCTTTCCTACATTACTCTTATGTGAAACTGAGTCCAATGGAATATACTTTATTCGATTTTCAGATTGCATTATACATGTACAAAGCAATTAATGTGAACTCTGTCCTGTCAAATTTAGAGTTTAGTGAAACAAGACACGCACATTTAACTCGATTTGGAAAAATATTTCTTGTGGTAATATAAATACTGAATTTGGTAGAAAGTCAAAAAGATTCGTCGGTCCGTCAATGTATAATAATTTACCAGAATCGTTACCGTTTACCGGAAAAAGTATTGAAATATGACCACCTGGGAGAGAACTCGGCCAATAGATGAGATCCTTAAATAATTTTTGGAAGTTCGTAAATATGGCCAACTGGGGCGGAACTCTGTAATTTCGTAACCGGTTATGATGGGATTGGGTATGTTGGATGGAAATGGGATTCTTAAATAATTTTTGGAAGAAGTTCGGGAATATGGCCACAAAAAGTGGACTTTCAACACCATTTCCTCTCCGAAACATTTCACATATTCACGCCACATGTCCGTGCACGTGCCACCTACTTTTTTGTAGCCAGCTATATACAGCTGGCTGCAAAAGAATAACCCAAAATTAAAAAAAGTGTATATAGTTTCCGAATGTAACTTTAATAACACAATAGATTTATATACTAATATAAAAATAACTAAGTTTTTGCATTTGAGTAAGAAACATCTGGCTAGTGCTTGCGGCTGATAATAAACTACGAAAACCATAAAGGCGATAAAAACCTTTGCTGTGTTGAATTGGTTTTGTGAATTTAAAAAAAAAATATATATTTATTTTAAGATTTTTTTCGGCTTTTCGGACAAAATATTATTAAACAAAGATGCCATTTACCAACAATATTTCTACCACAAATGCAGAAAAAATGCACCCCCTCCATTTTAAACCCCAGGGCACTTGTGTACACAAAAATACACAATCCCTTACAAAAATGAAACTCCCTTAGGCAGCTTCTTGGCAGCTTGGTTTCGCACTTATAAAAAGTTGGTCTACTCATCAGGTTCCAACGACCAAACTGCAAAAATCCAACTCTTGCTTTGTACCGATAATACAAAACAAGAACATATCGATTTAGCGAATTATATATCACTAAATCAGAAACCACAGACAAAATAGGAGGGGGGAGTGAATTTTTTCTAGTCATATACGGGCGGCAGAGACAAGGCTCGTTCGACTCAACGTGTATCATTTGTATCAGCGCCAACGATTAATTTTCGGGCAAAAGCGAGAGGACGCCCAACGTTCAAAACTGTTTTCGGCGAGACAAGTCCACGGGTTTACGGTTTTGGCGAGATAAAGCCTAACCTTTCTACGGCCTACCATAAGACCAAATAACTCAATGCGCCCCAACGCTCAACGGTTATATTTGCAGTTTCCGGCGGGAAGACACCCAGCAATATATTTGGTCAAAGGCGAAGAGGCGCCCAACCCATTAGGGTAAAAGGCGTCACAACCCAAGGGTCACCTATCCAGGGTCTTCGGTACAATTTTTATTTTTATTTTTTTATTTTATTTCCCTAAAATTAAATTCAATTTAAAACACAAATTTTTATTTTTATTTTCAATTTAAATTTTTTTTAATTTTTTGCAAACTTCAATCAAAATAATGTTAGATTGTGCACACCACCGGGGTGCACGTTGATTTCGTTCAAATTTATTCATTTCGGCAACCATATTTTTGGTGTTGTCCAATTTATTTCGGTTTTGGTATCCGCAACCATTTTATTTTCTCTTGATAAATTTTTTTTTAAAATTTGTTTTACGAATCGAATTGGCATTCGGTCTCATTTTCTGTTTTATTCATCGGTCGGAACCTGTTTTTCCGGTTATTATTATTTATGTCATTTTTCCCATTTTTTTTTAAATAATAAAATGAAGTACTAAATTTCTTTTCGGGACGGTATGTAGAGGGGGATTTTCATTTCGTGTCGGTTGCAGGCTCCGCTTATCACTCCCCATCATCTCCTTGGCAGGCATCTGTGTTAAACAAAACTACTAAATTGCAGAATGGCTACTGTTGGCGAATTTTCTCTAAAATCATGATTTCCACTTAAATTCTAGAAAAAATAAGTAAATTCATTTTGTTGTAGATGTAATTTAGAAAACAATTTTCCTTAATCGATTTATTTGTAAATGCTTGACTAAATATTTGAAAAAATCAAATGGTCTTGTGAAATTTGCTACTTCTCGGATGCTCAAATTGTTTGTGAAATTTGATAATTTTTGGAAACGGCTTAAGTATACGAAATTTAAACCTGGTCAACCTGTTTAACTGTAAGAGGTCAAATTTTGCTACAGAAAACAGGTTTTCTGTTAATTATAACTGTCACTTCTACTGAGATTTTTGTTGCAAATTTAATTTAGATTCCTTGTAGGTATATTGGTTCGATTTTATCGTAAACTAACCTCGTTCCGCCCCAAATTACTTCGTTCCAAACAAATACTTTTGTCCGTCACGAAAATTGATTTTGATGAGCGAAAAAATCAAACAACCCTACTCAATTTTCAATAGTTGATTGAATTGAGTGGGCATTCCAACCATGTTTTCATCGGATTGAATACTAATGTATTGAAAAGTGAACGAAACGTCGATTCAAACTTAAGCATCTATATCAAAAATTGAGTTGTTTTTTTAATTTTACTAAGTGTGATGAGATGAATTAGAGTCAGTTGGGATTTAAAAGAATTCAATGTATTTTATTCGAGTGGGATTAAATCGATGGTTTGCCAACTTCCGAACACGCGTCGTACAACTGAGAAAAAAAACGACCATAAGAAAAACACGGAAATTCCAGATTTATTCAGCATACTTCCAACGATTGACCTTGCGATTTGTAAATCATCATACCGAACGCTTAACCAACTGGGAACTGAATACGCTTGAAGTCGAACGGAATTTCGGCTGGAATCAAAGGGATTCTCGGAATTAGAACCTCCCTTCACTTAAATTTGCCCTTAATGATCGTCAGTTGAATCGCGTTGTTCATCAGTTTCTTCACAGCCAATCGTAGCATGATCATCACAGATCCAACCTTGAGCATCAAGTTTTGTGGTGGTATTCGCGGCAAATCAAGCGCATTCAAAAACTCGGCCGAATAGTTGGTTGCTTCTTCTTGATTGGTGACACAGTCAACGGATTTGTAACAATGCATTTCCCTAGGGATTTGGTTTTCAATCAAGTAACTCAGACTGTCTTCATCCTTCTTACTCATCCTTTTTCGCTGCCAAAATCGCTCATTTGCTGACTGAGCCAATGACGTTGGTTGCATCTCCTTCTGAAGCGACGGCATCGCGCAGATGAATGTACTGCTCGGAACGTAGTTTTGAATGATTGAAGCGGATGAAATTTAAACGTTCCGTTTCGATCTTGACATATATATTGACGGCATACTGTTGAAACAATCGACGATATGTCAAAAGACGATTGCTCACGCCTTGCCGCATCAACAACCAATAATTATAAAAATGCATGGAACTGACCTTCTTATTCGTTTCTTCACCTGCAAAATGAATATGTTATTTGTATAGCAATGCAAGTACAATCGACAGCTCAATAAGTAGCCATCCTCTCCATGACAAAACGAGCGATCGATATGATCGATGTGTTTCGTATACACGCTGCATTCGTTCGTCATCACGCCGCTTGATCATAATTTCACGCGATTCTACATTTTCGCCAACAATCACAACTGCGACTTCATCGATAGTGGAAATATTGTACCGACATACATATGTTCTCCGGTTGGTCTTTTGTCTACTCTGATGATTATTTTGTGGTCATTGGAAGACATTGTCTCCCAAGCAGTTTTAAACAAACGAACTAACGCTGTTCATCACACTGAAAAGCGGAAGATGATAACTTAATTCAAATTCGGTATTTCCAACGAAATAACTTTGAAGGAATTTGAGTTTAAGATTCGCTGGTGGCATCAACGATCCGCTTCGATGATAAATTTGCCCTTGAATCTATAAAATAAAAGGAAATTTTGCATATGGTGAGTACAATCGTTCAACATTATCGAAATGATGAACACGTGGTGACGTCATTACCTTATAGTTGGGATTGTGGCCGGGTTGACGAGCAACAACTTCGATTCCAAATGACGTCATATTAAAGCATTGATTGTACTGATGCGTGTGTGCGAGAAAATGTCTGGATAGCGTTATATCTCCATTGAGATAAGCATGCAATGACACCGATGGTGAAGTCAAAATCGGCAATTTAACTTTTCCATCGGTACGAATGCACGAATACCTTTGTAGGCAATTTTAGAGTCATAATTGAAAGCAACGCGATTAAAGCCGACGTTCACCGCACTTATTCGTCGAGTTACGTTTTGTCGAACCTGAGCTGGTGCCAGTACAGCGCGAACTTGTCCGATATGAGTGAAAATAAAAACATATCGTCGGTTTGGTGCAACAGTGACACAACTTAAAATTTTTAATTTTTCTGTAGAGCGATTTGAATCACTCAAAATTGTTTGTCAAAATTGCGGTTTTCGAAAGTAAATAAAAATATATTCTGATTAGTAAAATATTTTTATCTTTCTGTTCGCACATGTTCAATCGGATCTTAATTTTTATAATTCTTTAATATTTTGCAAATTTTCTTTTCTTAGGTTTCCAATATCTTAATATGATAATTTCTTTCGCGAGCTGAAATACAATAATAATACAATGAAACATATAATTTTACCTTATTTGAGCAAATAAGAATATTAAAGTACTGTTTGAAGAAATCTGCCGCGAGATGTTAGAGATAGAAATAAATGCTAAGTTAACTGCGATGGCAGTTCGCAAATTTAGTTCACAAACAAACTGAACAAGATGAAATGCTGCAATATAATCACCTCAATCCGAAAATATATTCAGCCAACCAGTTGCCAACCTCTTCCGAATCCAAAACTCTATAAAATCTATACCAACATTTGATGTGTACAAAAACAAGTAACGGTGTGGTTTAAAGCAGTCAAGACACGTTACGATTATTTGGATTATAAAAACCACCAGCACAGCTTAGCATGTATTTCAGAGGAAACAAGCAAAAAGAAACCACGTCTATACTCAATTTCTGCAACAAGATGCTGAAAAAACCAAATGAATTTTACAATCATTCGTATGAAGCCATCTGATCTTTTACTGATGAGGAAGCACTTACAACTTTGGTATAAGCACTTCAGGTAAGTCGAAGCAGCGAAATCAAAAGGAATAGAAGAAGCATTCGAGTGCATATCAAATAACTCGAGAAAACAAACCAAACCTAATATACCAAAACTATTACATAGAACATAATTTCCTCCCGTTCCTAGAACAGAAACCTAATGAAATGTCTATGAAAAATATAGGGTTCATAGATCAAATAAAAAATATTAATATAACGAAAGTCTCATGCGTGTAGGATTTAAGAATTTGATAAAATTGTTTAGACATGCCTTAATGCAGCTTACATTTATGCCCTTGGTGTCAAATTTTTTCGAAAGCTTAAACTTTGTCTACAAAAATACTGGCGCATATCCTCTTATTCTCTGGTACATCCTGCATGCCATTTATTATTCTGTGTACTTCTTCAACTGCGCAGAGTGATTTTTTCTAAACCAAAATTGGTGTGGTAGAATTAAACATCTTTTTTCTATTATTGGTTAGAATTCTATAAGATTTTTAATCTTGTCCTGTTTTACATGGTTTAGGAATCTTAATTACTTCCGCCATCTTCCATTGACGTGGAACATATTTCAGTGCGAAGGCTGCTTTAATTATTAGAACTCTTAAATGGTAGATCTGTAATGCTATAGGTAAAATATAAAATTTAAAGTTTGAGTTCACTGGTTAAGCAGCAAACAAACCGATAGCAACACGCTCAACCATCAATTACATCTTTGGTTTGAAAAAAAATATTCTTTTATGATGAAGCTCATTTTCATCGGTGCGGTTGCATAAACAAACCAAATTGTCACATTTTTATTTTGGAAAATCCATGGGCAGTTATTGAGCAGCCATTCTTCTTGTTCGCATTATTTAAAAAAAAAGCTGAAAATGCTGTTACTGTCAATGGTGTTCGATATAGAGAACGGCTTACGGTTTTGGCAGGATGGCGCCACATGTCGTACATCTATACTGAAATAATTGGTTTATTGAGAAACAGATTTTATGGATGATTAATTTTGCGTAAAAGAGGTGATCAACCACCATTACGTTAGTTTTTGTGGTGCTATGTGAAAGATAAGGGTTATGAGAATAACCTGTATAGTCAATCAAAGGTCTCAACACCAATATTGAAAGGATCATTCGTTAGATAAAACCCCAATTATGTAGAAATGTGATCGAAAATTTCGTTAAAATATTTTATACAAAACGTGTGCTTAATTTCAAATTAAAAAAAGATTTCTTATTGGGAGAAAGACTCCGTAGCAAAGAGCATAAACTATGTCTATTTGTAATTAACCCTGGCGGTTAAAATTTAAATTATTTGCTGGTTTATTATCTGAACTGTCAAAAACTAGTAAAGTATTTTATGTTTAAGATTTAAACTCCATTCACATGACAAATATAAAAAAATATTATCTCAAAACAAACTAATCGTACCACAAGAGAGGTAACAAAGAATTAAAATAAAAATTTGAATAAAATCCATTTAAGGTATTCATCATCATGCAATCAAAATTTGTTTCCCGCACGAGAAACAAAAACGAATTACGTATTAAAAATGTGGAAACCTTTTCTTTCAATATGCACAACATAATAACGGATTAAAATTATAGCAAAAATACTCAAAATGATTCAGATAAATTATGCACGAGCAGCATTAAATTTATATCGCACAACAGCGAGCTTTTTAGCTACGTAAATAAAAGCGCACCAAATAATTTGCATTCGCAAACTATTAAAAGCAATTTACAAAATTAAACTTTTTTTTTTTTTTTCCAAATACTCCTTAACACCAATAAATAAAGTAGAATTGTTGTATGTGTATGTGTGTGTGTGTGTAATAATTTAAAAGCTTTGTTTTTATTATTATCTTGTGCGCGAAGCAATGCTCGCCGACGCGAATAAAAGAAAATCGTCTCTCGCGTTAGTTAAATTTTTTTTTATTGTGTCATCATTTTTGTAATTAGAAATCCAATTAAATTTAAGAACTTGTATTTTTTTGTTTATTTGTTTCGCCAGAATAATAAAATTCTTAGAACAGTTAATTTAATTTGTACGCGGAAAATTATTTTATGTTGGGTGGGTGGGTGAGTGTTGCTTCGAATGCTTTATATTATATGAAGGTTGCATATACACTCACTGTACCCATAATACCCCCGAACGTATTTGTAAAGTGTAAAACCCCTTGAATAAATTTGCGAGTGGCAAGTAAAATTTTAATTTTTTATAATCGATTGTTTATTTAATTTGGCGATGAGCTTTCGATGAAAAACCACCAAAAAGCGCAATAATCTCAAAAGCAAATTTATTAAATGGATATGCAAAAAAAAAAAATTTTTTTTGGAAAATGTTGGAATAATAATTCGGTCGATCAACATATTTGTTAATTATGCATACACGCGAGGATTAATTAATATTTATGGCTGGATGGAGTTTGAAATTTTATGTACGGGTGGAAAACTATGTTGGATAATAGCGTTCGCGAATTTAAATTCAGCATATTTTTGGTTTAGGTTTTTTTTTTTAACTAAGATGAGATTTTTAAAATTAATTTTTTTTATATATATTTATTTATTCAATTTTGTGAGATATAGGAAATTTGAAAGGGTATCGGGGTAGTAAAATATCATGTGCGAAACAAAACCAGCCAAATATGTTACAGCAGGGGTTTCCTCAAACTCAGCGGTTCGCTATACAGTAGCTACAGAAATAGGAACTAATATGAAAGGTTACAGATATGGAATTAAACGAGAATATAGCGAGATCATACTGCTAACATTCCATTCACATAAACATTTTTGAAGTTTCACTTCTGACCGTGTGCCAGATAGATTCAGTACAATATAACTGGCGATGGGGTTTTTTTCTCGAAAAAAAATGAGAAAAAAACAAAAACATAAATACCGTCCACAACATGCTCGCTATAGATTTGATCCACATAAAGGCTTCGAAGCGGTTGTTTCGCAGCTGAGCATCACGGTATGGGGTGGGTAGAAACATATGTGGATCGGGTTTAACCTCTTGGTGGGTTGGAATATAAAAAAAAATTAATTACCAAAAGTAACTCAACCTTGACTTCAATAATTTATTTAGATCTCATATTGTCAAAATTAATAACGCCGTAAAAATTGAGTTTTAACCATATCATCATAAATTTTATTATATGTAAAAAAAAACAAGAAAAAAATAATAAAAAAATATTGAGAAAAACACAATTGACCAAAATTTAAAAAAAAAATCTGAAAACCCTAACCAACAAGCCGATCGATCACCATCTTGGGTCTTTCAAATGCATCAAAATTATCCGAATTTTCATCGAAAAATCATCTTAAGTGATGAGACCCATTTCCATATGGCCGGAATTGAAGATATTGATGTGGAGGTGATCACAATTGGCCACCGAGATCTTGTGGTTTAACACCTTTAGACTTTTTGCTTTGAGGCCACATGAAAGATAAGGTCTATGCTAATGCTCCATAATCGATTCAAGACCTTAAAGGTGGAATTCGTATAGTTATCGAGGACATACAGCCGCAAATGTGCGAATTGATCATGGAAAATTTTAAGAAAAGGATATGGTGCTGCAAGCATAGCCGTGATGGCCATTTGGCTGATATTGTTTTGAAATGTTAATGGCATACCTTCCTCTTTACAATGAAATACACATTCATTGATTACTCTTGAAAATACTCATTTGTTCGTGTGTGTGTGTGTGTGTGTGTACGTGTGTGTGTGTGTGTGTGTGTGTGTGTGTGTGTGTGTGTGTGTGTGTGTGTGTGTACGTGTGTGTGTGTGTGTGTGTGTGTGTGTGTGTGTGTGTGTGTGTGTGTGTGTGTGTGTGTGTGTGTGTGTGTGTGTGTGTGTGTCTGTGTGTGTGTCTGTGTGTGTGTGTGTGTGTGTGTGTGTGTGTGTGTTTTTTTTTTTTTTTATTATGGGCGGAGGAGGGGAACCTTCGATAGGCTTCACGTGTGAACCCATATCTCAAACACGTGATAGTGTCGGATTCTTACCGACTAAACCACCACCCCCGATAAACCATGCCGTTCGGCCCCGTGGAACTACCGTTAGGTATTACTTCGCGAGGCAGGCTCAGCTTTCGCTGCTCGGCTGGAATTAACTCCTCACTGAATTTCTGGTTCTTTCGAGGCGTCTCAACTTTCCCATTATCCGTGAGACGCTTCTGCTGACGGCGTTCCACCCATCTTCAGATGCTAGCATAAACTCCAGTATATTTTCCGGTGTTAGTTGGACCCCACGTGCACATATACTGCTTCTCTCCTCAATGAATCGTGGACACTCGAATACTACGTGCTCTACATTTTCTGGTACTCCGATGCATAAAGGGCAATCTGATGACTCTTCGTGTTTGAATCTGAACAGGTATGATCTAAAGCAACCATGACCCGTCAGAAACTGTGTAAGGTGGTAATCCACCTCGCCGTGTCGCCTGTTTAGCCACGTCTCGATGTACGGGATCAGGCGATAGGTCCATCTACCATTCGTCGACTCACTCCATCTTCTCTGCCATACAGTTATCGTCTCCGCCCGTGCCAATCGGTGGTTCTCTGCTTTTGTTCCTTGACCACGACGCAGGTACGTGATTTGGCGCTCCTTGGCCAGAAGATCTATTGGGGGCATTCCCGCAAGAACACACGCAGCGTCTTCTGACACCGTCCGAAATGCGCATAATACTCTCAGAGCACTTAGCCTCTAAACTGAGGCTACTCTTTGCCTATAGGTATCCTTCTCCAACGAGTTGACCCAAATTGGTGCCCCATACATCATTATCGATGTAACGACATTGGCGAGGAGAACTCTGCTGCTCATTCGCGCCCCTCTTGTATTAGGCATTATTCGTGCTAGTGCCGCATTAACTCTCCTTGTTCGCTCGCTGGAGGTAATGAGATGTGTCTTATATGACAATCTGGCATCGATCATTACCCCTAGGTACCTGATGGATGGTTGGCTAACAATTTGTTTGGCTCCAATCTCTAAGGTGACGCTCTCCATTACTTTTCTGCTAGTAATAAGAACAGCTTCTGTTTTATTCTCTGCTAGTTGCAGCCCAGCAGACGTTAACCACTGGCGAATAAGTCTAACCGTCCTATTACAGATCTCCACAATTTCCTCTCTGTGTTTTGCGACGACTACAATCGCGCTGTCGTCCGCAAATCCAATCACCCGTGCATCACTTGGTATGGGCAGTCGAAGAACACCATCGTACATCACATTCCATAGTGTAGGACCTAACACTGATCCTTGAGGAACTCCACCAGTCACCTCGTAAGTTTTTTTTCCCTCCTTAGTATCGTAAATTAAGATCCTCTCGCTAAAGTAGCTGGAAACTAGTCTCAGCAGGTACTTCGGTATCTTCATCCGTGTAAGTGCGTTAAATATGTAGCTCCAGTTTGCCGTGTTGAATGCGTTTTTCACGTCCAATGTGACTATGGCACAGTATTTTTTACAACCACGTCGCCATCGAGAACCGGATATCGCCTGGTGCGCCGCATCCACTGTTAAGCGCGCCTTTCGAAAGCCATACTGATGCTCTGCCAGGTTTCCTGCTCTAACTATAGCCTCTTGTAACCGGTCACACAACTCTCTCTAGGGTTTTGCCAGCCGTACCCAACAGACAGATTGGACGCTAGGAGGACGGCTCACCTGGTGGTTTGTCTCCTTTTGGCAACAATACCAGTCTCTGTTTCTTCCATTTACTAGGGAACACCCCCTCAACTAAGCATGCAGTATATACTTCCGTGAATAAGTTTGGGTATGCTTTAACCGCCGACTTCAATGCAATATTCGAAATGTTATCCGGGCCAGGAGCTTTACTGTTACCAACTCTGCCACATGCCTTCAGAACCTCCTCCTCAGTAACTGGTGGTACATCATCCTCCTCATTGCCTAGTACTTCTAATAAACAATCGGGTTGCTGAGGGAACAGGTGACTTACTATGTCAGACAGCATTGCCGGGCATGTTGGAACAGTGGCGTAATTGCTTCTGAATTTTTTCATCACCAGTCGGTAGGATCTACCCCAGGGATCGCGGTCGACCTCCTCACACAGTTCGCGAAAGCACTTTCGTTTACTTAATTTAATGGCATGTTTGAGTTCTGATCGAGCTTTACAGTACTGTTGTCGAAAAGGAGAGTTTTCGACATATCTAGCACGCTGGTATCGCCTTCTTGCGTTCAGGCACCTTTTACGCAATTCTGATATCTCATCGTTCCACCAGAAGACCGGTTTTCTACGATTATCCACCATTCTTCTTGGCATTGCTGCATCACAGGCTCTTGTGACATGTCTCATAAGCTGGAAGGCTTTGTTATTTGCGGTACCAGATAGGATAAGGTTCTCCATCATGAGACGGAAGATGTTCTCATCGAAGGCTGCTGACTTCCATCCTATTATCTTCCTGTGTACAACTATAGTCCTTTGGGGTCCACTATCCGCCAGTTCATACACAATAGCTTGTTGGTCACTATGCGTATATAGATCACTCACTCTCCATGCTACTCCTCTCACAGCAAGACAATGGCTCATAAACGTTAGGTCAACAATCGAAGTGGCATTTCCTCTACAGAAAGTAGGTGTAATTCCTGTATTCATTAATACGACCGGTAATGATGCGAAGGCCTCTAACAATGCGGTACCTCTGCTATTGGTTTCTCTACTTCCCCACTCTACGGCCCATGCATTAAAATCCCCGGCTATGAGCACCGGGTTGTAGCTCCGTGCATCATCCGTTAATTGATCGAGGAATGTTTTAAATTCCTCAATCAATGCACTAGGAGGTGCGTAGCAACTATAAATATGAACGCCGTTCACTTTGGCTCTGGCAAACCCGGGTAGTGTATTCACACCAATTTCCTGTAAGGGGTAGGTACCACAAACCCATACAGCAGCTCGATTCGATCTATCTGGCACCCAACACCGTCTATCGAAGTTTCTATATTGCTCACACACAATTACAATGTCCGCTTCTACTTCCTGTATGGATTGCTGCAGCAGGTCCTGAGCAGCCTCACAGTGGTTAAGATTGACTTGGATAATTTTCATTTCCAACGTTCTTTTTGCAGCGCTTTCTGGTAAACCGGACATTTACCACTACCAGTTACGTGTTTGCTACAGCCTTTGGTCGATTCGTCGCATAGCATGCATTTTGAGTCTTTTTGGCATGTCTTAGCAAAGTGCCCTTCTTCACCACACCTCCTGCAGAGCTTTGATCTATCGGCTTCGCTTCTACAGTTCCAAGACCGATGCCCATAACCGTGGCATTTAAAGCATCTAGTCAGCTCTATTTTTTCCCGGATTCGACAGGAAACCCAGCCGATTCTAACCTTACCCACTTCTAGCACTTTCCCAATCATAGTGTTAGGGAGGCTGACAACCGCTGTCTGCGTTCCTCGGTAGGCCTTTGTGAGTAACTTAACAAGACAGACACCTTTCACCTCTTGAAACTGTGCTTCCAGAGCCTCTCTTACCTCTTCAGACGTGGTAACTTCGTCCATGTCTTTGATCACTAGTAACGTCTCCTGGGTCAAAGTTTTAACTGACGCATTGCCCCCGATTTCTCTCGCTAATTGTTCTCGAAATATTGCGGTCTTCGGCTGGTCTCCTATAGTTTGTAGCTCCAACAATAGGTCTCCACTATAGGTTTGACGTATGTTTGATACCCTTTCCCCCAGAGTATTTAGCGTCGGGTCAACCTTACTTTCCGCAGCAGATCGGCAAATGAGATTTCGTCACTCTTCTTTATTAGCAACGCATCCGGGCGAGCCCTTTTCCTTCGCGGACGTGATCGTCTTTTCCCCTTCACCTTCTGCCATTCTTGTTCTGAACCAACTGTCGCATCCTTCAATTGGTTTGATCTCGTGGTGTTTACATCTCCATTATCTGGCATAGATTCTGTGGTCTTTTGCTTCTTCTTTCCGTCCTCTTCATTAATAAGGGTCTCCGACATTCGAATGGCTTGCGGAGGACCTTGCGGAGCAGCCTTAGTATTCCTTCTCTTAGTTTGCCTTCTTTCATCACTCTTAGGTGGCGTGGATAACTTCCTCTTACTGGGCTTCACAAGTGGTGTATCTTCGGTAGTCGACCCCTTACCGTCATTATTGACCGGCGAAGTTTGGCACTGCTTTTTCGAAACACTCATCTTTCCTATAGCTGAGCCATAAAGCGTGCTAATAGTGCTTATCATCTTTTTTATCTCGCTATGAACATTGTTTCGCGGTCTTACGAACTCCACCAGCTCCTCAATTTTTTTCCCAAGCCTAGCTAGCCTTATTTTTTGGGTTTCCTCTTTGTAACGCCCCAACGAAGGCGATGAAAAACATCTCTCCAATGTACTGGTCATCGCTCCCTTCTTAGGGGACCTCTGCATTAAAGCACTCTTTCCGAGGGATTACCGGGTGTTCTATCCCCATGCACGGATGTAGTGTTTCCTCTCTCTTCGCTTGTAGACATATCTGTCACACCGGCCAAGTTCGCCACCGTTGTAACATTGCAGTTGCTGGATCTCGACCGCTGGGAGCCTGCTTGCTCACTCCCTTCGGCTGGTACTGGGTTTCCTACTCCCTGCACCGTAACTAAATTCTCCTCATGTGAACTCATACTGGATTCTTTTTCGAGGTGCCGCCCCTAGCATTTTATACTTTCTGCCAAGTAGGTACACAGCCGCCCCTCCTGGGATACAGACGCTGACCTGGAAGCCGCTCAATATGAGACAGACGCTCCAGGATTTAAGTCACATAACTCTTACACGCATCATTTGCAAGTGACCTATGTGACCCCCCTCT